>VXBR01002962.1:0-90889 GCA_013400215.1 Cisticola juncidis | reverse complement strand
GGGCGGCGGGCGCGGAGTGCGCGGCTGTACCTGGTGTCGGGGAGGGAAGGGAGCCTGTTCCCGCACCGCCGGACTGGCGTAACAGCCCGAGCAGCAAACCTCGCTTAGGACATAATGCTACATACTGCCCCTTTCCCCATAAACTTGTGCGGCTAGGTCGGTCGGAGCGGGAGCGGACGCAGGGCTGCGGCTGCGGGAGGGGAGGCAGGCTGCGGCAGTGTGCGGCTTCATGTCATGTCGCTGTCAGAAAACGCTCGATCTCAACACAATTTTAAATAAGATGAGGGATGGCAGGTAATGGTGTTCCGATCACGAACTCTTTCCTGTCCTCTCAGTTTTGGTTTTTTTTTTTTTTTTTTTTTTTTTTTGTTTTTTTTTTTTTTTTGGGTTTTTTTTTTTTTTTTTGTGAGATACTAACTATGGTTGTAGACTTAGGCAAAATACATGTTAGAATGTAAATCAGTAATTGATTCAGATGATCTCTGGTTTGAGGGAGCACCTCAAGGTTTTGCAAGGACTCTTAAGCAGCATCCTTCCTCTCCAAGGTGTCTAACTGGAATGAGGTTTCAGAGGTGCTGAAGCTCTAATGTCTTTTAAGCTTCTTATGAGAAATGTTCACTTCTTGCAAGTTTCATGTGGTAGCTACTCGTGTTACACCAGTTTTCGTAACACTAAAGATTCTTTAGGACAATGTCATAACAGATGATATTTGTGAGAATGTGTTTTCTATGGTTTTGTTTAGACACAGGTGTGTCCTTCTAAAATCAAGTGTCTCTTAATTTCTTACAGTTTACACAAGCTATATCTAGCATTTTACTTGCTACACTGACTGTTGCTGTTGGTTTAATATATCCTGTATAAAACTGTGTCCCTCCAAGACATAGGAACCCTGCATCTGCAGTTCTTACATCAAATTGCGTTGGAGCTGTAAAAATCTTTCAGTATAATAACTTTTCATTGACCCACAAACTGTGGAACGCTCTTATGGCATATTGGCATGATGAGAAATTATCCTCTTTGGGATGCATGGTGGTTTTTCAGGTTAAATGTATTGTTTTAGAGACTTTTTCCTGGTTTGAGGAGATATGATGAAACTTAACTTGCTTCCAGATTAAAAAAAAATTGCTTTTGTTATACATCACCATTAAGTGGCTTCCTCTACCGAAGGAGGCGTCATGAGGATATTACTGGTATATCTATCTCACCAAAATCTCTCTATTACTTTCTCACAGCCTCTTTCTAAAAGCAGTTTTTTGCAGTGGACATTTCTCAGAGCTTTGGCAGTAATAATACAAGCTTTCACACCTTGTTAACATGTTTAAATTAAAAACAAACAAACAAATCAACTTACAGTGGGCCGTGCCAGTTAATCCAAATATAGCATTTAGCAGTGGGCAAGTACTGCAGGCTGTAAGTGCAGAGGCTGATCCCTTAAATTGGCAGAACAATTTTGTTCATCTAACAGCAATGCACACAGACTTGCTCTTTGTGAAATTATCAGAAAAACATACACGATTTGACTGGCATAATGTTAAGACCTTTGAAATTTGTCCTTCTGTTAGTGTAAATTGACACAGACCTCTTGTCTGCCTGTCTCACTTTTAAAATACCAGGTTTGGCAAATGGAGTTTTATGGGGAGGGTGGCAATATAGTTCATGCTAATTTGTTAACTAGGGAGCATGGCACACAGACTATAGGTATTAGTGCAGTTTAAATACTATCTTTTAACAGTAGGTTTGTTATTATATTCAACATAAGAAGTGGACATGCACAATATTAAGTACAAGAGGGATGGGTTTCATCCTTTAAGAGGAAATAACCTTTCAGACATTCGTAATATTTATATGAAAGTTTTCTCCATATGTCTACAGCTGAGCATTAATAATGTGTGCATAATAGCTGTTAGCATATAACTAGTATTCAAATAGTTAATGCAAGGAATGTGTGTAATCCAAACCTTCATGTGTCAAATCTTCATAGTTTTATCTTGGAAATGTTTCACTGTTTTTGAAGGTAGTGTTTAAGTACCAAAGTATTTGTAGCATTTTATTTATTTACAATGCCTTTTTTTTTCACCTTACCAGGAGAAGTTAACAGTACATTTTTTATTTTTTTCCAGCAGGATTTAAACTTCCCTTGCGCAGTAGGAATACTGATTTTGACCTTAATTCAGCTGGATGAAATTCAGTTCTGGAGCCAGAATCCAACAGTCAATGCAATGCTAATGTTGAAGAAAACAAACTATTACCTTGAAAATGTTAGAATGACTTTTCTATTACAATGAATTAGGGGAGATGTTGTTCTATGTTGTTCTAGAAATCATCAGTACATCTATCACTGTCTAGAAGGAATGCTTGGAACTGAAGTGATATACTCTTGTCTTTGCACAGGCATGCTTGTATCATTTTAGCTGTTACAAAGAGAAGCACAAGCCCCATAATACTCTGCCATGACTATTGAAGGAATGTTCTGTTTGTAATATGTTAAAATTGTTGCTCACACCCTGTACAGTTGCTAAGCTTATGCAGGTACAAATTTATACTATTTACCATCCCTTATACTTTTGTAAATAACAAATCTGTCCTGGATTTTGCTAGTATTTCAAGTTCTTCTACTCATTTATTTCTCTACAGTTCATACTAAGGTCTTTTGTTTTCCGAACTACAGGAACTCTCTAGATGAGACAGAAATTTCTAATATAGCATTAGCTTTGTCTGTCAGAAACTTTTCTATTTGAATTTTTCCAAATATGAGGATGATGCATTTTCTATGAGGTTTTCTTCTTTCTATGAGCTGACTGTATCTGTCATATTCTCTCTATGCTGCAAGTGGCAGATTTTCCTCAAATGATAATGGTAGCAAATAACAGTATACACTCTTTGGAAATAAAATAATCTGTTAGTTTCCAGAAAATGCCACACATATTTAGTCTTCTACTGTTATAACAATTAGAATAATCGAAAGGATATATTCTTAGGACTTTGGGTCAAGTTATATATTTTCTAGTGCTTGCAAATGTCCTCTTGTGTTAAAGGATCTGCCTGACTAAACTCTCAGCAGTTTGGCTGAGAAAAAGGTGGAGGACTGTGGATTCTGGTCTTTAGGGGGAAGGTGTCTTTCAGTAGTTGATAAAAATGTGGCTTTGTCAGTGCCTATGCTTCTTTGGCCAGGATAAGAAACAGATTTTTGTAGGTATTGCATGTTTATAGGACTGAAATCTTTGTGCTCCCAAGCTGAGGCTGAAGGGTGAGGTATGGAGAACCTGTGTGTTCTGTTGTGTCAATGCACCTTCCTTAATCTGAGCTGATCATAACATTTATGTGCAATGCAGTAAATAGACATCAGTAGGCAGCATTTCCTTATGAATTGTTCCACTTATTGATCAATAAACTTTCTTACTGACAGTCTTTAAATATGTGTCTAGTTGAATATTAGAGCCTTTGTACAATTTGTGTAATCATTATTGCCTTTTCCCCTGGTGCTAGTATTCCAAGACTCTGAGAAGTCCATAAGAATAATTTATGATTGAAAAGAGTATTTTATTCCATAAGTAATGCATCTCTCCACCAAAACTGGTACTAGTCTAAGATCTGCCATATGAGCAGTCTTGATGCATGCTAGGGCCATGTCTGTATAGTGTGGGTAAAATCTTCTGAATTATTTAAGTCCCAGAATATCTCTTTGAGTGTATAACTTTATGGAGTAGTGATTCTTCAGGTTTTTGTTTCATAGGAAAGTTTCTGATTTCCTTGTGCAGATGAAACCTCTGACCTCAGCATGTGTTCTTGTTGCTCGAGGATGCAATGTGAACCATCTAATTCTTATGAAAAATATTTGCCCAGGACCTCATTGGCTTCTGTGGTTTTTCAGATGGGATTTTTTTTTTTTTTTGTCCATCAGCTGGAAAGCAATTGCTAGACAGAGCAGAGCTAGCTTGGCTCCCCTTAAATAAGAAGCAGTTGTCAGGTGGAATTTTTGATACTACTCATCTTTAGAAAAAGGCTCTGAGACTTGAAATTTCTATTTCCCACTATCATCATACTTTGAAAAGAAAGAGCAAGACCTCATAGGGAGTTATTTTACAAAGAGGAGGATATGTGTTGATGTCAAATGTCAAAGAAGTATCAGGATATTGAAGATGGTATGGGGAGACTTGGGAAAAGCAAGTTAATGCGACTGGAATGTTTTAGCCTTTTTTTGTGAATGATAATACTGCTGCATTGACATAACAACTCTGTTTCAAATATTTTAACTTCCATTGTAATAGCCTGCAAATGTTCAAATGATATTTTGTTTCTTGGATAGACAATTCCTTATTCTCAGCCCCGTGGGGAAATTCTTTCATCTTAAAAAAGGCTAGAAGTTCTTCCTTGTTGGTTATGCAGACACACAGCATTTTCACTGTTTAAATGTTATTAGGAAACTCTTTAATTTTGATCTTGAATAGCCAATGATTTGGATTTGGCTTAAGAATGAAGGGTGATTGTCTTTGAGAAGCAGGATCTGCTTCACCCTTGTCTGTCACGGTCAGCACAATACCTCTGCTTTACTTGCCTGGGTCCAATTCTGTACAAAATTAGCTTTGCCTAGAACTGTAAACTGATGCAGGTAAATTTGTAAATGAAACTATAATACAAGTTGCTTTTGACATGCATATTTACCTAGAAGAATTATTTTCTTTCCGCTCAACCTTGCACTCCATTTTCAGTGTCGTTCTACCAGAAATAAGTACTTTATGTTTCTTTTCTGATCAGCAAATGAGCAAATATCCTTATAACTTCCCTTTAAGCTCTTTTTTAACTTGTTCATGGTCTTCTTCTTACATCAATCACTGTTATCCACAAAACAGTTTCTCACTGGCCTTGCACATGCTAATGTGACATTTCTAACCCTTTCAGAAATATTTCGGTGTGATAGTTTCCTGTGGCATTCGCCATTAATTTCTCCTGCTGTGACATGCTTCTAGCACACACAAAATAAAGCTGTTTGGTTACTCGCACTGCCGTAAAAATCAAACAGTTCAAACCCTTCAGTTACTTGCCCATCTGCTACCAGAGGTAATTCGAAACTGCCTTTGCTTGGTTTCCCAACAGGGGCTGTTTATTAATCCAGCAATCTCTGTCCACTGTGTCTCCTGCGGCTCAGTTCCAGCAGAAATGCCTTCTCCAACCTGCCTCGCATCCTGCCACTGTGGCAGGTGTGGCAGAGGGAACAGCTTTGTTGCCATCTGGAATTATTTCTGTCTTTCCAACTCAATGAACTGCTAGGGTTTTTTAATCTCTTGTCTGAAAATTTCTTGATTGTTCTGTATATCCAAACTGCCCTTACCTTCTGACAGTCTTCAACTTTCTGTTTGGTGGGTGTTTTATGTTTGGTAACTTCCTATGGTTCTCACTGTAGTGAAGCTTGAGCTCTTTTCTTCCATGAAAAATGTATCTTGCTTTGAAGATGTGCAACTGTGAGACACATCAACTGTGTAAGTAGTTTAAAATGCAAGTCCTAGGTAGACAAAATTACGCAAACTGTAACTTTAAACCCCCTAAGAGTTCTATGCAATCTCTTCCACTGTTCTGTATAGAAAGAAGAATTAAAATGCTCCCTACTTTTTTAGAAATTAATTGTATATAATTTATAAATACCATTCAGATTTAGTAGACAGATTTTTGTTTAACCATTATACTTTTCAAAGATCAGCCAGTTCCAGGGAGAATAACTTTCATCCCCATCTTGTCCTTTCTTCAAAGTAGGTTCAAATTATAGGTGCCTAATTTGTGAACATATCTCCTTGTGCAATCCCTACAGTATGGCCCTTGGGACACTGCAAACAATATAATTGGGAAGAAATGTGGTTCAAAATCTGAAGGTTTGGATTTTAATCTAAATTTTTGCAAAGTTCAATGGTTTTTAATTTGACCTAATGTATCAAACCTCTAATCCATTATTTTGAACAGCTATCAGTGTCAACTAATAACTATACATAAAGGCCAAAATATATTATTTCATTTTAGAAAGTCCAGGTTTCTATTTTTCTGTCTATTTTGATACCATCTCAGTTTTTACCATAATCTAATTTAAAACAAATTGCTAAACCAGTTTTTAGATGCTTTGCTGTCTTTTAAAATGGTGTCTCTGTTCATTTTATGCAAAGTTAATCTTTGGTTCATCCAGTCTCTTACCCGGTTTGCTCACATACCTCAAGCTTAAATGCTTAGTGTTTCAACTGTGAAAATAAAATGTTGCAGAATACTGAAAAAAGATTGAGGATGGAAAGAAGAAATGGATTTCCTTTGTTGTGGTTCCAGGCTTTGCTCCCTTCTGTGTATGTCACTTAGGATGTTTCAGATGATTGGAGATACGTGACATGCTGCTGCCATCAAGGCAAAAACCCATGCATGAAGTCTGCTGCATTATGAATTTTGCCTATAATTTACAAAAGCCAGGATAAACGGCACTGAACTAGTGTAGCCTTTAATAAGTTCTGTAGCCCTTTTTTTAAACAAAACAAACTCCACTGAGATGAATGGTATACTTCATGCTTTACCTTGCTGTCATGCTGTCATCCATAGGGGTTTTGTGTTTGAAAAGAAAGTGTTTTTTTAATCCTATTAAACATTTGGCTTTTATTTATACATTGGCAGCCATGCAGCTTGGTTTTGTAATTATGAAAAGTTGTTAAACTGGAATTGAGGTGAGAGTAAGAAAAGTGCAGAGAATATGATTTGTATGTAGTGCTACGCAATCGTTGCTTTTGCGCCTCAAAGGTTATTATTTTGTTAGTTTTTCTAAATCCTGCTGTTAGAACTTGGACCTTCAAAACACACGCTTCAAAAATACATGCTTCAGGCTAGTCTGGGTTTTAACACCAAAACCAAATGTATGTATGTATGTATGTTAGTACCTCTCCTGAACCAGCATGACTGGAATTGTCATCCGGTGTTTCAGTCAGATCACTGTCATTTAAAAGATGGAAGAGAAATGGAAAAGTTTGACACATTTTCATTAACCGTGAAGGTGCTGATTGATCTTAAGACAGCTGTTAGAAATCTAAAAGACACCTGCCAGAAATCTCTGCCACAATTAATAGACTGGGTCTGGGGATCTCAAGGCGACCACTGATACTGAGGCTGGCCTTGATCTTAGGAGAGCTGGGTTAGGAAGTCTGCTCAGTGGGTTATGGAAGATTTCACTGACCCCTAGGGTGTGTTTTGGAAGAAAAGGTGTTTGTTTTACACTGCAAAACTAACAAAAGCTTTTGGTGGAGTGCTGCTTTCCATCCATTGTGCATGCTAGCCAAAAGTTGCTGTGTCAATGAGGAAGCTTGAGCAGGTGCTCATTCTAGGTGCTAGCACAGGAATCCCAAGAGATTTTCTATTTTGGGATCAGTCTTCTTTCTTTCTGCTGAAACCCTTTTTGCAAGACTGTTGTAATTGTGTAGATCACGTTCAAAAAAAACATATCAGAAGTCATGCAAGCTGGGGTAGTGGTGTCTCTTGTATTTCACGTGTGAGGATGTGTTCCCATCATGTGATCAAAAAATGTGAGACATCTGGATGGCTTCCCTCAGACTTGAAGTGCTGCATCTCCAAAGGGGCTCATCTGTGTGTGGTGGGCAGATCAGGAGATCACTTTGAAGCTGCTGCAGGAGGCACCTGCCAGTTGCTTTGTCCATTGCTGGAAAGCAGTGAAGATTGTGTTGGCACTCTGCATGGCACCACAGTAGCAATAATTCATTCACTGGGGTGAACAGGCTGGATGAAGCTAGTTTTGAACAAAAATTCCCCAGTTAAGCTAAGCCGCAAAAAGGGGGAGGGGGATATTGATTGAAAGTGACAAAGATCTAACTTGGACACTGAATTGCAAATGTTGTCTTTGTCTGTATTCATCTGCATCCTCACTGCACTAAAAAAAATACTTTTAGGGGGTTACATCAGTATTTGTTTGGTATAGAAAACCTGTATGTTTGAATTCAGGACACCTAGACCATGTGAATCTAAATCTGGCATTGTCTGATTTGGGCCATGTTTCTGTGTCGGTTTGTTAGTTTTGTTTTGTTTTTAATGCTTTAACTTTTCACCCACCTCTCACCATTTCCTTAGTTGAAGTGAAACTTTGCCAGTGGTATGAAAATACTCAGTTTTGATAAACTATGATCTGCAAAGCATTGCTCAGTTGGCGTTCTGCTTTCCTCTGCTTCTGGTGCAAAATTGACAGCTGTTCTTCTTTCAAGTAGGAGAGATCACCTCAAAAGAGGTGCTGTCCAGGATGGGAATGGGGAATACAAGTCTAGACAAGCTTCAAGCTTCAAGGCTTATCTGGGAGTGCAGACTCTTGCTGTGAGAGGGAGCTGGACTCATGCCTTTATCCAAGTGTTATTTAGTGCATGTGCCGAGTGAGTGTTTGGAGAAACATTTTATAAGATGACAATACATAAGGAGAAAACAAGCCAGCTTCAGTAATTTTTGGATGTAGCTGTATTATAGGGGAAACAAGCCAAGGGACACTGTGAAGGATATGAACAGCACTTGTACAAATGAATGCTGTTGCTTCTGGTGTGCATGAGGCAAGATTTCCTTTAGAAATCACAGTGTAGAATATGGAGAAAACTGGGATTTCTAAGACCAGTTTTAATGAACCGGCTAGCAATGCTTCAGGCTCTCCTTGCTGAAAACAGCTTGTGAACCAATAAAACCAACACTGACATCTTTGTGAGCTTAGGATGATGTGGTGGCAGGGGTACCACAAAGAAATGGTTGGCTCTTGTGCCATTATGTTTTTGGCCCTGTCACATCCTCCTGCCCTGCAGGGGTCAGAAGAAGTCACTGTAAGGTTGGGTGATCTGGTCCATGTTGAGATTTCAATTCCTAGCTGCATATTAATATTCTTTGTACACCACAGAATTCTTACTGTTTCCTTTGAGGCTGCATCCTTCACAAAACCAAGAGTAGTCTCTGCTATTGGAAAGTGACTTCAGTTTTGCAGGATAGCCCTATTTGTATCTGGATAAATAAGCAGAATGAGGAAAATTAAATTGAAACAGGGTTAAACTAGGTGAAGGTGGAGGTCTAGTGCCAGGGGGAGAAGTGCTGTCCTGAATGGAGATCAAAGGTGCAGTTAGTTCAGTGCCTTGGCATCTCTGGTGTAGTTTCTGATCTGAATCATGGAAAAAGCTCAAGGACAAGGTGAGAATAAAGGGATAGTCCCCCCTACACATATCCCTTTTCTCTTCTAGCCTGTGTAGTTTTAGAAGTGGATTTTACCTTTATTCGGCATGGTTCTCCCAGATGTGCTTTGAGAGAGACGGTTCCTTAATCTTCAAGCCATCTATCCTTGGCTGTGAATTACCTTGGATTTTCCCATGGAGAAGGAAGATAATGGTTTTGTAGTAATTTTTAGGTTTTATTAATTGGTTTAGTATTTCAAAAGATATTCAGAAGTGCTGATAAACGAATTAAATTCCTTGAAAGCAGCTCCTCCAAATCATGTGAGAGATAATGCCTTTTCATTTTGAAATTGCTATTGTCTACAAGAGCATGTTGTTCTTGCAACTCAGAAGTGAAGAAGCAATCCTTTTTACATCTCACTTTCATCAGGTGTTACTTCAGCTCTGTCTTAAGTGTGGGATACAGGACAGAAATAGTTAGAGGATATGTAAAACCAACAGCAATATGAAGAAGTATTCTAATTGGAAATGACTTTTGAAAGTAGGTGGGGATGAGATAACATGCCTGTTTTTCTGCCTGCTAGATTGAAACAGTGCTTACAAGTTACTGTGTCAGACAAAATGTGTTTTAAAAGTTCATACCAACTTACAGGCAAACCAAGAAAGATCCAGGAGGAGAGAAGGGAACTACTATGTTTAAAGTGAACATTTTTTTGTAAGTTCTACTGAGTTCATAGTTCGGGTGCTTTTTTCCTTTGGATTAGTTTTCAGTAGTTTATTGGATAACAGGATTCACTGAGAGGAGAAATTTTAACGTGAATTTAACTGAGTCTGGTTTTCCACTGTCGTATACCATGTGTAAATGCAGATCTGTATAAAATGTCACTAAATCAGAGCAGTAACTGTATGTTTACTTTGTGCACTATGCAGGGTGGAAGTGAGTCTGCCTCAGTTAACTCTTGGTGAGTAAATTGCTCTGAATTGCTGAAGAAAGCAATGCTGACTAGATGATGAACTTAAATATGGCTCTCTAAAATACCCAATGTAATGCTTTTGTCAGGAAGAAAAGTACTGGCTTATGTTGCTTATAGTCTTTAAGTGAACCATTATTGAATAGCTACATTAAGGAAAAAATAGTCTGTTTTCAGAGTAAGAAAATCACAAGATTTATGGTTCATCTTTATCCAAAAATTCCATTGTCTTTGCCTATGACCTAAATATAAGTCAGGGGACAACAAGAGAAAAGCAGATTTGGGGATTTTACCTATTGCATTGCAGTCAGCTGACACATACACTATGATGACTAATGGTGCTAGATCAGACCCTTATGTACAGAAAAGGAGGAAATAGCATATAGTCTGATTGATTATTTTGAGGCTGAAATACCACTAAGTAATATTTTGGGTTTTATCTGTATCGTAATGGTGTTTGAGGTAGCAGGCCTTTCACAGACTTGCTCCTTTTTACTGTCAAAGATGCAGTGTATTCACATTTATTTGTAATAATATGCTTTGATATTTAGACCAAAGTATTTCAAAAACAAGTTAGCTTATTTTCAAAGTCTTAGCATATCTTTTAAGATGTTTATGTAATTGAAGCCTGGAGAACTCTTGGAACAAGAGTAAATAAAGGTTGAAATTTCTGGGTTTTGTCTCCCAATGCAGATGTAGTGATTTTTTTCCTGGAATTTCCTGGCATTACTATTAGTATTGAGATAGGCATTGAAACAGAAAATATTCTCCAAGAAAGGGCATTAAAAATGGCATTATTTGAGGCTGCATACAGTTGTTCCATAACAGCAGTATTGCTGTTTTTGGAAGGCCCGGCACAACTGCAACAAGGCTCATCATACCTCTTTTAAACAGCTTCCTCCAAAAGATCAATCCTCTGCCTTTGGTCTCTGATCTAAGCTGGATTTTCATGTATTGCACTGCTGTGTGATAGCTTGAAAACACATAGTTTAAATTACTCTGGGGAGAACAAAAGAGCAACTGTCAAAAACACTGGATTTCTGTATTGCATTGAAGGTAAGGATTTATGGAGTTTCTGGTACCTGGAAGAGCAGTAGAGCTGGAGATCCTTGAGACATCGCAGTACAAGTGATCAGACATGGTGACTCTGACGTTAGTCCTGCCAAGCAGATACAGCTCTATATAAGCATGTAAAAACGCTGGTGACTGGTGGTGGGGCTGGTCCAGGACAGGGCTTCTGACTTCTGCTGATGCTTGAGCCAAAGACATAAGTTTAAAGCTTTTCTGAGAGAAATGGTCAGAGCATGGAAAGTGTGTGCATGTTTTAACCATAGTCTCCATAATAAACCCAAATTGTAAAAGATTCATTTTCTCTATTATGACAGGATGTTTTCCATGTTTTGTTGACAGGATAATTAGATTACTTGATTAAATAGGGGATGCTGAGGCGGGAATAGAAAATGAACCTCTGTTTTGTAGATCTTAATTTAGTGACTTGACCTTTAAATCATGCATTTTCCTAAGCATAGAGGAGAAAGAGGGTATACAAAGTTTCTCATGACAAGCAGACATGTCAGGTTTTTATGTCTTGTACATAAGATGTGTGTGCTTTGCACTATGTCATACCAGCAAGGAAAAGAAACATTTTTCACAGGAAAGCAACACATGCATCAGATGTGATGGCATATGGAGCACTGCATTGCATCACCCGCCTCTGAAGTGGTCTCTGAAAAGAAGGATCAGTCAGAGGGGAGACAAGGCTGTAAGTGGTTTGGCAGATCTCCATGGATTAGAGCGTGAGCTGCAGGAGATAAGGTTTCTGGCCTCACTTGAAAATCAAATAAAGGGTTACAGCTGCTCCAGCTAAATAGGAGGTTTGCAAGCCTGCAGAGCAAGGGAGGCCAGTTAGCAGCACATTCTGAGTTACATTAGGGGCTGCATGTGCTGTCTTGGAGTTCTGTGCAAGCACTGCTTTGACAGTGCAGTGGATGTCCCCTAGTAGCCTCTGGCAGCACTTCTTCCCCTTTCAGTCTGAGACCCACAGACATCTAGTTTTATCTGTCTCCTTCAGTCACCTGTGCAAAGAACCCAAGTGTGGGATTGTTTCCTGATGTGAAGGTTATTGAGGAAGTTGCTTATTGGTGTAGTCTTTAATGTATTATAGTGGGGAGAGAGGCAAGGTGTGAGCACTTGGAAGCCTTGTAAGCATTGCCTGGAAGCAAGAAGGCACCAGTAGTTTCATCCATGCTCCCAAAGTGATGCAAGAGAGAAAATAAAGTGAAAAAAAATTCTGAAGGCTGGAGAGATGCAGATGAGCCTTTTAGATTACTAACCTAAATCTCTGCCTGGAGGTTAGGGGGTGAGCAATGCCAGATTTAACTCCATTTCTTTGCAGAGCATTGCTTCAGAAAGCATCTAGAGCATATCCCAGGAGTCTTTTGTTGGCTTATTTTGCTTTGAAGGCTTCAGAAAAAGTTAAGGAAAATGTGTGCTCAGAAAGAGGGGACACAGGTATTAATTACACTGCTGTTGGGGAATATAAGTGAAATTTACAGTAACAAGGCTCACATTTTACTGCTAAATAACAGGATATACCCAGGCATTTCACCAGCTGCTAAGTTTTTTGTGGACTTGGAAAAGATTATTTTACTTCTGCTGTTCTTCTGTGTGTTCTGAAAATGTGCATTGCTGCGGTACCCCTGTCTAGTAAATTTTGTACTCAGGACCCCTGTTTGGAGAGAACTGTCTATATACCATTGCAGCCCAGGTCTTACTTTAAAAAATGTGACTGGGAGAGAATTTGCTGTGAATTTTTAGTTAAGTGAGTGATAAACCATGCAGGTAAAAGGTTTCTGCGAGTTCACAGTTGAATGGGGCTGTGTTCTGACAGTTTGGTGAGGTGATCAAGCAGTGTTGCAGTATTGAAATACTTCAGGAGTGCCAAGCTAGGATGTTTAAAGTGAAAACTGTTGACAAAATTTTTTTATAGCTTTAAATTATTTATAGCTTTAATTTCCATCAGAATATCAAATTGCTGAAGCCCTAAAAGGATGTTTGCCAGTAGGCCTATGCCTGCTGTTACATGCTTCCTGCTGCTCTTCTTGGCAGTGAATTCATGATGACTTCAGAAAAATAAGCTTAAAAGAATTTCTTTGGGGATGAGGAATGAGACTGATTAATGACTTTATCACAGCAACAGGTTAAAACTTCTTTACAGTTGTGTATGATACTTCCTAAAAAATCCAAAATAAATCTTGGTAGCAGTGTTTGCATCCAGTCAATCTGAATAGCTTGCTGGAGAAGGCAGCACTGAACTAGTAAAAGTAGGTACTGAACAGGGTGCTTCTTGAAATATCTGAGTCCTGTTTAATTTAATATTTTTTCACTAACACCCTAGCTGAGAACAAGCTCACTATTGAAAAAGTAATACCAACGTAAAGAAGCACGTGAAAAGTGGTCTGTATTGCATTACCGAGAAATGGGCTTGATTTGGATAAAGATAAACTGAAAGTCAGGGTTTCTTTTTAGAAGGGGAATTTAAAACATTCAGGAAGAGACTTGGAGGGTGGCAGAGGCTAGGATTATGACAGGTGAGGCAGCTGGGAGGAAATCACTGCTGTCGTTATCCTCATGCTCAGAACCATCACGGTTAACAAAGAGGAGGTGGGTCTGGTGTGGCTGCAAACGAGATGCAGTATTCACTGCATAAGCTGAGTTGGAAGGGACTCGCAAGGGCCTGCACAGGACCATCCCTAGGAATCACACATTGCACTGCATGTGGATAACAGCAGATGCATTCCAAGAGCACTGCAGCTGATGTGCCTGTCTGTGGTGGGTCAGTGGCATGTCAGTGAGGTTTAATCATGAGGGAACCCGCCACAAAACACTTCCAGAAACTGCTTAAGAGGTGAAAAATGTTCATCCTTGCCTTGTTGATTTCTCTTGAATTGAGATTGCTTTCTGGCAGAAAGCATTTAGAAGAAGTAGTTTAGAGACTAGCAATTAACATGTTTCTTCATCAGGGACAAATTTGGAAGGATGCTGTAAATTTAGAGAGGTTGACTCTAAATGGGTGACTTTCCACAACTGTTGCTGTATAAAACTTGATGCTGTGAATGCCTTGGTAAATGGTTTTCCCATGCTGTATGAAAAGCCTGGGCAGGCAGTGGAAGACTGAATTTTTTTACATGACTTTATTTGCTCCGTGAGCCCTTCTCTGCAGGGAGCATATTAAGTTCTGTCAAAATGCAGTACTTTTTTATAGTGTTATTTTGTGATGAGAAGCTCTGACTGGTAAAGAGCCAGCATCTGTGACCTTGGAGCCTGTGTCTAAGTTCTTGTGTGTGTGGCAGAGTCTGAATCAATCGAACCATAGCCTGATGATTGTGCAGAAGTCACCTTATCAAGTAGCAAATTTTGGTCTTTTACATGAATCAGCCTGCTGATAGGACTGCTTATACTATAAGAAACCTCTCCTTAAACTGGAGGATGACAACCTCCAGTTGGGCTTTGGTTAGTCACTGGTTTAACTCAGGTGAGAAGTAAATTTATACTTTAGTTATTTGCTAGAGTCAAAGCGCATTCGATCCTCGAAGAAAATGTAAAGCAGGAAAGAGACAAGGAAATGTATTGACAATTAAAAGTGATACTACTTTTCAATATACAGTGTTATTTTTGGGGTTAGCTGTCCCTGAACCATGGGACACACCTGACCACATACTGTATCGGGCAGTTCTCAAGCTGTTGTTGGTAGCTTACTTCCCATCAGATTTCAGCTGGGCTGGCTCAATTATTATTTTTGAGTACTGCCTACACTGTTGTTCTCTGGCAGCATTTCATCCTTAACCTCTGCAAGATCTAGACAGAAAATTTGATCTCTCCATGTGTTGTTCTGGGGTGCTAGTCATGTCTTGTGTTGTAGAAATACTTTCATAAGATGAAGACAAATGAAAGGTCTGGTGATGTGGAAGAAAAGACTAGTGTCTCCCTCTCTGAAGCTTTTCTTGTAATATGCACTGAAAAAGAATTCATTTTATTTTCAATTTACACAGTTTCTGAATATGTGTATTAAAATGCTGGGGTACCTATTGGGGAGTGCACATGATACCAAATTATCATCTTCTTTGTTAGGCAGTGATGCTGACTTTCTGAGCTGTCCCTGTATCTGCAATGGGAGGAAAGAACCGAGCCAAAACCCTACAATCACCACAGTATTTGTTACTCTGTTCATTTTGCTTAAAACTGCCCTTCCACCCTTAATGTAATCCTCTTTTTACCCTCATAAAGGCATTGTTATTTCAAAGTGTGTTTGAGGTTCAGGTATGTGACAGTGTCATTCTGTATTAAAGTATGTTTTCAGCTGTGCTATGCTCCATAATCACAGTTCTCTGGTTGCCTAGGAAGAGGGTATTGCTGCTTAGTATGTCAAAGTTGAATTTCAAAGCCTCAAGAAGAGTGAATGATGAGGAATTGCTTATCCCAGCTAAAGGGAAGAGGAGGAAGCTGGGAATATCAGGAGAAGATGCTGTTGTCTTTGCCCTGCCTGTGCCTTTCAGTCTCTGTATCATTGGGTGTCAGTTGAAGATGATCTCCTGTAAATTATTCCATGAGCTGTCCTTTTAAAGCTTTTAATGACACATTTTATTCTGCTACTAGAAATTATGAAATTCTGAAGAGACCATTTCCTACACCAAGACCATGAAGAAAGTTGGTGTTAGAAGACCCTGTGAGAGTCATATTTTTGATGGAGCTGTCTTTTCCTACAGGGTATGAAAATGTTTCTGAGTCTGATTAAAGAATATGAGCAATGATTTTTTCAGAATGGCTTTCTGGTAGGATTACAACTATAACAGCATACTCTGGGGGTAGTCAAGAATTGAAATATAAATGTCATTTTTCTCCATATATATCCAGCTTGAAATTAAACTGCATGTTTTTACCGATGAGACTGCTAGAACAACTGATGGATTGAGAAGAGAAATCTGTTAAAAGTGAGATCAGAGTTCTTTCCAGAAAAAGCACTCTATCTTAGTATGAGGTTTTAGAGTTGCAGTAGAGTCTATTGGATTGAGTTATTCCATGGCTTGAACTGATTTCTTCCATGCAAGGCAACAGTCCAGCATCAATAACCATTATCTATTGTGGCCTTAGAAGTAAAGAAACCTTGGTTTGAAATGCTCTTACTTTTGTTGTCTATTTTCCAGTAATTCTGTATTATGAGGAAAAGAACTTGGAAAGTAACAAATGCATTTCTTCATTGTAGTTGATTAAAGTCAGCAAAAAAGGAATACTCCTTTTGGGGTGGAATGTAGGCATTCTCTCATTCAAAAATGGGAAGTTTTATTTCAGTCATTGAAAGTGTATTTTTCAGTAATTACAAGCTATATCAAACCCAAAGCATGTATTTCAAACCAAGATGTTATGTTTAAAGTGACATGTAAATAGCAGTACTGCCATCTCCGCATTGTCCTAATTGCCGCAAGTGACCATATGCAGAGTTACAGGGAAGGGCAAGAACAGATGTGCTGGCTGTTTTGCATGCTCTTGCTGTTGTGTCAGCTACTAAAACTGACACAAACTTTGCTTTTGTTTCACTGAAACACTTCTAAGTCTTTTGGTGCTGCTGAATGGAGAGATGCATGCTTTTTCAGGACCATGAAAAATGTCCATCTAGTTTTATTCAGAAAGCCTCTCAGGTCAACCTCTAAGCATTTTTATTCTGTGATTTTTTCCATACCTTCAGGGTTTTCTAACTCATATCTGGGTCATTTTATAATTAGTGTATTTCTTGTAAAGAATTTGTTTGTGGGGAGCTGAATGCCCCTGTACAGAATGCTGCACTTTACTGAAACTACTCATATTAAGATTTCTCATTGAAAGCTTTCCTTTCTGTGATGTCTGAAATACAGATATTTATTTATTTATTTATTTATTTAGCTTTTGACTACTTACGTTACACATTTCAGTTTTTGGTGATTATCAGCTTAGACTAGAAATAGCTGTTGTGGGATGGAAACTCCTGGCAAAGAGCCAAGATGAGCTGGAAATACTCAAGAGTTAAAGTATATTCCAGCCTCCAATGTTTTGAAGCCACTTCTCTTGTGGAGCTAGTTGTTGCAATTGATATTTGTTCAACAGCCTATTTTAATACAGTTTTGGTGTGAATCTATAGATATTGTCTGTTAATTGCCTTGGGTTTGTATGTAACTATGTAAAATTATTTTCCTCTAAAATACTAGCTTTCAGACACTCTTGAACAATAGAATGTGTACATATGGATTGATAGTTGAACACACATAAAATTTCATGTTATTTCTTAGTGACTTAAATAATACAGGAAATATTTTATGAAATGGACATGGCTTGTTCATTTAGTTATAACAAAAATAAGTATTTTTCTGTTACCTGCATGACCTGGAAAGTATGGTAGAGATCTGTGTAAGAAACTAAACTATTATCACTACTTTTTATTTAATAAATAAAATTTTTAAAAATTCTTCAAGAGGCAGAGGCTACTTCTGACAAGGTTATGAAAGTGTATTTCACCACAATGCCAATTTTGCTGTCTGCTTCAGGAAGAGTATCACATGGATGATTAAATGATTACTTCACCTGTACATGCCCTGAAGCACTGAATCATTTTTTTGGCTTTTAGGGGAGCAGAAGTTTGGTTTTTAGGAGTCAGAAGCAGGCAGTGAGACCTGAAAATGTTCACTTAGACTTTGTACAGAGAATATGTGGTCTGGAACAGTATTGCTCTCCAGACTGAACAAGGAATAGTTGTGGTGGCACAGCTAATCAAAGACATTTAATCGTGGCTTCAACAATTTCAAATAACTAGATTTTTTTAACTTTATTTTTTCCCTTCATAGTTATTAAAATTAATTATTTGTTTTACAAAACAGATAGTGTAACCACATTGAATTTTTGTTTTCCTTACTCTGTCTTTTCACATTAGCTGTGATATTTTTCATCTTAAATATTTTAAAAATCAAACTCTCATTTTGTAGCATTGGGATTTGGTGTTTTATCTTCTAGTCTTTTTTGGAAGAAAAAGTAATGTTTGGTAAGGGTTTTTCTTTGGATTTATTCATTCCCTGCACCAGAATAAGTTGTCAAATATGGACTGTTTAGAATGAATTTGTAAACATAGTCTGCAGTGGAGTAGATTGGGTTAGACAGAACAAGATATGGCAATACAGAAACACGTTGTTTTCCACAATATTTTGTATTCAGTTTTTCTATCTAAAGTATGATCCTTTCATCATCGGAATTGCTTAGGTTGAGCTTTGTTCTCAAGATATTTTATAGAAGCTTAAATTCTAAATGCTTACTCATATGCTCAAAAGAGGAAAAGTCAGAGTGTGAATAGGTGCAGTGTGGCTGTGACCCTGGTTCAGTAGCTTACAAACATTTGGGAGATAGTAAATTAAAATTACAAAAAGGTTCTTCTTGAGTGCACTGACCAAATGAACTTCCCTGAACACTTGCTTAACCTTTCTTACACAAAGCAATTATGCTTGGGAAAACAATTTGTGGGAGTTTACTCACCACTGCTCATAGGAGAATAGGATGAATCTGACTGATAAATAGGCTGCAAAGTTCAGACAGTATTATTAGTCCCAGCCAAATTCACTGTTTCAAAGCCAGCTGTGGACCAAGATAAATAATCTGAGTAGTGAATCCTATGCTTGGAGTGTGAACATCTGAGTTTTAACATAACGAATAAAAACATACAAGCCATATAAATATAGGGAACCTTTTTGGTAGGTGCAGAAGAGTGAAGCCAATGAAAATATTTTTAATTCCTTGTTTATGACTAGCACTGGCCTCAGAAGAAACAAATATCTATATATATTTTCAGGCTTCCACATGCTTAATATCAAGTGAAGATCAACAGAATGCAAATATTTTTCTATGATACTGGACATATTTTATGAGTGCTCTTTGGGATTTTGGCTGGCTTGCTCAGATAACATGGATATATGATTTTACTTTCATGGGAACTGGTAAAAGTTCAAATTTGAATTTCCAAATGCATCTGGAATTCATGAAACCATCCTCTCCAGTAAGTCAGAATTAGGTTACTGCTGAGGTTCATGTACATATTGCCCTAAGCTGACCCATCTGAATCTTAAGTAAATACATGTGGGCTCCCCTGTGGACAAGAAGTGTTTTATGTTTTCAAGATATTTTAAAAGTGACCCCATTCTGTGACCATGTTTAGGATGCCTCCCTCTTCCCTAATGCAGGGCAGACTACTGTCTGTCTCAGTCTGTATGCCATGCTGATTTCACCATGTCTTCTTTAATTCCTGGAAAAAACAGAGAGTGGGACTAGGATGTAACAAACGACAGCAAGGATCTGTCCCAGTCTTTTGAAGGTGTCTGTACATGTTGCAGGGGTACACCTTTAGGCTCATATTCAAAGGAATCTTGCAAACTTTTAAATTTATATATATATATATATAAATGCATGTGTATGTAGGAGGAATTTTTTATAATTTGTGTGTTTGTATGTGGATATATATCTATATATCTATGTATCTACGTGTCTGTGTATATCTATATATCATCTATACATCTATATATCATCTATATATCTGTACATGTGTATGTATATGTAATTCATTCATGGCTTTTTCCAGCAGTTGAGTTAGGCTTTCACTTATGGTGATCTGCTCAATTAATCATCCTCTGTGTTCAGCTCTTTAGAGTAAAGAGGTTAAAACACAGTACAGCTTTTTCTTCTCATGGTTCATCACTACTTAATTGCTACATTGGAGCAGGCAATATTCGGTGTCCTTACCTTTACATCAGACACCAGCTGTGCAACTTATTTGAGAGGTGGTTATTATAGGTACTGGAAAGATTAAACTTCATCAAATATTGTAACCACCTGAACAGGGAGCTTTGTAGCTAACTTATCTCCTTGAGTCTGAGTGAAAGGACTAGTATCAGTCATAGCTGGGCTTCAAGACAACTCACTCACTTTTACTACAAAGAGATGTTTAGTCTTCTAGGGCTTCTTTCTTGAATTGTAGAAGTTAGCTCTTTGAAGCACATTGTTAAAGATGATTCACAGGACCAACCTGCCCCTCTGCCCTCTGTGCAAACATGATTGTTCTTACTTGGGTGCTCTACTCCAGGGCTTGAAGATCAAAGATCTGCACTGGACTTGGGCACAGGCCTCACATGCTGAGAGGAATAGTTAAGTGTTTTTTTAAATCTTGCTGAATTTGTGCAGCTGCTTAGAATGGTAGAGTCACGGAATAATTTCATTCGGAAGGGACCTTGAAAGCTGATCTCATCCAAACCTACTGCAATAAGCAGGGGCATCTTCATAAGCAAACACTTGCCAGAGATGAGCATGATCTGACTTGGATCATTAGGTCTTCATTAGACCATCCTTTGGTACAGGAGAGCTGAGGAAGGTTACTCCTCCTGTGTTGGGTACAGGAGGCCAAACCAACATTAACATGAACAGGGATTTGAAATTTCTCTCCATTTTTGGCTGCCACCAGTAGTTTTCTTTCTCTTCCTTCGCACTTATTTTGCTGTCCATCTCTTCTCCTTGTAGACTGTAAGATGTCCAGGGCAGACACTGCCTATGGCTTAGGAAACTTAAGTTCTGCACAGGGGTGATTTTAGTAAAATTTTTAATTCTGTATAAAAACCCAATAAACAACAAAACAGATCAAAACCACAAAAACCCCACAAAACAAACAAACAGAAAAACCCCACTCCAAAACCAAACAGGATAATGAGCCACACTTGGTGTTGGACTGGCTGCTGGGCTTTTTGGGATTGAGTGAGAGACGGTGGAAATCTCAGGAACTGAAAAACTATTCCTTGGGCAAAACCTAATTGTTTCAAAATCCGCCTTTTGGAATACGTGAGAAAACTTTTCCTCCCCAGGAAAGCAGATTTTCCCTTTAACTTATAAAGAGCAAGGTTTCAAATGATGTAAAGTAATCACTTGGTTAGATTAGATAATAGTTGGTTAGTAGATACAATAGTTTGGATGTGTATAAATCCCTGCATTGACTCCAATATGTCTGTGTGTATGAGTGTGTTTGCATATGTGCACATACATATTTTTCTGTAGTTTTTTTTCCCTCAGGTGACAACTCCCTGTTGAAAGTTCATAAGAGATGAAATAGAACATTATTTTGCAAGCTATACAAATATGGGGCAAATCAAATGATAGATGAACAAGTTAGAAAACAAGGACCTGTTCAGAAAGTTTTTATGTCTTTGTAGGAAACCCTGAAAAGCTCAACAGTCCCTTTTCAGAGTAAATATTGCCATTGTTTCCTGCAGTTCTCTATCCCTCTGTCTTCCCTGTGTGTGGCAGTTGGACACATGGGTGTCCTACACCAGGTAGTGCAGACACAGTTGAACAGCAAGAACCCATGTGGAATGTCTCAGAGAACGTGTAAGTTGTATCTGCCCTGTTACCCTGTTTGCAAGAGAAAAACAGTATGTTTCTTGAGGCAAATTATTTACTAGATATTTCACATCTTGACCTCTTTACCACTTGTAAATGCCAGAGAAGTAAATTTAAACTCTCGTATAAAAGGTACATTATAATTATTTCCTTTCTTTTAGTTTATTTTTCCCCCCCAACACCTGCACATGACCTGTCTGATTCGACTGGAGAAAGCTGGTAGGGGGAAAAAAAACCTAGCTATGGAAATTGTGTTTTGCTGTGTGTGGGGGCTTTTAATTCCCCAGAAGTTCTTTGAGTGGACCCACGTTCCTGCTGCAGGTGGGTACCAGGCACTTAGAGCATCCCCATGCTTTGAATTTATGTGTTTGCAAGATTACAGTTCAGCTCAGTCAGAGACAAGTTCCCTGTGAGTGACTTGGAGTTGATGCTTTGTCTCTTGTGATGAAACTGTAGGGTTTAGGGCCACAGATCAAATGCCATTTCTCTGCCTCCAAGCCTCCTTAGTAGCTAAAATGTCCCCTGGAAAAGTACTGTCCCTGTAGTCATGGCAGGGTGTGCTCCTTCAGGACTTCTGACCAACATCAGAGGGAACCTTCTATGGAATGAACAGATTTGATCTGTTGACTAACTTATGTCATCTGAAGCAAAATAACCTTTAGCAGTGAAACTGGCCATATCTCTGGATGCTTTAAGCAAATTCTGTGCCCTTCTAATTTCTTCAGTTAAATGCGTGTAATGCGTGTCATCTCTCACAGCTCTGCTGTGATTGTTTTGTAAGGATATGTGCTAAGGACATTCTCTATTGAATGGAACCTAATAGGGCATTGAAATATTGATGAGTAAAAGGTTAATTTTTAATTTCCTATCAGTCTGAACGGCAGGAAATTCAGTGTGCTTCTGTCCAGGAGACTTGCTGACGTTACATGGTTTAATGCATCTGCAAGTTAAATGAGCATGGAGCTACAGGATTTTATTTTGCCCAAGACCAAGGTGCTTTGTGTAATAGAAGAAATTCATAAGATCATTTCAATTGGAAAAGACCTCTATAATTATCAAGTCAACCATTAACCCAAAACTATCAGATTCACCACTAAGCCTTAATGCCACGTCTGCCCATCTTTTAAATACCTCCAGGGATTGTGACTCCACTGCTTCCCTGGGTAACTGGTTCTAATGCTTGCAATCCCTTTAGTGAAGAAATTCTTCCTAATAGCCAGTGTAAACGTTCCCTGGCACAATTTGAGGCCATTTCTCCTTTTCATTTATTTTTTTTTACTTGGAAGAAGAGGCTGACCCCCATCTGGCTACACCCTCCTTTCAGGGATTTGTGGAGAGCAATGAAATCCCCCCTAAGCCTCCTCTTCTCCAAGCTATACTACTCCACTACCTTAGCCACTTCTAACAAGACCTATGCTCAACACCCTAACACTTCGTTGCCCTTCTCTGGACAAGCTCCAGGACCTCAAAGTCTTTATTACCATGTGCTACCATTTGTAGTTGTGCCAACATCCCAAATTCTGCTCTCTCATACCCTTTGATGGTCACTGTGCACCCATTGAGCTAAAACAGCCACAAGGTCTTCAAAAGCTCATGCCAGAGATCATATATTAATAAGTATTATTGAGCACATGATAAGAATAATACAATATTCATTCATTATATACACAGATAGAAAACTTAAGTAGTTGCACTTTCCTTCTTTGTGCTGGATCAGTAGCTTTCAGTCTTGAACACTTGCATTTCTTGGTAGTGTCTTAGGAGACCTGAGCCAGCTAGACTGATGGTTGTCTCACTTCTGTCCTCATTTGTGCTTTGATTATTTGATGGTTTTACCTGATTAAAATGCATTAAATTTTATTATGTTTGTATTTTGAAATATATAAAGATGGTCACAAACCCTGATTTTTATTAGTGAGATAGAACTTAGGAAAATACAGTGGAAAAGAAATGCTAATATCTGCTTTTCATGGTCACATGTTATCTCAGTGAAATGAATTAAACACAGCTAACATATTGGAGTATCTTCATGCTCACAGGTAAAGTAACACTACAAGAAAAAAGAACAAAGAACTTCAGAAGGTAAGGTAATGTTTCTTACTGCCCCAGGAAAATATATCATTCAGTGACCTCCCCTGTGCCTGACAGAGCCAAAATCCATCAGAGTCAGTGTTCAGATTGCATTTCTGTTTGAGAGTGCTTGGACTGCATTTGCATGAACCACAGACTCTCAGTAGGTTTGGCTGCAAGGAGAAGCTGCTAATGGTAGGTCACCAAAATATCTGCTTCGCTGGCAGCTGTCCAAAAGTTCTGTTCCATTTATGCATTTGCCATCAAAGCATTTATGTGAGGCCATCTCTGGCATTATAAGTTTAGCTTATAAACCTTTGCTGCCAGAAGAGGCAAACTCGGACTGTTTTGCTCTTGCATTCCTAATGTTTTTTTTTTTTGTAGGTTTTTTTTCCCTGCAAAACTGGCGAGATGATTGCTGGTATATGCACAGTAATAAAGCTTGTCAGACACAGACAGTCAGAATTCTTCTGAATTCACATTTAATTTATTCACAGCACAGCACGCAGCAGAGCTGATGGCAAGTTAATGTGCTGCACTTTAATGAGATAACTGTTTGCCTCCCAGGTTTTGAGGTTTATGGTAGTTTTATTTGTCAACCTGGCCAAAGCCATAAGGAATCACAGCTCTATACTAAAATATTTTATTTGCCTAGCTGATGCTTTTGCCAGAGGAGAAATCGGTGCAGTAATTAAATAGAACTGTTTTTATTTTAGAACAGGAATGGGTGGTTGGTTTTTTTTTTCTTTTTAGTTTACAATATGTCCTTGCCAGAGTTCTGGCTCACAAATACTACCTAGATAAAAACATTCTATTCAAAATTTTCCAGTTTTGGTGGAACTAAATTTCTATCTGTCTTTGAATTGATCCCCTCTTCAAGTTTCCTTTAGAGGTATATATTTCTGTGGAGGAGGTGTAAGGTGGAAAGCGTATCTGTAGTATCAAATGCAAATGCAGAAACTTCAGTATGACAGCTGCAAAGTCTCTGGATATATGTTGCCATTAAACAACAGGTGATAGAGCTTCACTCAGGTTTTGAAATGTAGTTCATTCCAATTGTGTTCTTGTGTTACAACTTAGTCTTTTAGCAATGGCAGCTCCACCTTATTAACTAACTATTGCATCTGTAAGGAAAAGAAGAGGAACCCTAGTCAAGAAAAATGAGAGTATGATGTGTCATTAATGAAACCATTTCAGTGGCAGGGAGGCAACACCTGGGGTTGGGAGGCACCTGGGTGCATCACCCTGAGGTGGCTGTGGGGTGCCTGTCCCTGGTAGAGTAGATGGAGAAGAGCACAGTGTGGGGACACAGTGTCCTGCAGCAGCCCCGCAGTCTGAACTGCGTCTGTCAGTGTCCATGTTGTCTGACTGGCTTGCACTCATTTATCTAAAGCCAGTTAAAGTGTTATTTTAAGTCTTGCTTGTACTCGTACCTCTCTTTGGTGGGCTATGAGTCCAACAGTGTATATTATTGGATTCGATGATGATAAAAGTCTTGTCCAAAGTACATGATTCTGTGATTCTATACAGGAACATAGTTTCTGTGCGCAAAAGAGTGCTAGGAAAAGTGTCTCTGAGACAGACCTATCATCTTCTGGGTGTATTAACCTTTAATGTCTAAAACCTGTCAAAGTGAAGGTCAGAATGACCTTTCAATTCACCACTGTACCTTTGCATTATGCTTTCTGCAAAACTAAAGCCACCTTTTGCAGAAGGAATGCAGCCAGATTAAGAAACTGTGTAATTATCTGTCCATTTTGTGCACCCTTTGTGATACAAACCATTGTCTGTTTGGCTACAAATGCATGAATAAATAACTATTGGGAAATAACTAATAGATTTATGGGAAAATGCTGTTACAGGCTTCAGCTGAAATATACCTGATTTGGTTATAATTTCCTCTTGTTTCTTTGTGGCTAACAGAAGGTTGAGAGAATTGAGAGGGATAGGGAGGGAGTGTATAGGAGTTGGATATGTCACTGAGCATAATCAGTTTGGGGAAGAAGGAAAATCAAATTTTGTCCAGCCTTTTGCTGAGACACTTGAGAAAAATACATGCAAGGTCTATATTTGGAAATACCAAACTGTGTTTGGCATTCGAGTCAGGTAATATAATCCATAGAAATCACAAGATCAAGCCGACCTTCTGTGTGTTTCTTCAAGCAAATTGAGAAAATGTTAATTTCCAGTGCTGTGCAGGTGGGAAGATACACAGAGATGAAATATCAGCACATTTGCCGATGTGTAATGCTTTTTATTTATAGATGGATTTCTTTTCTGTTGGACCATGAGCTGCCTATTAGGCTGTGTCTCCCCTCAGATGTTGATAGCATATCAGAGGAAAAAGTCAGGCATGTGATCAGGAAAGGCTGGTGGAAGTGACCGGGGAGAGGGGCTCTGCCTCCCAAAAAGTGTCACCTCTGTCCTTGACAGTTCACACATATTCTGTTGTTTCCTGTCTGAAAAATGGAGCTTTTGGTATCAGGTCAGTCTTAGTTCAGAGGTTATGTCCTTGGCAGATGGAAAATGTAAACTTCTAGCACAGATTGCTGGGAGTTGTTACTTGTATTGTTAAGAGCTGGCAGTAGTTGAGTTTATTGACCAAGCATTAAAGGCATTAGCTTAATGAAGAACTTACAGTTAACAAAAATATTAAAGGTTTAAGAGGTTTGGGTTTTTATTTAAGTCTACTTCTATTGAGGAAATTTTTCAGGGACTTAACTTTGTGTCCAAGGGTGTTGATTCTGACATTATTATTTCTTGATGCGTTCGTAGGGTTTCCAGGTTAATTTGTTGCTGGCAGTGGGTATCTTACCTTAATGAGATTGTTTTTTTCCCTTATTTTGTCTGTTACCAGATTATTTTGGCAGCATAGTAGGGTTTGCTGTGTAGTGCTTCGTTTTGTTGTATAAATGTTTAAGTGTTTGAGAGCACTTTCATTTTTTCTATTATTTCCTGTGGTGTTGAAATGGCTGAGTGAAAAAGATGATTTCTCAGTGTTGGAAATTCTCTACTTAGCTGTATATAGTAGTTAAAAATGAGGTTTAAGAATATAGGTCTTCTGGGTATGGTGTGCAAATTTGAGAACTAAGTAGTAATGTGACTTCATTTTTCTTCATTTTGGGCAATCTCTATTCAGACATCAAATTCAGTATCTTCCCATATTGCATCAGTTTCCTTATGACTGTGATGGTCCCAGGCATGGAGTAAAGGTAATAACTTTTGACAACCAGCAGCTATAATTGGAAAAAATTGGATTAACTTTTAGATATAGAAAGCTTTCCCCAGGTCTGAAATGGAAGCAGCAGACCTCAAGCTATATACAAAAATACAACCTGACAGTAATACTGGTGCTGTCTAAGAATATACGCAGTCTGAATAGCTCTGTCTGTGAAACCTAAAAGTGTTACTGTCTGGATATTGAGTGTACTCCAGCCTGGGTTGTGCTGACTGTGTTCCAAAAAATGCTTTCGCTCAGTATACCAAGGACTGACCATCTAGGCACTGTTCTTGTGTCATGGTGGGAGAAATACCAAGTTGGCTTATGTAATTTTAGTTTGTCAGACAGAAAGTGTTATGGGTGGTATGCCTTTTCTCCCAGTAGGATTTCTATCTCTCTTGTAACTTACAGAGAACACTTGAGGTTGTGGTGGATGTCTCTGGGCTGTGTGAAGCCGTGTACATTTGTCCCAACACCACTCACATACAGCAAACATGCAGAAGAGGGGTATGTTTCCCTACAGATGTTTCGGCAGGACCTGTAGCAGCAACTTTGATCTTGTAGGCTCTCCCTCCTTTTGGTCTTGTGCACACCTCCCTTCCCACAACACCCAACATAGGTGCTCACTCCTGATTTCAGAGCCCAGCTGGTGAGTCATGGTAGCTGTGCAGAGTTGGTTCTTGCCTGCATCCCTTTAGTAATGGCCTCTACTCCTGAACCTGAGTCAGCATTTCCCACAAAACAGTGTCATCATTTATCTTTTATGCTTCTGTGTATTACTGCAGTGGAGAAGCACTGTTTCAGACTTGGAGTCTTATTCCAGTCTGTCATGGTTTAATCCCAGGCAGCCACTAAGAACTATGCAGCTGCTTGCTCATTGCCCCACTAGCAGAATCAGGGAGAAAACTGGAAGAGTAAAAGCTGTAAAAGAGTATCAGAGATAAAGTTTATCAAAGGAAGAAAAACCCACATATACAAACAAAGCAACATAAAGAATTCATCCACTTCCCATGGACAGTCAGGTGTTCAGCCAACTCCAGGAAAGCAGGGCCCTATCACATAGAATGGTTACTTGGGAAGACACATGCCATCATTCCAAATATTCCCCCTTTCTTCTTCTTTCCCCCTACCTTATATCCTGAGCATGATGTCACATGGTCTGGGACATCCCTTTGGTCAGCTGTCCTGGCTGTGTCTCCCCCCAGCCTCCTATGCTAGGTCCTTGCTAGCGTGGTACTACAAAAGGAAGAAAAGAAGAAAAGACCTTGGCTGTGCATAAGCCCTGTCCAGCAATAACAAAAGCATCCCTGTATTATGTCTCTGTAGAAGTTTCTCCAGTTTCTACCTAAAAACAGACATGCTCCTTGTTGAGGACTTCTTGAAGCCCTGTACAGGTATAACTGCTAAAATGGGACCTCAGTGAGACAGAAAAGAGGTAAAACTTTCTATTCATTACCTGTTTGCCACAGAGGGGATTTCAAGTTTACATTTTTGGAATTTAAACTTCTACACTCAGTGTAGATGGACTTTAAATTCTTTGAACGTACAACTTAGAAGCTCTCAGGACCCTAATTTGTGCATTAGTAACAAAGGGATAATATTTCCCTCCCCTTAAGACTCATTCATTAATAGCAGAGATATGTATGCTGGGATACATCTCACCTAATTTTAGCTGACTAAAGTGAGCTTTTTTTCCCTCATTTCCTCTTCAGGGAGGAAAAGAATCACCTTCACTAATGAAGTATCCTAACTCACATTAGTCACAGATACGTGAACAAAGTAAATAGACATCAGAGGTCTTTCTCTCACCTCAGAAGGAATTTAGATAACCAGTACCAGTTTAGACAAGAGGCTTCATTTTTAAGTGGTTGCAACTTGATGAGGTAGTTGGTGTGATAAGCATGGGCCAGCTAAGTTAATGTGCTACTGTGTAATGAAATTAAATACCCAATGAATTGCTGCTCCTGCACACAGAACTTCTTCAGCTGGGAGCATTTTTAGTGCTATAATTTTGTAATGATTTCCCAGTGTCTAATTTTTAATGGTGAGGATTCAAATCCATCCTGAAAGTCTCTAGGTCTAAATATTGGAATACAATTGCAGGGGCAAAGCCATAAAAGCATATCTTTTCTTTGGCTTGGTTTCAAACAGGGTGACATAATTTTATCAAACTGCCTCTATTAATGCTTTAATTCACCAAACAGAGATTGCTAAGTAAGGTTCTTTTTCTAGCCAAAATGTCACTCAGAACTGTATGCTCCACAGAGTACTGTACAAATTAACATTTAAACATCACTAGTGTAGTAATTATTTTGAGCATCCTTTTTATGACACTCAGAAGAAAAGGGATGACTTTTTGGTGAGTTTCCAGACTCTAATTTTCTCCCTATATAAGTGTGCTCTACCGACATGTCTTTCCCCCCCTGGCTGTGCAGTGTTTCTCTGCTGCTGGTACCCAGCTGGGAGCTCCCTGTCTTAGTTATTGAGCTGCCACAATAGAGGCAGGAAGGATCCAAACAGCCTTTGTGTATGTGGTTTGAATGTTCAGGGAGTTTGATGAATAGACAAACATATGATCTGAATGCTAGGGAGATGATTTGATGGCAAACAAAAGGTCACATACCAGCAAAACTGTTAAATGGTGCCATGAGGGTGGGAGCTGCTGTTCTACTCATTGCTCGTTTTCCTCCTACACTGAGGGCCAGCTTCTGCCTCCATTGCAGCTGCTCTTGCTGCACAGGATGGGGGAGTCTTTTGGGTGATGTGCCTGTGTGCAGCCACTAAAAGGAGCCTGCAGCAGGGTGGATTTCAGCACAGATTGCTTCATATCCCTCCTTATGAGCTGTTGATGTACGGCATCATATACAAACGCATGTCTAGCTCTTACATTCACTTGGCTTGCCATCCTTGAATATGTCATTAAATGTCCAGAGTTTGTGCCTCTCTTCTCCTGCTTGGCTGGTGAAAATCAGTTAGTGCCATGAAATCTGGCTCTTTGTATGCAAATAACTGAACTATTGTTTCTGGAGTTCTTCAAAGAGTGCTGACTTGTGAAAGGAGGAAGCAATTAGTGTTTAATGTGGATTTGTCACAGATGGGTATGCATGATGAAATAAGGCAAAAGGTGGAATGTATCTTCTGTTTTTCTGGGTAACTAAGTGCATGGAGCAAGAAGTTCCCGTGCTTCAATTGCACTTCAGCGAATATAGAAGGTATTGTGTTGTCAGTCTCTTCTCAGACAATAGAGTTTGCAATTTGAAAGCCTTTCTTCTCAAGGTTTTGTGCTGATTATTCCTTTGGCTTGCACTTACCTGCATCATATTTTCTTTTTGTTATTAGTGCTTTAGGAAGATTACATTTCACCTAGCAGATCCAGCAAAGGAATAAAACTCTGCACTTGATAACTGAGCTCAAATAAAACTGCCTGGAACAATGCTTGGAAATCAACTGTGGATGTTGAGGAACTGTATGAGACTTAAACTTCAGTAACAATGAATGATACCAACAGCTTTATCACTGTTATGAAGCGCTGAAATCTTTCATTTGAATTTTAAAACTGTGTTTCCTCAATAACAGTATTACTGCATGTTGTAGCTAAACACCACCAGGCTTAAAACGGTCTCATTTGGAAGAGCCTAGATGTCATTGACTCACAGCAATAGACAGAATCCTATAAGTCAGGGTCTCAAAGGTCCTTGGGATTAGAAAGAATGATACATTCAAGAGTTTTTTTCAAAAAAACTGATGATTAGTTTCTCTGTCCTCTTGAAATGTATTTGAGAAAAATACTAGTCCCTATAGCAAATGAATGATTTTTCCCTTTTTTTCTTGATTGTTTCCAATGAGCAGAGATTTTAATGCTTTTAGCTAGTAGTTTGTACATGATTTTGAGAAAGCCAGAGTACTTAAGTGGAAGACAGGTATCATAATTCATGAAGGGAAAAGACACCTCTTCTTGCTTTAGTGAGTTCTATAAGAATAAGGTGACCGCAGGTTGATAAAAGTGCACAACTGCTTCATAACTAATGTGTCACAATTTTTCTAAGCAGTGATTATACTTTGTGAATTAGAGCTAGTTAAAGTATGTCAGTAACCTAATGTAAAAAATGGCTGATTGCCAGCTGTAGGAAAGATTCTGGAGCTTCCTAGAAATTTTAATTTTGATGAGTATATTTAGATTTAAAAACATGCACTCTGATAAGAGATATTTATTTTTTGTTTATATGCCAGTGATATTGCTAATAACAGAAGATTTACAGACTAGGTGTTTTCGTAAGTGAGAAACAATTTGCTATGCAATTATTTTTATACTTCCTTTTCAAAACACTAAACATTTTAACTGTATGCAAGAGTGAATGGTTCACTGTCATGACCACAACACAAAACTGAACTTCTGCAAAAAGGCCTCCTCTGTTGTGTGTAGGATCTGTCTGATAGCTCACGATGTTTCCAGGGCAGAAGGAGTGGACAATGTCCTTGCCACACCATCTGGAGCACCATATGCCTGTAAGGCAGAGGACAGACTGGTTTTGGTTGGATGAACTGGCAGCTGTGCAGAGGGGTCCTGGCTGCCCAAGGTGTGCAGGGTTGCAGGGTGAAGGGTGGCAGTGCAGCTGTGCTGTTGTGGGCAACACAGATATTCTTCTGTCTGTGACTGGCATTAATGAGAATGCTGTGAAGGCATTGACTCTCTATTTGCACCAAACACTGCCCCAGCTAAAAATCCAGCAATACCTAGTTCCTGTGTTGCACTTCTTACTAGGACAGCTTTAATGGGGGGAGAGTGTATTATTCTGAATTGCAGAAATGACTATTGAGTGATGAAAAAATTTCCACCAAAGCTGTTTCCTGAATTTGTCTTTCACACCTCCCTCTGGATCACAGCTGTGGGTTGGAGGCATGAAAGGTCCTGGGTATTTTGGTTTCACAGGCCCCACAGCTTCAGTGATGCCCCAGCAAGAGGGCAGTTCTCTATCCAACAGAGAGGCTGAAGTTGTGGAAAAGCTTTTTAAACAGGGTTACATGTGAAGATCTGGGTCTCTCGCCAGTTGGTCCTCTTTAAGGTAATTGAAAGTGACTTGGTGTACTGTTATTTTACCCCGTAGAGCTGATCCTAAAATGAATAATCAGGACTTTATTTTTCATAATATCTCAGTTACTCAAAATTTTTAAAATTGCTGAATTAGTGTATATATCTATAACTGGAGGAAAGATAGAAAAAAAAAGACACTGCTCATGGTGTAAGATCGACAGTCTCCTTGAAAAACTGCACTAGCAGCATTGTGGAACAGCTGCCAGTGTCATTTTATTGCAGAATTACTTAATGATTTAAAGAAAAGAGTCTCCTTCCATGCAGACCACTCAGACCCTTATGCAACTAGGTAAGAAATTACCAAGTCCTTGCAAGTACCTTGAAAATACTCGGGATAACATAGAGCTAAAAAGTGGAGAGGAAGAGGATGTTAAGGCAGTTTGATCTGTGGTACTCCTGACTAAGTAATAAAAGCAAACTCTATCCAGAAGAAAAGGGTGACACATAGTTGCTTGAGAATTCAAAGGAAGCATGGAAGAATATGTGCTGGCATCATCACTGCGCTATAAAAATCTGCTTTACTAATACCCTCAGCTTTACCAATATGACCAGCTGTGGAACTACGGCATATAATAGTATTTTGAATTCTAAGCTGTGTGTCACACTGAAGCCAAAACACTGTCAGTCTAGGTGGACTGCAGTCATTGCCATTATGTCCAGAGAAGACATGGCTTCTTTTCTGAGCATATGCAAGACTGAAAGGTTCAATTTTCAGATGATTTGAAATGTCCTTATAATGCGTTTATTAATTTTAAGTTTTACTGAATTAAAGTTAGCTTTTGAAACCTTGAAAACAGCTCAAATTAGAGGATGTCAATAGTATGCAATTACACATTAGGAAAATACTGTGAAGTGATGGTATTTTACTTAGTATGAAACAGCTAAACTAATAATTGCTTTTGAAGACATAAGCATATCCAGTGAAAATTAGATGTATCCTGAGTCTGGGAAAAAGGACAGATCATCTGTTTGTTTTCTCAGTTAATCAATAATACCACCTGTGCTTCTTCATTGACTTCTTAATGCTAAAGTCTAACACTAACAGCCAGATCTGCAGCAGTCTAAACTGGCCTAATGGGTTATTAGAGCTATACTGATAAATGCCAACTGGGGATCTGGTGTGGACTGTAGGCTGGAAACTTAGGAAATGAAATAGCATCAATACTGTTTTATAACTGGTTTCATAAATTTCTTGTAGCTCTCTGTATTGTGTAGTGGCTTATTTGACTGCTCTGTTGAATTGAGCAGCAAATAATGTAGGAACAACTGACTGAAATTGGATTCCTAGGCATTACAAGGTGTTTGACAGGAGTCTAGGTTGATTGATCATGCAGACCTTTAAATGGCCTCTTTAGTGATGGTAGAAGAGATGTGTAGAAGAGAGGTACTGACAGTTTGAGTTCTCTCTATTTTGTGCGTCTTTATTTGTCTTCATTCTGTTCGCGAAGTGAAATTAAAAAGTGTCTTTATGTTACTGGGCTGGCGAGGATGTTGACCAGGTCATGAGGCAAATAGATACATTTTGCAGTCCTAGCTAAGATTCTTCCAACTGCAGCACTTGTTATTTTTTCCTGTATCACAGTGTGGTGGTTTATTTCGATTGTTTGTTTGGTTTCTATTTCGTCTACAGGCTAAAATAGTATCCACGTGTGTCCTGTTTTGTGTCTATTGAGGTTGATACCTCTGACATTTTGCTGTGTTTTCTGTTCTTTTTCATATATTTTCAGGGCTAAAAACACAGCTCACCTTTGCTTATATTTCCATTTAGCAATGACCAAATAAATAGTTTTATTTAAAGTTGTTCTCTGAGTTCTTCTTTTGCAACTGGATGAATCTCTCTGCTGCTTCCTTTTATAAAGCCTCCTGATTCATTGTCTTCCAGTTTTGGTGCGACCTCATAGAAGAAGGCTATTTTCCTGGCATTGAGCCCATGTTTTAGAGGTGTTGTAGTTTCTTGTCTTCATTCAGTGTGTACCAAGTCACATTTTTATCTTCCATGCATGCTCCTAGAAAGGATAGTCTATAGTGAATAAACATGACTGGAGAACTTCTGTGAAAATCTGAGCAGCAAACCATGATACAAGACAGGGCTGAAAGCATTGAGGGCAGCACTGTCTGAGAAGGACGTGCTCTGACACCTGCCATGGACTCAGAGTGACAGCAAGTTCAGAATGTGTCACTGCTGATGGATCATGAGGCCTTGCAGCTGACATCCTAGGAGAGTCATGCCTTGAATGCCCATGTACAAAAATCTCCGAATGAGACTGTTTCCCTTGTTATGCAGTTGGATGTAAAAGACAAATACTGTTATGTGGAGGAGAGTGTGGGGCCTCTTAGAAGCTTTTTTTCTCTGCAGTTATTTTCTGAGGCAGCCATGTAAAGCAGTGGTGTACATTGCAAAGCAGAAGGTGTGCTGTTATTTGTAGACCTCTGGGCTTGAGAAGGCCAGTGACACCATGGTGTGGTAACTTGTCAGAGGGGTTATATTTATGGCCAGCTGAATGAGCCCGTGTGCTTCCTTGTGATACTGCTCCACTTGCCCATTCCTTTGCACATTCTCGTGAGTTACAGTAAACTGACTGTGTGGGATTCCCTGGAATGGAGGGGTGCTCCATTTGAGTGTGTGTAGCTGGTGAATTCCTGAAGTTCAGCCTTCAACTGCTTAGGGATATTTCTCTGGAGTTTGGCAGGAAAAGAATGCTTTGGCAGAAAGGACATAGTGTTTTCCATTTGTCTGTCAGGGTCCTAGGGAAATTTCTTTAGTAGTGTCCTTAGGGGCATGAAGCTGAACCTTACAATGTCTTTGGTTATAGCTGAGGAGACCTTGGGTGAAAGACTTCTTTTAAGCACCTGGTCTCAGAGGACAAGTCTGGCATTCAGCAGATTGGCTTAGAGAGTTATTTTGTTTGTAGTTCTTTGTCAATTCTGCCAAACACTAAAGTAGAACAATATCTAATGTGAATGTTTGAGGCAACCAATAAGGAAGGTTGCCTAGCAAGGGCAGTGGTCAAAATATAAAACACCTGACACAATTCCCTCTTACTCCTCTTACTTTGCAGTATTTTACATCCTTTTGTTATCTCTCAGGCATGTTGTGGTCAGTCAGCTGTATGCACAGCTTTTTAAAGTGGTATTTCAAGAGTGTTTCTTTGTGAAAGCCTTTGCAAACTGACTCAGAAAAAGGTATAATATTTCTTCCATCCCAGTGTATAATATTTTGCAGCTTTTACCCCCAAGCATCAGGTAAATCGCTCAGATTTGCCTCAAATTTTCAAACTCAGTGACCAAGAAAAAGAAAAGAAAAGCTAGCCTGGATTTCTTGTGTGGTAATAGAAAACTGTATCTATATTGTCTTTAGGCTGTCCCATTCTAGAGTTCTGGTAAACTGATTGCCAATGCACTCATTACAGTCAAGAAGAGTCCTTTTTCTCTGCATTGCAATCTTGCCTTTTAAATTTCTTGATGGCAATGCTGGCCTTGTAGGGATCTTCAAATTAACAGGAAACCCGATTTAATGGCTCATTCTTCCCACGGGCTTTGCAATGCTGTTTCATTTTATCCAGACACACCTCTTGGTTGTCCTTTTCTTGGCCTTGAAATTATGGGTAAAGATGCTGAAATTACATACGCTGTGTTTTATGTCAGCTACTAGATTAGTAGAACTGTTTAGAAGGGATGCTCACATTTAGTAGAAAATACTTTTTCATTTTGTTTCATTCCATGTTCAAAATTACTGTTACTGATTTTTAAATAGATGGGAGAGCTCAATGAAGTAAGAACTATACTGGGGCTAGTAGATGTCAATGTAGTCATGAGTTAGGAAAAGTCTGTACCGTGTATGTCAGAGAAAAAAAATCAAAGAAGAGGGCATGGGCCAGAGGTGAGGGAAAGGCACAATCAAGTATCCTAAAGCTGTGTTGCCAAAAAGATACAATAGGTGGCAAGGGAGATATCAGTGTAATCAGAGGTATTATTTCAAAGGAAATTTCTCATGTTTAAGAGTATTAAAGAATGTTCCTCATGAAAGTAAAGCTAACAAAATCTCAAGAAGCAGAAATTGTCTGATTTGATACTATTTTAGAGTGCGAACACTGAATTTCCTGTGCTCTTTTTGTGCATGGAGAGGAAGAAATATGACCACCCTCTTTTTAGGAGTCTTCTCAGGTGCATGCTGTCCTTCAAGGCTTTTCTGCCAATGATAGCATGTGGATTATGAACCAGATTTATGGTCAGAAGATGCTCACTGTTGGCAGATGCCATTTCCCAGGCTCAGCAAAACTGCCTGGGATTATTACAGCCTTTCACTAGTCCCAGAGCTATTGGCTCACAGATCTAGTGCTTTTGATTGCCCCAGGAGATAAGACTTGGATGCTGATGACATACTCAGACAGACTGAGCTGGTGCTGGAACAAAGTACGCCCCTAACTATTCTTGGCACATTAATTTTATGCTTAGAATCAGATACACCTCTTGCTATTTTTTCCTCCCTTTTTCCTTCCTTCACATTCTTGTCTGCTAGTCCCTAAATTAAGATGAAAAATAGCTATCACAGTACTTCTGAGACTAGTGTTTAACTAAAATCAGATAGATCAGATAGAGATTTCTCATACATCTGAAAGGACAGCAGTGAGCTTGCAGAGCAAAAAAAAAAAAGATGCAATACTAGATTTGTTTGCACAGTTCACAGAAAAGCAAAGATTTGAAAGAATTTTCTTATGTGGAGTTTGGGTAATAGTAGCTACAGCTCTGCCCCAATGAATTTTATTTCCAAGTGATAAGGTAGTTAATTTGTCTTCAAATTATAGTTGGACATAAAATAAAATATTATATGTGATGCTAATTTATGTGATCTAGAATATTCTATACAATCTTCATATACGCAAACACATAAACAAGAAGACCATGACAGTCTGCATACTGCAGCACTTGACCTGCACCATGCAAGGTGTGGTGGTGTGTCCAGTCTGCTGCTGAGTTATAAATTCTGATGATCTTAAGCCATATGTTTTAGGTGCTTGATCAGTCCTGATGTAAAGATTATTTTTAAAAGTTGTTAGGTTTTTTTTGTTGTTGTTCTACTCTTGCTCTGCCAAAAATTGGGAGCTGATTTAGTAATTTTTGTAAGTTTGTGTTGAAGTTCTTCCATGAATCCTCCTGGAGTTTAGCCTGATGGATAGGTGAAGCAGACTTTCTTCTAGTATGGAATTTGTAGTATGTGTCTGCTAACAAAACACTGTGAAATCATGTTTACAGTTTCGTTTGACTGAACAAACAAAAATAACTTTTCTAGTGGCTTGTTGTGAGGAGTTTTTTAAAGTTTTAAGCCTTTGCACCTTTTAAAAATTTCAGTGCAGTGCACAAATGTTCAAGAGTTTTGTTTTTTTTTTTAATGTGATATATGCACAAGCAGTATCACTGCCTTCCTCCTTCACCGTTTCTACTGTGTACAGATGAGAGGTTTAGACCACATTTAAAAAAAAACAGTGAAGAGGACACGCCACCTGAATCTCTCAGTCCTCAGCATGATCCTTTCCACTTTTACATCTATAATGCACAAATGTTCCCCACACTTGTGTTTGCCTTTGAGTGCCTGCAGGAGTTCTGGCGGCCTGACTCGCTCTGGATGAGCAGCAGGGAATGGCTCTGGGCATGGAGAGCAGTGCTGCTGCCCCACGCCTGCCCCGCTGCTCCCGCAGCAAACAGGAGCAGGAGCCTCCTCCACCCTCTGCTGTGTCCTGGCCTTGCTGCCCTTTTTCTGTGTTCCAGCAGTGTTAATCTTACATTTGCCCATGTAAAATCTGCCTTGTTTTGATTAACTTAACTTAAAGGTGAGCTTTTGGAATACGTAATCTGGGACTCTTAGACAGCCCCTGCCGTCCATGTACTGCTGCCCTGTGCTGCCTTCTGAGTGCTGGCTGCATGAAGCCTCCAAGGAAATTTATCAGGAGTTGGTTTGCCTGGGAAGAAGTGGGAGGCTATCTGCACTTGGCAGTGTCTCAGAAAAAGTTACTTCACCTGATCCTACACAAACAATTACAGAACAGTAAAGAAGTTACTAAATAAGATGAAAATTCTCAGGAGGGCAGCATGTGCTAAACTTACAGAGTTTCTTTAGCAAAACTGAGCTTGTGATGGCCATGACTGTGAATGTGCTCACACTGTTTGGAGAGCTGGAAATATAATTACAGCTTTTTTCTTATTTCTTTACTTTTCAACACAGTATTGAGAATTTGAAAAGTGGAATTAACTGATATAGTACAGTGTTCTAAAAGGAGCAAGAGCTGGTCTTTGTGTTGGCAGGAGGGAACTTTGAGAAATTGCATGTGGGCACTTTTCTATACACCAAACATATTAGTATGAATTAAATAATGAGTAACCTAATCAGCTTTGTAGCCGAGCTTGCCTGTCATACTGTGACAATTATGAGCTACCCAGGGCCTTAGAACCAAGCAAATCCCTCTCCACCTCCCGACTTGTTTTATTTTTTAGAAGTTATGGGGAAGAAGCAGTGCTTAGACAAGGCACTGATCTTGGCTCAATCCAGTGACCAGAAACACTACCCAGTGCAGACACTGCCATATTCCATAAACTGTTTCTTAGCATCTTGAAATGGTAACATTTTTGGCCTGAAGAAGAGCAATTCATCATGGTCATGGAGTACTGGCAATATCAACACTAGTAGGCTCCCCACAGAAGCAATTACAGCCATGTTCAAAAGTACAAATCAAAATGATTCTCAAGAGTGTTTCACGGGGGATAGGGACATCTAAGAGGAACAAGAGCAAGCAATTGTTTAAAATCTTCTCTTGTTGCATGAAAATTTCATTTTTTTATAGGAAGGACGGAACAAAATCATTCCAGGTCTGAAAGTTGGTCATTAGATATGGAATGCTGTTTCTGGACTGATGGCCTACAAGTTCTGCCTTCTTCCTGTCTAAGAAGCTGTTTCAGCTGTTTCAGCGAGGTGTTTTGGAGAAGTCTTCAATGATCTGTTGTCAACTCTGCATAATTTTTTTTTATTTCCCTCTGGAGAAGGGAGAATTGGACCAGATGATTTTCAGAGGTCTCTTCCAAACTCAGCTGTTCTGTGAATCTCTGAAAATAATCTCTCTGTCCTGTATTACACTGAACAAGAAGCAGATTCCTTTGTACTGGGTTTTTATTACTTTGTACTGCAGTTCTAGGCTGTGTCCCAGATCAGTCCAGTAGCTGGTGCTTGGACATTTGATGTGGATTGAGGGGCTCCAGCTGGGATGTTTTGACCGGGAAATGCTGAGTTCCACCCATGGCGGAAGCAGCATTAGAAACCCAGGCTGAGGTTGGCAAAATATAATACAGAGTGGTTCTGCTCACTCTTGCAAGCAAAGTATGTTAAAATATTTGCATGGTGGTTAGTGCGCTCCTGCTGGTTTCTCAGACTGTCCCTTTTTTCTGCAGGACAGTCTCAATATAAGCAGCCCAGTTCAGACTCCCAATGCTGTATTCCCAGGCACAGGACCAGGGTCCAAGTTACCTTTATGTGCAATTCCAGTGGCTGGTCCAGAACTGACCTGGTGGTGGAGAGAAGATGCAGGAGGAGGAGGGAGGCTATCGCTTCTGGGAAGTTATGGGGCAAGAAGGAAGCAAACATTCCCTTTGCTTGTTGTTTGACACATTGTAACCAATGTCTTCAAGGGAGAATGAGATACAAGTAGAAGAAGAGTGCAATTTCTTGGAGTATATCAGCACGCATATATATATATATATATATATATATATAACATGTACATGTATGCCACTTTTTAATGCCATGCAAGTGTTCTTAGGACTTGATCAGTATCTGGATTTTTGCTCAACTTGTGTGTACATCTCTTCCTATGCCTTTAGATTGTGGACTCCTGAGTGTGAACATGTGACTAAGCCCTGTGACCTTCAGTTGGGGTCAGGGACACACAGCTGGTGACAAACATTGGAAGAACAGTTGGAAAGTGAGGCAGTTACCTGGGCAACACTTGGATACTGGGCAATCCATAATCTCTCTGTTTCTCACAGTTTTGGTTTTGTTTTTCTGTGTAGTGTTTTTATCAAACAAAGCTTATATCACCCAAGCAATTTGCATGCGGAGGGAGCTGGACTGTTAAGTGTGAATTGCATTGCACTTTGCAGCACCTTTTGGCTTCCTGAGATGTGCTGTGGCTTTGATGAAGGGAACAGCGCTCAGCCATGTCAAAAAGAAGGCAAAACACAATTAACTCTAGTGTGCAGGAATAGGATTTGCTGTTCCTTGAAGTGACAGTGCAACTAGGGCTGTTCATAGGGCTGACGATTCATAGGGCTTCCCCCTTGACTGATTGATTTTTAAGGTCAAAAAAGACAGGGAAAACAGACCAAATGAGATTGCAAGAACATCTACATTGAACTGTGTACCAGAGGTCATGAACTTTGTCCTACCTGTTCTCTGCATCATCCAAGAAACATGTTACCTGCTGTCAGTCACTGCAGAGCCTTCATTGATAAGGATGTTTTTAAAGGAATTATGTGGCATGACATTTCAGCAATAGTCACAAAGGGATGGCATCTCCTAAATACAGAAGGACAGCAGGTAAAGCTTTTAAGGACACCTAAAGTACTAGTAAAACATTCCACTTCCAGCAGCTGTTGGATAACTCCTAGCACAGAGACAAGAGATCCCTGGAAGAAGAGGAAGAGCACAAAACATGCTAAAACGTGTGAACTGTTTCTTCTATTTGTGTTTTTTCTGAGACCTGTGGATCTTCAGGGTGTGATTGCTGCCATCAAGAGCATATTGGTCAGCACTGTTCAACTCTAGGTGCTGTTTACAAGGTTGTATTTGCCAAGGGGTGGCCAGAGCCAACAGGGAGGCAAGGGAAGGCACAGCAGAGTTCAGCTACACTTGTGAACTTTGTGAATGATATATTTAAGCTTAGTCACCAAAAATAGTAGATTTACCATGCCTCTGAGTAAATCTTCAGGAGACTGAATAAACAATTCTGAATTAAAATGCATTCTCCCTTAGGGACTTCTTTCAGCACCAAGACCAATTACTTTTTAAATGGGGGGAGTTAGCCCTCCAGGGAAGCCATAAATAGGTCCATAGTGAGCTGTACTGCGTTAAATATTCCCAATTGCCCTGTTACAAGAATTCAGTAAAGAAAACAGTAGACAGTTCTCCCTAGTGAAAGTACTAGCAGGTATTTTCTAGCAATCTAAGTGATACTGTACAATTTATTCTTTAATATCTAGTTTGTGAAAATTTAGTGTCTGAAACTGACCACTTCTGTTCTTTGAATCCTGGCTAGTGTAGACATTTTAAGTGTCTCTTGATTATTTCTTATGGAATAATGGAATGCTTTGAGTTGGAAAGGATCTTAAATACCATTTGTTCCAACCTCCTATGCCTAGGTCAGTTACATGTTTCACTAAAACAGATTACAAATGCCATCCAGCACTTGGCCTTGAACACTTTCAGAGATGGGGTATCCACAATTTCCTTGGGCAACCTGATTCAGTGCCTCACTGCCCTCTGAGTAACACTGCCCTGTTCTTGATATCTCATCTAAATATATCCTCTTTTCTTGTAAAACTGTTCCTCCTTGTCCTATGGCTGTCCATGTGAAAACTTTCTTCTCTCTTCTAAATAAGACCCCTTTAGGTACTGGAAAGCTGCTATTAAGCAGCTTTCTCTTCTCCAAACTTAACAACCCTGGCTTTCTCAGCCTGTCCTCAGAAGTGTTCCAGCCCTTTCATCATCTTCGTGATCAAAGGTGCTGCTCTGGACTAAAACCAGCAGGTCCCTGTCCCTCCTGTGCAGGGACCCCAGCTCTAGATGCAGAGCTCCAGGTGGTCTCACCAGAGCAGAGCAGAGGGGCAGAATCCCCTCCCTCCCCTGCTGCCCACGGGGCTCTGGATGCAGCCCAGGACACGTTTGGCTCTCTGGGCTGGCAGTGCCATGGCTGGGGCATGTCCAGCCCCTCACCCAGCAGCACCCCCAAGTCCTTCTGGGCCGGGCTGCTCTGGGGCTGTTCATGCCCAGCCTGTGCTGATACCAGAGGGTGTTTCTGCCCAGGTGCAGCACCAGCACTTGGCCTTGTTAAACCTCATCAGATTCCCAAGGGCCACTTTTCGAGCTTGTCCATGTTCATCTGGATGGCATCCCATCCTTCAGGAGGTCTGCCCTGTTCTGTAGTGGACCAGCTTTCTCCGTGCTTTCTTTTACTGCTGGTATATTAGCAGAAGCTGTCTGTTGCCAAGAAGGAACAGAGGACGAAAGCACAGAGGAAGTTAGGAAAGACACAGCTGGGAAAGGAAACCTGCAAGGGGTGGGAAAGGCATCCTTGCTAAAACCTTCTATAAGGCTTTTTAAGCTGAATGCCACTCAGAAGTTACTCCCTCAGCCAAACTTGGTTCCTGCTTTGCCTCCTTGTTTCTTCACACTCTGTTCATGTGCTTTAGAGAAGTTGCTTTTCAAGTTCAGCCCTTTCTCCTGAGTCTCTTGGCATTTAAGGTAATTGAGTTCTTCCAGGCTACCACTTACCAATTTCCTGAACAAGCTAAGACAGTTGCTCTGAAATCCAGGATCTTTATTCTACTTTTTGCCTTCATTGCTTTCTGAGTATTTCAAATTCTTATTTCTCCTCATAGTCACTCAGTCTAAGGCTGTCATCAGCCTTTATGTCCCTATCCATTTCTTCCTTAATTCATACAACATCCAGCAGTACAACTCCATCACTTAAAGGAGTACCTGCAGAAAAAAAGAGTCTCTGATGCTCTCTGGATTTCCTGCATTCTGCTGCTCTGCTCTGCCAGCAAATATCTCAAAATTCCCCCATGAAAACATGTAATTATAAAGTTTCTTCCTGTTGTTTAAAGGCTTTGTCCACTTTCTCTTCTCGACTGGCAGCCTAGAGTATGTGCACACCATGTTAACCCCTTGTTTGCTACCCCCATCATGCAGATCCATGAGCCTTCATCCTTCTTGGATCAGTGATATGTTGGGTTGTTCAAAAAGTGGGAAAACAGTGTGCAGTATTTTAAGAACATTTTAGGGTCTTAATAAACTAGCAAGAAATCTTGTTTGCGCACAAGAGGAACATAATCTTTTGCTCCCTGAATGACTTGGGATGAATCAATTCCCCTCTTTGCTTCTTCAGGTCTCAGACTGTGAAGTCTCTGTGGTACCTTAACAGAGGTAGATGATGTGGAAGCACTGCCACATTCCAAAGATTGCAGGCATCATTGCATTTGTATTCGTAAATGAAACTTGCATCCTCTCTGCATGGAGGCTGAGGTTTGGTGATAAAGGATCTGCAAGAACAATTTCCAGTGAAAATGTAGGAGGGGAATGTCCGCATGCACAAAAGAAAGATTTGGAAGGAAACATGGTTGCCAAAAGCATGTTTGTACAGGATTCTTTTGTTACCAGAAATATAGTGATTTTGGGCATGATAGAGGAAAAGATCATATTCTAATTTGCTCTGCTAAGTGTAAGGATTTAGAATTTCTGTGAGTTACACAAGTTAGCTATCTGGGACAAAAGCGCAGGATTAAGGCAAAAGGAAAGGTAAATGAGTGCAGGATGGAAATAATTATTTAATTGACCTGTTCCAATTATACATGTGAAAATATAAAATATTTGCTGTATTTTTGTTCAGGAGGGATCTTCATACTTTTGAACAGGTGATCTCTGCTTCATTTCATGTCAACCAAGTTAAGCCTTATTTCCTTTTGGTTTTATGCTGTATGGCTTCCTTGTTTGCATTACAAAAGATGTAAATTCTCAGAGCATAGTGCAGTTTTCTCATTATCATCCACATAAGAATACCTATTTTTAGGCTCAAATATGTGCACAAAGACTTTAATGAGGAAAAAATATTTTTCTGACATATCCTATTTGCAGTGTTCAGGTGTTTCTAACTGTGGTGTTTACACACACACACACACTCCCACAACCCCCTCTGTGTTTTTCACTATCAGTAACTAAAAGTTTTTGACAGGTTGTTCACCTTAGTTTTCTCCTGTGAGGATTGTACTGCCCTTCTTGCTAAGGTAGTTTTGAGAAGTAGTTTAAACCAATATTTGGCTACTGGCAGTGCTGGGGTCAAGTTTAGCTACTACTTTTTCTGCAACTTCAAGTTGTCTGTGTGTGCAGATCAGAAGACAAAAGACAAATGGTTTAATTAGTCGTAATACCATTTTGAGCCTACTGCTTTAATCAGCTGATCGTGTTTACACAGGTGCTTAATCTGGCCTAAACCCCTACAAAAATAAAATGGACTTCAATGGATAAAGGGGGAGGGAGGGGGGCTGCCAAATCCATCCCTTCCTAATATCAGTATCTATGCCTTGTTTTAAACAAGATGAAATTTACTTTGATTTCTAGATTAGTGCAGGTTACACTGAGCAGAACATTTAATGCATCTCATTGATTTTCCCTGTAATACTGTTGATGCTCAGGTCACTGCTCTAATAATTTGTTTTACCATTAGAATTCTGTATGCAGATCTAGTCCCCAAGGATATCAATGTGTAACCAGATACTGCGTGATCTAATCAGGTTCTGCAAGAAATACATTATCACTTCAACACTTAGCAGTAGAAAGCTTCATCAAAATGGAAAAATTATCTAATATTTAAAACCAAATGTAGTTCAAAGAATCAACCACGAGAAGCAAGTGTGTACAAAATTTAAAGACATTTCTCAGATTAAACAAAGGCAAATCCAAGCCAGAGTATAAGATGATTTGTCATTACTCCATTTATTGTTAAAGAAGAAAATGCTATAGCTGCTGCTTCAGTTTATAGGCTTTATTCCAGTTCAGGTAAGTACCATGGCTCTCAGAAATGACTGACTAGAAGAATTTCATTAATGTGATACTTACTTGCTACAGCCTGCGTGCTTTGGAAAGTGATTTTAAAAAGACCTGCAAAAGCATTGCTGACCGGCAAGACTAGTGCTCTGAGCTCATTTTGATGTAGGATTTGGATCTTTGAGTACCTAGTACTGCAGTCCATTTCCAGAATACAAGTCCTGCTGACCTTGAAGGAGTTTTGCAAGCAGTGTGTTTCAGACTGAGCAGCAGACCTGCTTGCTTGCTGCGAGTCTAACCAGAAGCATCTAGGGCTGGAATAGCAGGAATGTGGCTCTACCAGCAGCTGGACAGTGTTTCTGTGTAAACTGCCAGTGCAAACACCAGGTATTCAGCAGGGTCATGGTTGACAAAGGTGATAAGCATCTCCTATGGTCAGCTCATCTCTCCATAAAAATGTTTTCATGTCAATGTCTGAATGCTGAGCATTGTTAATTGTAGCTTTTGTTTTGAGATCATGGGGTTTTACAAATGGACATACCTTGAGACAGAGAATTTTGTATAGCAAAGTGCCATGCATATTTGTATTTGAATCTGTGTTGTAGAAAATGGTAACTCCTTTACATACACATGTTAAGTTTTACATCCCATTCCTGTGAAGAGCGTGCAGCAGAGTTTCTGAATTTTATCAGTGAAATGCAATGCTTTTCTTGGCTCTATTGTTGTATTTATTTAACAAAGGAAAGTAAAGAATTCTAGAAGTAAGTTTAAGAAGGAAAACAGCATTCAGTAACCTTGTGGTTGACCAGATGAGACTTGAAATAAAGATCAGAAAGGTTATATTCCCTGACATTTTTCCAATTCCTATTTTTTCTGGGTATAAAGATGTGTGTGCAAGGATGTTGGTTTGTTTTGGTTTTTTTCCTTTGGTTCTGCAAACTAGACAGTGCACAATTCAGTGTGCAGGGCCAAACTCTCCTCCTTGGCTCAAGGGATTTATTGTGTCACTGGCTTTGCCACCAGAATTGCTTTGATGTTCAGGATCCCTGGGTTCATTGAGCCTGAAAGGCATAGGTAAGAGCTGGAAGAGAGTGACTGAGCTTCCAGACAAGCAGAGAAACGGACTTTCTTTCAGTTTCCCATAAGGTGTTGTTGGGACAAATGCTGCCAGACAAGTGTACTGTTGTTGAGGGAAAGGGTAGGGGAGGTGGTTGGTGGGTGTTGGTACCAGTCAGAAAATAATTTTCATTGAGAAAAACCTACTAATGGCTTTTAATATATGAGTATACCATACTGATGATTTTTCTCTCATGTGTTTTTAGGGTCTCATGACTCTTTTAGCTTCTACATTGATGAAGCCTCTCCAGTTGGGCCTGAACAGCCAGAGACGGTCCAGAATTTTGTGTCAGTTTTTGGGACTGTGGCTAAAAAGCTGATGAGGAAGTGGTTGGCTACGCAGACCATGAACTTCACCAGCCAGCTGGGGGCAGGTATACGGTATTTTGATCTCAGAATTTCCACCAAGCCCAGAGACCCAGACAACGAACTCTACTTCGCTCATGGTTTATTCAGTGCCAAAGTCAAGGAGGGTCTGGAGGAGATCAACGCGTTTCTCACTGAGCACCCGAAAGAAGTGGTCTTCTTGGACTTCAATCATTTCTACGGGATGCAGAAATGCCATCATGAAAAGCTTGTCCAGATGCTCAAAGACACATATGGAAACAAAATGTGTCCAGCTATATTTGCCCATGAAGTCAGCCTCCAGTACCTGTGGGAAAAGGAACACCAAGTGCTGGTGTTCTACCACAGTCCAGTGGCTGTTGAGGTAGCCTTTCTGTGGCCAGGCCAGATGATGCCAGCTCCCTGGGCAAACACAACAGATACAGAGAAGTTGATTCAGTTCCTGCAGGCATCAATCACTGAGAGAAGAAAGAAAGGCTCTTTTTTCATATCCCAAGTAGTGCTGACACCAAAGGCTAGTACAGTGGTGAAAGGGGTTGCAAGTGGTCTCAGAGAAACAATCACAGAAAGGTGAGTTGTGGCTGGTAAGGTGTGCTGACTGTGCTGAATGTGTGTTGGTAGTGCTGTTTTTCCAAATCCTTTTAAAGTCACCCTAGTAGATGCATTTCTTCCATGCTACAGTGGGCTAGTCAGAATTTGGCATAATCCTAAAGTATTTAAAGAGAAACATACTGAAGGACAAGCATTTTTATCTTGAAAGAAAATCTGCCACTGAACATGGCATAAGCATAAACCTTCCACTGAAGGTGGAAGAAGCATAATGAGATATTAGAAAATTGGCTTAACCTTCTCTTTTTTCTTAATGCAGGTTTTGCTAATTTGTTTTGTTTTCCAAATGTAGTTTCTTACCATAAGAACTGAATATTGTATCTAGGATTTGCTTAATGGGAAATCTTATCTGTATGATCTAGATGAAACTATCTGTAGGACCCAGATAATTAAGTTTTTGTTTGTGTATCAGTCTTCAGATAGTGGATAAAAAATATTTTTGTTCTATCTCATCAGCAAAGCCTGATGCTGCAGAATTTGCACACCTCAAAGATGCGTAGTTTCTCTGTCTTTATACCATCACACATTGTATCAAAGACAGCAGGATACCATTAGAGAAGATTTGACTCCTTAAAGTCTTTATTCATTTATCATATAGGAAAGAGGTGGCAGACCATTGCATAGGTTCTGTACATGGAATACTTTGTTGAGAGGCCATTAGTTGTTACATTACAAAAAATGCCACCTGTGCAAGATGTGATTATTTATACCAATCTGACTTTGATAAATCACAGCCAATTCTGAGTTTACAGACATATAAATGTGATTATGTTCTTGACAGCTTGGTAGGAAAACTGAAATTTAATGCCAAGACACAAGAGCTATTTTCTTTTTCTCCTTAAAAATAAAGAAGAGTTGCAGAGTGTGAAAAAAAAATTACAATGGTGGTTCAGTGGCCTGCTAGTGTTTTGCTCTCTGCCTGTGACAGGAAGGTCTGTTGGGAGCATATCCCCTTCTATGAGATGAAAGATGCAATGTCTGCAAACATGCCTCATATTTGTGAAAGGATGAGCTGTTTTTACAGCAGCTTTCCAAAGCAGCTGTTAACTGGAAAAAAATAGGTAAAAACTTTACCTGACATGGTAAAACACAGACCTGGAAAGTTTTATGAGCAGTAGAATGTGATTTAGAAGTGCTTGTGTGACTGCACTTGTAGCTGGTGGTATATCCTTCGACTGTGTTTTATGGGCTCCATTGGACCGGGGAATCTCCCTCTCTCCTGAGCCTGAAGAGCACTTCTCTATACTAAAACACTGCTTTGTTGATGGATTTTATCAATAAACACCTTGTAGTCAAGGTATTTTTTCCCTCTGGTAAACATCTTTCTGAGCGTTTGTTAGAATATGAAGTAGCGCAATCAGGAAACTAACAGATTGTTCTTAAAGCTTTTTGTATCAATAAAATAACCATCAAACCCCATTTTCTTCATCTTTGGCTTATAAAGTGCTTTTTAGAAGGTGTTTGTAAAACAAAGACTTGAAATAGATGCTGAATATGTTTGACTCCGCTTTCAATGTCCAGAGCAATTGAACTCTTAGTATGCCTTTCCCAACCGCAAATCTTGAAATTGTAACTACCTTTCCAAAGTCAATAAATAATTGGCCCAAAAAACCTGGAATGTTGTTTTGCCAGATTTCAACTGAGATTTTTTTCACATGATCCCCAAGTGTGTAGTCACGTCTGCTGCGTCAAGAGTTGTTTCCTTTTTTTGCATACTTCTTTTAGGCATTATGAAAGACATAGACCTTCAAAATAATCTCCAAGGCTAATATTTATTCTTCCAAGTGTGGCATCTCATTCTGAATTTTTTATTTTTAATACAGAAATACACTGTAGGAAGAAACAGGCTTGGAATTTACGATAATGTAGATAGAAACTCAGCCTGTATTTTGAATTGTCTGCTCTAAAAATAAACATCAAATATATGCAGAACTGTTCCTCATTTTATGATGATTCTGTTGAAAATAAATAAGCAAGCAATTAAAAGATGAAGTACAATTTATACAGTAGAATTTGCATAGTTGTCTTCTATCTCACTGCCTTAATGTTTCAGTAGCTAAAAAATATGTAATCCATACAAAAGGTACCAAGGTGTACATTCTAGCTGAGTGGTGTTTGGCACTTCGAACCATCACTCAGTAAAAATATAATTTTGTCCTTTTCAGAATAAATACCCAGATGAAATTCCACCTTTGTGTCCAAGTAGATAACATATGTGCTTTTGTTTCCAGTTACTGCATAGACTTATATATTATACTGTTTTCTCCTTATTAAGAAATGCTGGTGAAGAGCCTTACATTAAGAATGCAGTTATCTTGCTTTTGGAAGCAGTTTTGTAACCATACTTGGACAGGGCTCTTCCCTCTTATTGAACTTTAAAAGATCTGAATGCAAATGCATAAGGTTGAATTTTTCAAATAAGTCTGGTATGGGGGGTCATTGTTTGGGTTGGATTGTGTTTTGTTGGTTTTTTTTCCCTAAATTAAGTATTACATTTAAGAAATGTTCCTTTGGCATTTTCAAATAAAACCTGTAATAATTTCTTTTGTTTTGTTTCTCTACCTGTACAGTGGCCTTTTAGATATTGACTTAGTTTTGAAAATAGGGCAAAGCTAAGTTCCTCTCAGATGCAGTAAAACATACCAGGTTTTGATCTCTGAAGTTGTTTGTTAGTCATGAAATTGTTTATGATTTGAAGAGCAGTGGTGGCCTTAGAGGAAGAGCATGGTTTCCCTTAGTCACAGCATCCATTGGACCAGGATATCTGTGAGCAGACTCCATGCAGTTATCCCATCTGGACTCTATTCTGCTATTTTGCAGCTGATGTTGGGAAAGAGCACAGTGGAATCTTCCTCTGTATCCAAGATGGTTGGTTTAATGGCTTTTCATCATTACTGCCTGTGGTGGTCCACACACATACTGCAGTAGCTCAGCCTTCCTGGGCAATGTATTTCAGAAGGAGAAGGGATGTTATTCCTTAACCTGTTCCCTAGAGTGAAGATATGCAAGCTGTGAGGCCCAAAATAACCTCAATTAAAAAACCCAACCAAACCCCAAAACATTTTCATGCTCCTAAGAACCTATTCAGAGAAGATGTACCAGGAGTTTTCTGCTGATAATATTTGCTCACAGGCTTTGCTGTTATCACAGGTAGTGTTCTGTGGTACGATAATTAGAAAGAAGGAGAAAATAAAAGTTGTGAAGCATTCTGTCCTGCACAAATACAAGAGGGCAAAGCCATTTCTTGTGAGTTGTTCCTAGGACCACAGTTCAGTGTAACAAAATTAGGTAACACAGATTTCACCTTCACTTCTTGAATGAGGAGAATCTCTTGCATGTGTGCACATTATGTTTCTTGGATTTGATGAAAACCTTTGAGGACTATCAATGTGTTTCCAGGCTTAACATTCTGTCATACACACAGTTTAGATGCCAAGAAATTCTCTTTGATTAGCAAACAGTATATGCCAAATGAATTACATTTGCTGTGCTCATTGAATTAACTTCACAGTGAGGCAGCTGCCTTCAGTATATCTGAAAGGTGGTTGTGAGACACCCTTTTGATTAGTGTAGAGCTGTTCCTAATAATCTCGTTTCCTTTCTGATTTGCAGTGAAATTACTAATTTTATCTATGACACTTGAGACAAGCATGATACTCTCTTTGTTGTCTCTGTCATTTATTAATATAGCAGAGAATAGATCTCCTTCAGTGGATGCAAAAATCCTGTGGTACTTGTAAAGCTTTCAAAAAATAGAAAGTAAACATATACCCCACCAATTGTCACTTGATTTCCAAATTAATCTCTAAGGATAATGTTCCCTGTGGCTCTCATATGACTAAATCCTTGCCTACCATGATAAAGCTTCCTCCTTAGCAACCAAACCAAATGAAAAAAAAAAAAAATCCTGCACATGAGAATGAACCTTTGAAGTGAAGGCAAAGCATCCAATCCACACTATTAACAGAAGGAGTAGTAAGTAGGCCACAGAAACTGCCAGGAGAAAATCCATCTCTGGGTACAGTCATGAACTAAGCAGAGTCAGATTTAGCTAGAGAATAGATGGATATTGTATGAAAAATGATCCCTAAAGTTGCAAGAAGTGGGATTTTTTGAGTCACTTACTGATGGTGCCACACCTCCGTCAGCTGAATTTCTGAGTTTCTATGTAGCAGGAAGAGTGGGAATTGATCATATTTTAATCCACACTTCATGCTGATTGATGCCATTCTTAAACTATTTTATATGAAAAAGAAAAACAACAGAAATGGCAGCTGTATTTGCCTAATTTTCTGCATCCTTCCTGATTGTAACCTTGATGTCCGTTATAGGCTGCAGGAGAGCAGCAGGCTCCAGTGAGCTGGTTCTGATTTGAGGACTTAAGAAGCTGATGTATCAGCTCTTTAGCTGCTGAGAGGTGAGGGGAGACTCAGTCCCTCGCTAATGTGTGTGGTACAAGCACGCCTGACTACACCATGTTTGCCTTAGGACACAGCTATCTTCTCCTCCTCCTTCTCCATCTCCTTCTCCTCCTCCTCCTTCTCCTTCTCCTTCTCCTTCTCCTTCTCCTTCTCCTTCTCCTTCTCCTTCTCCTTCTCCTTCTCCTTCTCCTTCTCCTTCTCCTTCTCCTTCTCCTTCTCCTTCTCCTTCCCCCACCCTGCCTCTTCTCTCCGCTTTCCCCTCCTCTCCCCTTTCCCCTTGTTTTCTTCTCTCTTTGTTAGTATTTCCTAATCACAGAAGGCAGAAAATGGTATTTTGATATATTAATAGTCTATTCAAAAGAACTCTGGGCAATCCAGAACTCTGGGCAAATCCTTAGTATTTCTGTTCTTCCTCGAGCTATCCTTAATTACTTTTCCATTCTTTCTACACATAGAGGAAGTCTCTATGTTTGCACACAGGGAGAACAGCACAGGGAGATCTCACTGGAAGAATCCATCTACCATGTCAACAGGCCTGCAAAATGAAATCCCCAATGGGCTTTGTGTGTGTAGTGGCATCTCATCATCGGGCCATCTGTCTACTTGAGAATTTTAGTATAACATTCCCATAGGAAGGGCCGTGTGGTTGTGTCTGATGCCCTTGGTCATGAACTTGGAACAGTATTAAATTGTCACAAAAGACAAGAGCAGAGATTTTTAGTAACTTTGCTGAAGTATTTATCTACATACCCACTAGTAGCCTGTGGGATTTGGTGGAGGAGGAAGATTGGCATGGTGATCATCACGGTGACCTCCATGATCAGTGGCTTCGCTTTTGAGTGTTTGTTTGGGGTAGCTGTCTTGATGTTTTCTTATGGCAGGTATGGGTGTCTCACAGTTTTTTTCCGTCTCTTTGGTGTGCTTGTGAGTTTTATCCTGTTGGGCATCAAAACATCTGCTTACTGTTACTGTGTGTGCTGTGTGACTTCTTGTAAGTATACTTTATGTTTTCCTGTCGTCACACTCTGGGCACAGCGTGACCCTGCACATACAGACAGCAGCAAGTGTTTTTCATCACTAAAAAGGAAATGTTCATTCCCTCAACTCCACTGCTGTAAGCTGTCTCTATCATCTACTTGTCTGAAAGATTTCACACTTCAATCTTTATGACTGCTGTAGTGAAATTGCAAATGTCTCATTAAGTCAGTTGGGTTTTCTTTGATCTTTCTGCATTACTCAGATCACTAAGGAAACTCAAAAGCTAATAGATGCTAACAAGTGCTGACCCCAGGGAAAATGCATTTGCTAATGTTGGGCCTGGGTCTGTGTAGCTGCTTTTAGCTCATTGTGAAGGAAATGGTTCCTTGATGGGTTGATCTTTCTGCTCTTCATTTATAGGTACAAAATGAGCACAGAGATTTACCCAAACAAGCTTTTCCAGATGTATTCACCAGGTGGTGTTCAAGTTGGTAATAATTTTCTGTAAAGCAAAGATGTTTCACACAATGCAAGCAAATACAACTCGGCAGATACGGCATCGTCCATGTCTCTGTGTTGAGTTAGCTCTTGCATGCTGCAAACCATTGCTTTCAGGACTGTATAAGTAGCTCCATATGCACATCCTTGCCAAAGTTTAAGCAGAGAACTGGACAGTTCTTCATGAACTAACATGCTCATTATATGTTTGGAAGTTTGCATTTTTAATCTTCTGTAGCTTCTCCACGGTTCTAGGGGGGTAGGATGTGAATAGAAATGTCAAAACATAATCCTGTCAGCTCTTAAAACCATGTTGAACATGCTGTATCATTTCTGATGGGTTTGAGCAGTTCTCAGCAGCCTCTAAAAGCTTAGAGGGCTTTCAAATGTAATCTGGAGAGAATGCATCCACATTGTCCCTGGGGAAGTCGCCTGCATATCCCAATTTTCTGCGGTGGGTATCTCCACTTGGCTGGTAGGAAAGATTTAAGGAAGGGGTGTTAAAGGAGCCTTAGTGACAGAAACCCCTTAAATCCATTGTCAGAAGATAAACCAAGCCTGCAATTAGTTTAGTTAAATGCTTCCTCATGCTTACAAACAAGTAGTCTTTGTGGGCTGAATGAGCAGTTGCCCATGCAGGCCAGAGATATGTTGGATAAGGCATGCAGAGGAAGCAGTAAGGATTCTGGCTGCAATTGTACAAAAGAGATCACTGAATAGGGATCTGGAAATAGTGAAAGCAGCCAGGCCAAAGGTCTTGATGTACCACCTTCTGTATGATGCAGAATTTGCATAAACTATAAAAATGCCCATGCTTTTCTTCTGTTAAAGCAGAGGTGATACATGTTTTTTCCCTATGAATTTGGTAATGTCTGTGGGTTGCAATGCAATTTTTTCTTAAGGAGCCGCTTTTTCTTAAGGAGTCACTGTGAAAGATGCTGGTTTCATGAATACACATCCTGCAAATATCTAACCTCCTTTTATTGATCTTTTCTTTACAACTTTACTTTTATGCAAATGTTTAATAATTATATTTTTGTCCAGGACTGATTTTTTTTTTTTTGGAGGGGGAGAGGAGGGCTAAGTCTAATATACAAACTTCATGTAGTCAAAGATTATAGTAAGAATTTGACTGTAATTGTAATGATATGATTGCATGTATTGTCCTAGGCTGTACAGTTGCCCTAGTGAGCACAGCCTTTTATATTAAAATGTCTTTCAGTATTTATTTCAGACACTAAGAAAAATAATAAAAGACATATCTATGAGATGCTGAATGATCATACAGCGGGATTTGACCTTTGGCAATATTTTAATACTGAAGCTGTTGATCTGAGGGGTTTTGTAGCTAAGCAACTGTCACCCAGAATGTATTATATCATAAAAGAGTATTAAGATATGAAGGAGACTAAGTAGTTAGAGTGAAATAGGAGCCATGGTGAGATGCAGGCACTTTCCTATTGAACATTCTTGGTTTCAGAGCTATAGCACAAAGGATGAACCTTACCATGATTTGTTCTATGGTGGGGTATTGAAACTGCACCCTGCACTCTCAGTTCTGTGAGCAGGCACTGTTGTATACTAAATCAAATATGAAATTAGATCTTGGGTAATGGACACATTAATTTTGCTGCTGGACAGCAAAGAGGGACTGCCATGGATCTTTACTCCCTTGTTACTTGGATTTAGAATCAAAGACTCAGTAGGCTTGGAAGGGATCTCCAAGATCATTGAGTCCAACCTTTGACCGAATACCACCATGCCAAGTAAACTGCACCACAAAGTGCCATGTCCAGTACTTTCCTGGATACTTACAGGGATAATGATTCCAGTACCTCCTTGGGAAGCCAGTTTCCAATCCCTAACCATCCTTCTAGTGAAGAAATTATTCCTGATGTCCAACCTGAGCCTCTTTTGGTGCACCTTGGGACCATTTCCTTGTATCCTTTTGCTGGCTGCCTAGTACAGCAGGTCAACCCCACCATGTTACAACCTGTACAGCCTTGTAGAGACCAAAAAGTTGACTGCTAAGCCTCTTCTTCTGCAGGCAAAATAAGCCTATGCCCTCAGCCACTCCTCATTTGACTTCTTCTCTAGATCCTTTCTCAGCTCTGATGCCCTTCTCTTGACTCACTCTAGCAGCTCCATGTATTTTTTGGGATGAGGGGCCCAAAGCTGGACACAGGATTTGAGCAGCCTCAGCAGTGCCCAGCACAGGGGACAATCCCTGCCCTGGCCCTGCTGGCCACACCACTGCTGATCCAGGCCAGGATGCCCTTGGCCTTCTTGGCCCCCTGGGCACAGCCTGCCTCATGTCCAGCTGCTGTCACAGCACCCCCAGGGCCTTTCCAGCCCCTCTGTCCCAGCCTGTGGCCCTGGCTGGGGCTGTTGTGACCCAAGGGCAGGACCTGGCACTTGGCCTCGTTGAGCCTCACACCATTGGCCTCAGCCATGATCCAGCCTGTGCAGATCCCTCTGCAGAGCCTTCCTGCCCCCCAGCAGAACACTCCAACCCAACTTCTTTACATACTCTGATGTCTGAAACTGGCTTATTTGCTTTTCCAGTGAAACCTGTTCAAATTACAGCTCTGAGGCAAGGCTATAATCCCAAGTGATTCCTGCAGGTATGGTAGTGCACTGTGTTGCTTGAATAATGGGGAAGGGCTTGACCTTTGGTAATATATTTGTCCAGTGTGTTCAATGCTGTTTCTCAGGGTTTGAGCAGATATTGAAAAGAAACTTGTCTCCTTGTGAGAGGGTTATTTTTCTCAGAGCTAAGTTTGATATGATTTGCCTTGGATTTGTATGTCTTCCCAGAGAAAAGCAACTACAGGGCTACTTCCCTGTTCCTTGCTTTTGGCTTACGAAAATGCTGAAATAGTGAGGACTTTCCTCCTCACAACTTTTCATACTCTCTCAACTGACTTGTCCAGCAGTGTGGGTCTTGTGCCAACCACCCCATATCAGGAGGAGGATCTACCCCTGTTAAAGGAACGCTGTTGTCACATCCTTTCCTTAGCCACTTTCTTCACCTCTACTTCCCACATGCTCTTTTTATTTATATTTGCTTTTTTCCTCTAAGCTGCTGTAAGTAGTCAGCCCAGCAAGCTTCGTTTCTACTTTGGCCACATGTGAGGTGCTGGTTAGGGTTTGGGTAATTAGGCTGAAAATATAAATCTGGAGCCAGAGTATTACTAGTCCTTAAAGATGGTAAAGATTTAGGAAAGGATGTTTTGTACCCAGGGATGCTGTTTCAGACTGTTGTCAGGTATAAGGCAGGTGGTCCTGAAGGTCATTGCTGGAATGTCATCAAGGTACTTGTGTGCTGTCCAAGACTGGTGTTGTTTCCACGAAGAGTAGGAGCACATGGCATGGGGAGTGTCTGTGCCCAGTTTGGTCCATCTGTTAAGCATCCTTCTGCTAAAAGTAAAGCATAGGACTCAGCTGAGAGAGGTGAGCAAGGTCACTCAGAGTGAGGTGGCACTGCAAACAAGAGCTGTACTTTTGCCCTATTGTCACACCAGGCACAGCGAGTTCTTCTGAGCCTAATGCTAATTGCAGCTCAGAACATTTGGCTGATTATGATCTGTCTCGCCTTGTGGCATTTGCTGCTGGCTTCCTCTCTCCATCAGACAGTGTTTCTGTGCTGTTGGTGTCTGGCTGTGCTAAAACAGGAGAGACATAAATCCAGCTGAATGGTTTTCTCTTGGTGGAAAGCACCCTCATTTGAGCTCTGCAGTGTGAGGAACATTTGTAGAGGTATTCATTCATATGATGAACACCTGGTTTGTTTTTTTCCTTCTAAGCTGTTTCTCATAAGGAATGCAGGTGGGCTGTCTGAAAAAATACTTTCCAGCTCTGGAAGGAAATTACTTTGTCCTTTAATAACTGGAAATATAAGTATCCAAAAGAGAGCTACAAAGATGCTGAAGAATTTAGAGGAGATACTGTCTGAAGAGTGGCTGAGTTCACTTGGCTGGTTCAGCCTGGAGGAATCTCAGAGGAGACCTCAGAGCAGACTGGAGCTTCATCACAAGGAGAAATGGGCAGGCAGGCACTGATCTCTTCTCTCTGTTCACCAGTGATAGGACCATGGGAATGGCATGAAGCTGTGTCAGGGGAGGTTTGGGTTGGATACAAGGACAAGGTTCTTCACCCGGAGGGTGGTCAGGCACTGGAACAACTCCCCAGGGAAGTGATCACAGCATCAAATGTGAGGGAGTCCAAGAAGAATTTGGACAATGCTCCTCAGGTACATGGTGTGACTCTTGGTATTGTCTTGTTAGAGTTGAATTTCGATGATCTTTCTGGTTTCCTTCCAAGTCAAGATATTCTATGAAATAATGCATTGGATGGACTGACATCCAGGATCAGTTACTGTAATTCCCTCTCAGTAACTTCCTGGATTCCCATCCTGCTAACAAGCCAGCACTGATCGTACCAGCTTCCCAGCTCTTCTGAGAAGAGAGGGTGTATCTCCAGAGGTACAGACTCACATCTGCTTGTTGAAGGGATGTGTGTTTTTTTCCAGGCCACTCTTCGTGAACTTGTGTTGTCTCTTAAATAATGCCTCTGTTGATGCACGTTATGCCAGTGCTTTGGGTCACACTGATAGAGGCTGTGCTGTCTAGCAGATCTACCCCAGTCTGTGCTGAGGCAGAGGTGTGCAAGGTCTGTCTGCCTGGTCTTTGATGCAAGACAGGTGCTGAGCCGAGAATGACCACCAGCAGCCTCTGGTGTGAGAGGTTTATTGGAGGAGGAGGACTGCACCAGCTCTGTGATGAATGTGCAGCCTGGTCTGTATCCTGCAAGAGGGGAGTGAGCCACTGCAGGGACTCTCAGGCACCATGTATGGCTGAGGTGGCAGCTCTGCTTTTCCTTGTGCTGGTGAAGCAGTAGGAATTCAATGCCATGATGATGGAGAAGGGAATGATTTCTCTTGGCAGCCTTTCTTCCCTGATATCTCAAGAGAATTGACATTAAAGCAGGGGAGGAAAACAACTATAAGAGGGAGATCAGATTCACGTCCTTTTTAGGAACTTGATAATATATAAGTGTATGGGACCTGATGAGATGCATCCTACAGTCTTGAGGGAATTGGCTGTTGGAGTTGCCAAGCTGCTGTCCATGGTTTGAAAATTCATGGCTGTCAGGTGAAGTCCCAGGTGACTGGAAAAAGGGAAATGTTGTTCCCATTTTTGAGAAGGGTAGAAGGGAGGACCCTGGGAACACTGACCTGTCAGCATCCTGTCTGTGCCAGAGAAGATGATGAAAGAGTTCCTCATGAAAGTTACACTAAGTCACAGGAAGGACAGGGAGGTGATTGAAGACAGTCATCACAGCTTTACTGAGGGCAAGAATTGCTTGGCAAACTTAGTAGGCTGCTATGATAGAGTGACCACATCAGTGGACAGGGTATGTCATCTGTGTGGGCTTGTGTAAAGCTTTTTGACATGGTCCCCCACAATATCCTTCTCTTTAAATCAGAGAGAGATGGATTGGATAAGTAGACCTTGGTGAATGAGAAATGGCTTGGATAGATAATCCAGAGTGTAGTGGTTAACAGCTCAGAGTCCTCCTGATGGACATCATGGAAAAGTTGTGTCCCTCAGATGACTTTTAAAGATTCATTTCAACCCAAACAGTTCAGTTATTCCATGACCTCTTTACTAAAGTGTTTCTCAATCAAGTATCTCTTTTGTCTTCTCTCCATGGGGATTTTGCTTTATTGCTGATGCATCCTCTGTTGTCTCCTGGTAAATTTTTACAAGATATATGATGTATTTTTTTAGTCTACTTTTTCCCTGATGGTTGGCAACCATGGTTTATTGCTGTGGAGTTCTCATTAAATAAAATATGAGATCAATTCAAAAGTTATCAGTATTACTGGAAATATGAGACTTCTCACAATGTCTGCCTATTATTAGTGCTGATCAGAACCAGTAAGAGTGCTCCAAGTCACCAAGTAAATTATTGTTTTTAGAGCTAATTTAAGATCACATCAGTGGTATATTGTTTAATATTTTATTTTCTTTGTTAAGAGTTTGGTCTACAGTTGTTAGTTTTTTAGATGTGACATCAGGGGCACATTTCTGTAAATTTTTTCAACTCAGAGATTACAAAGCCATTTGTTCTTTTTCCCATCAATGCTGCCTATTATTGAAAACTGCAGGTATTTTAAAGTCTACTCTTTTGTTGTTTTTCTTTTTCTTCCCCAGTAATGTTCCTTTCAGTGTTTTTCCCAAGGGAAAAGTCTATTTTAGCAAAATACTTTATGTCAAAACATTTCGATTTTCACTCCTATTAATTCTGTCTTGTCTTTAGATTTATGTTACACTCTTAATTGCAATATTTAATGCTGTTTCTATATTTCTATATTCATCTTTTCATGTTTTTATTCAGAAGTAGGTCTTGGACTTTATTTTGTGGAAAAGCCAACATTTTGGTTTTGCTTTCTAATATAAAACAAAATCACAAAATCATTTTGAAATTCTGGAGTTTATTTGAACAGCAATTCTTGGTTTCAGAATCTTGGTTTCACATCTATGTAATACCACAGTGGATGTGTAGCACTGAAGCATCCAGCTTTTGCCTGCCCTTGGGTATCACAGTTGATCAAGTCACTGTCTTTTTCTCTCATTCTCAATATCCATTTTAACTTTGCTCATGACTATTAGAACTTACAGTTTTATCTGCTGTCTATAAGGTGAATACCACCAGCCAAGCAAAAGCCAAGCAAGTATTATTGACAGTATTAATTAACATGGTGTACACAATAATAAACACTGTAGGAGGATGGGTTTCTTCAGGGAGACTCTACTGTCTAAGTAATACTATAGCACATTTCAGGGTCCGTTACTTTTTTGCAGAAGAAAGAAATTAGAATCTCTCTTTAACTGTTCTCTAAGAAAGTTCAACTGCTTTATTTTGATCAGAAGTTAAATGACCAAACTGCCTTCTCTAAAATCTGAAATTATTTGAACTCAAGGCAGACAGCATATTGGCAGATGTAGTCTAGAGGCAGATTCAGGACTCTGCAATGTGAAAGAGTCTGCTCAGCTTTTTGACTGATCTGAATTTTGCTGTCCATCACGTTATGCTGCCATTGATGCTATCATCTTCACTTTCAAGACTGTTGGCTAAAAGTGTAAATTAAAAGAAAATATGAGAATTATTGTTTGATTGCAAAATGTGCTGGTAATGAATGTTTAAAAGGGTGGCTCAGGGGTCAGCAGAACTACCTAACAGATCACTAGTTAGCAAGTTCCTCCCAGATCCCATTCTACAAGAGAATGTCCTGGCTGCTAACCTGCCTTACCAAAGGCAACTATGCATAGTCTTGTCCATGGCACTTGCTTTGTCACTGGAGATAGGAGGACAGGACCTCATCATGGTCTGGTCCCCCTTTATCTGCTTGTGGGAGCCCTGGGAGAACCCAGGTCTTGAGACGTGGGATGGAGACTCCCACCTGGGGTGGGGAAACAGGTGCTCCTGCAGTATTCATTCATGACCCCACTGGTTATTGAGAAGTCAGAGAAGTCTGTGTTAGGGGCACGGTTCCCCCTGATGTGGGACCACCTTTGCAGGAAGATAACCTGGCAAGCCTGTCTCCACCAGCTGTATCCAGGACAAACATTTCTCACAGTAAAAGTGCAGTGACTATTTTGTAACATCTCCTGGGTACTGTATTTTGGATAATTATAATTGGCATAGTAAAGGGTTTATCATATGAATGCTTTGGGCTTGTTAATTCTAGGTTGTGAGGAAAGTTAAGTAGAAGGAATGAGGAATAGCTCTGGGAGGGCTGCTCCTGGTAAATGATTCACAGCAATGCCCAGGATGCTATTTAGGAGGATAGTGCCTCTGGGATCCAGCTGATTAACAAAGATGGTTTAGCTGTGGGAGTCCAAAGTTATAAGCCAGAAGATGTATAAATTATAATAAGCAGCTTGATCCATCTCTGTGGTGAGATGAGGCAGTTTTTGTGGAGGAGTTAATAGGTGTGTACCTGTGGTCCAGGCACAAGGCTGGGGTTGTGGGGCACCACAGCACTAGAGGTGATCATGACAGTACTGAAATAAGCATGCTTATTATATGAATCCACTTGGTACACACCTTGCAAAGGAAATGATAAAGCTTTGCAGATGAAGGCTTGGTGAAGCAAAAAAAAAGAGACACCCAGAAGCAGAGGAAGTGATGCCTCAGGTGTAGAGAGATACAGCAGAGTGCACTTTGTGTGCTATATGAAACGTACTGGGAAAACAAAATTGTGAATGTTGTGAATGATTCTATTTGTGAAATGGGAACAAACTTGAAGACTAGTTGTATATGAGAAAAATATGTAAGAAAACATTTACATGTGATATTTTATTTCTATATTTTATATTAGTGTTTTGGACATACTGAAGTGTTTTGACAGTTTTAAGAGACCAAAGAGTGAGAAAAGAATGTTTAATTGGCTATGCTGAACATGAGCTACACATTTAATATATTTTTAATTAACTGAAAAACTGTGTGTTCCTATGTCATTTTGTTTCCACCATCTAATTTTCTGAGTTGTTTTAATCATAACATGATTCAAATCAGAGCTGTAATTATGCCCAATTTCTGTTACTTGGATGTGCTGCCTGAAACCCTTACTATATTCTTTGCTTCTTGTCCAAATAGAAGTAGGGATGAAAAACTACTATTTCCTTTCTTTGGGGGTAATTCTTTCTCTTAAAATTTTTTATTTCAACTTTGTTAGGTGGATTGCTCTGTTGTAATCTGTTTGCTAAATGTTTTGTGAACAAAGCGCATTTTCATCTTTATTCTAAACAGTAAGAAAGTATTAAACTCCTGGGAACACCTGAAGATGCATCTCTTTACTGCAACTTTCTCTTGTTTGAATATGGTGATTTTCTTCCATTTTTCAAATTTGCCTTCCATGTGAATTATTTTGCATATGTCTGTCTGAATAACATATTGTGGAATATACTGAATAAGGTACTATAGCAAACAATCACCTGCAGATTTGTACTTTCTGCTTGTCTCTGTATTTAATAGCAAAGAATTCAAATATTTGTGAGATTTGCTTCCATTTCAAGGTATCTGCAGGAAAAAACAGTTTTGCAGGATACAAAATTAGTCTGCTAAATAAATCCATATTATATCTATTTACTTAAGTAATTTAGATTTGTTGTAGTAACGATTTCAGTGGAAACTGCAATGTGTGAAATCTTGTTCCAAGTCGTACAGCAGGGAAATAGTTCTGGCAGTCACAAGTTTCTTAATTAAACCTTGCCCTCCATCTCGCTGCTCCACTTTCTCTGCTAATGTTACATACCTTTTTACTAACTTTTCCTGTTACTCAAAAGTGAGATTTTTCATAATCACTCTGCTAATTCATCTGTTCCAAGATTCTGGGCTGGCCTGAATGCTTTTAAAAATCACCTCTTCTCCTTTGATGTGATAGATTCTCTTTTATTGTTCTCCACATTAAATTTTATACAGAGGAGTATTTCCTCTGTGTGCTGCCTTCTATTTTTTTCCCCCTCTAAATCTCTCTCTGCTTTCTTGAATCATTCAGATTTTCCATTTTCAAGAACATGAGTTTTGTAACAAGATGAGCCAGCAGCAGCAAGTGAAACTCCAAAATGGGGAGTAACTGAACAGTTCTATATCTTGAGTAACCAGATAAGTTCTTCATCAGGACACCTCTTTGAAAGGTCCCAGATAACACATGGTGGCAGCTCTTGGAGAAAACAAAGCCCTTAGCTGAGTCTGGTGGAGAAAACCTTGGCTGTGAATGGTCTGGTACTGGCTAGAAGGTATGTCTGTGACAAAGGAGTTCCATCTCTGCTGCCAGATTCTAACACCTGATCTGGATGCTTTAATACAGAGATTCAAGTGTAATGGGTGTATGAATAAATCCAGATATTTTCTTCTGTAAAACAAAGGTTTTCCGTTTCTCAGACAGTGGAATAAGTGCCAATTCCAGTTTCCATATTCCATGCATATTGTCATTTATGTGACTTTTTAAATGTTTCTTCAGCACTCAGATTTCTGTGTGGAACTGGGAGCAGGACCAACAGTCTCAGGCAGATAAAATATTCCTCATCCAGGCACCTGTGTTAATGAGTGTCCAAGCTCTGTGTTTGTGCTACAAGAGGTTGAAAGGAATGTTGACTGAACACTCTGACTTCCCTGATCTCCACTCTGTGATCTCCAAGAGATGACTGATTAACATAGATTCATAGAATAGTTTGTGTTGTAAGAGACCTTTTAAAGGTCATCCTATGCCAGCCTCCTGCCACGGGCAGGGGCACCTTCCAGTGGATTTGGTTGCTCAAGGCCCCATCCAAGATGGACTTGAACACTTGCAGGTATGGGGGATCTGTGACTTCTCTGTTTTGGTGCCTCACAACCCTCACGGAAAAAATTGCTTCCTAACACCTAATCTAAACCTGCTCTTTTTCAGTTTGAAGCCATTCCTCATGTCCTTTCCCTCCGTGCCCTTGTGAAGAATCCCATGTCAGCTTTCCTGTAGGCCTCATTTAGGTACTGGAATGTGCTGTTTGATCTCCCTAAAGCCTTCTCTTTGTGCTGAACAATCCCAATTCTCTCAGAGTGTATTCATAAGAGAGGTACTTCAGCCTTCTTCTTCTTCAGCCCATCATCTTCAAGGCCTCCTCTGGACTTATTCCAAGGTTCATTTCCTTCTTATTTTGGGGGCTCCTGACCTGGATGCAGCAGTCCAGGTGGGGTTTCACCCTAGTGGAGCTGAGGGACAGAATCCCCTCCTCCAGTTTCCTGGCCACACTGCTCTGGATGCAGCCCAGGTTGGCTTTCTGGGCTGCAAGTGCACATTTCTGGGTCATGTTGAACTTCTCATCCACCAACATCCCCAAGTACATCCCTGCAGGACGTCTTTAATCCCATCAACCCCAGCCTGGGGGTTGCCCTGACCCATGTGCAGAATTTTGCATTTGACCTTGAGCTTCATGAGGTTTGCACAGACCTGCCTCTCAAGCCTGTCATGTCCCCCTGGATGCCATCCCTTCCCCTCTAGTGTGTTCACTGCCCTGCACAGCTAAGTGTCATCAGCAAACTTGCTGAGGGAACCCTCAATCCTGCTGTCCATGTGGCCAACAAAGATGTTAAGCAGCACTAGTCCTAATACCAGCCCTTGGGGAGCACCACTTGACACACTTTCCACCTGGACATCAAGCCATTGACTACAGCTCTTGAAGTGTGACTATCCAGCCAATTCGTTAGTCACCAAGTGATCCAGCCACCAAATCTATGTCTCTTCAATTTAGAGACAAGAACACCATGACCATGTCAAATGCTTTGCGCAACTCCAGGTTAGAGAAGCAATTGATGAGCATGTCTAATTTGCCGAATCACTGAGAAAAAACACCTTTGAACAGAGACATCATCATAGCAAGTAGTACATTTCCTTTACATACTTTGGCTATAGTGTGTTTCTTTTACAAGGGTAACCACATTTTACAAGCTTTTTTCAGTCATCATGTCAAAACTCCACAATTTGTATGGCAGCAGCTCAAACTTGTAGCTCTGTCTTTGCCACCTTAGTTCTCTACTGCATTAACCGAGAGTAGCCAAAATCAAGAGTTGTCTGCTTAATGAGATCTTTTATAATACAAGGTCCACTGAATTATTTTTCTGTTGCCTGCATTTCTAATGCTATTAGTTAATGCTCTAGATGCAATGGCTAAAAACAGGGAATAAGGGAAAAATGGAATGTTGAACATTAAAAACCACTTGCTGCTATTGATCTACCATTGCATTTTTGTACAAGAAGTACATTTAACAAATTGAGCTGAAATATTTTTTGAAGAGAGGGCAGTAATATTCCTTTTGAGCTCATTTCTGCCTCTCTTTATAAATAAAACTCAGAAAGCCAATACCAGTTCAGTCTGAGAAGGAAGACATCTGGCTGCTGGTGACTGCAGTGTATGTTGCTAAGATAATTACATTAAAAGGTGTATCTGACACCACATGCTTGTCTGTGTCATTTGAATAGATCCATTTCCAAACTGTATAAAGGAGTTGAGGATGACCAAATTACAGACAAGTTTCTTGCAACATGGCAGCTCACATGCAGGATGTGTCCACTCTGGATCCAGGGAAAGAAATTCCCACTCAGTGTTGCCCAGATTTTCTGGTTTGAGTCAGTCTGACCATGGTGGTGCCAATTTTATGATAATGCTACTGCTGCCTAAAGAGGATCCAAGGGGTGTGGAAGTGCATCTGAGGAGTTCCTTTGCAGCCTTTTTGTGTTGAGCTCGTGTAAATCTCTGTGCTGCAGTTCACTGTTACATTTCAACAGTTAGCGAGGACCTGTTACAACCCAAAACTTGTCCATGAATCTGGGACAGAGTGAGAGCAAAACCACTTGTTTTTTTCCTGTTAATTGAGAGCATTTCCATGTGTTGTATTAATTCTGTCTCTACAGGTCTATTAGCACAACTGAGAGAATTGTAAATTTTGATCAGGGAGTGGAAACAAATGGCTGGCATATAAAAGAGGAGGACCTTTTAAAGTAGTTTTGCCACAGAGAAAATTATGGTAGAATGATATAGTGCGGACTGGTACCTAAGGCTTATCCTTTGCAGGGAAACTTATTTACAGATGCAGAATAAATCTTTAGCAGGAGCAGAGTGAGGGCATGGTGAACACTTTTGAGCAGCATGCCACAATGCCATTATTTCTGGGTATTCCAGTTGAAGCTAATGAGGATGTATAAGGATATCTGTATAGGGGTGCTCTGAATACACAGAAAGGTTGTGACATCTGCCTCACTGGGGGCTTGTAAATAGATTAAAATGAACCAGGAGTGGTTTGTATCACTGATCTTTGTGTAGTTGATCCTGTTCAAGGTGGGCTGGATGAACTTGAATGACTTTTCAAAGTTCTTTCCTGTCATGATTTTCATGCTTCAGTGACACACGGGAAATCCACTGCTCCCACTGGAGTGATGAATTCTCAGCAACCTTGAAAAGTCATGGTGAGCATATGTTGAATTATGTGTTGTTGCAGATAGTGCTAAAATTGAATGGGGTGGGGGGGAAATGAAGGAATATAGGACTCTGAGTCAGGCTCATGTAAGCACAGCCTCCTGCAACGGGATGCTGGTTTTGTTCAGCAGTAACACCTATTTGCAAAAGGCTGCAGGGAGCAAGGTGTGTGCTTCACTGGAGAGGGAAGAAATGCCACATGTCACTTTGCCCTGAGCATGGAGACCTGCTGCAGTTCTCACTGGTGTTACTGGGAACAGGCACTTAATGCTCAGCAGCATCACACCCTGTGAATGGGACCAATTTCTCACTGTGGATTAGGTTGTACTGACTCCCTGCACTCCAGAAGAAAACCTGTTCTCTGCCTTTAGTGAAACAAGAAACTCTTGTTAAACAGTGAATAGCCATTCTGTTTTGTGTTTGTGAAGCTGCTTTTCCTTCTCCTCTCCTGAAAGCTCCGCAGAGAGGAACGGCTGTTCCACCATGGGAGGTCCTGTCTTACAGCACTGCTGTCATTAGTCTTCTCTCACGTTGTCAGGCTTTCATGACTCAGGCATTAAAAAAACCAAATAACCAACCCTCTTTCTGAACTAAAATAGCCTAAGAACAGTTTTTAAAAGCAAATCTTAATACAATTAATTAGGTCATATTTTCTTTCTGAAAGCTTTTAATGGGACTCACGATTTTACTGCTTGAACTGAAGAAACTTGAATGCTTAATTATTATTTTTTAAACAAAATTCAATGTCATTGAAGTCACTTGAAAGCTTTGATGGATTTAAAAAAAAAAAGAAGAAAAAGGTCTTGAATATTCAGTAACTTTAAAAAGGGCTATGCCTGTTTTGTAGTTGAGGTCAGTATTTCTCAGCAGATCTCTAATGCATCAGAAAATGGTTCCGGAAATAAGAGAAAAACTTAAAAATAAATATGTGCATGTTTCTGCAAGCAAGCAGAACAGAGTAAATAGAGGTAATAAAATAAGTGTCAAAGCTGAGTTTAGATTTTACTGTATTGTAAATGAAAATTGCTGTAGCAATGCTATATGAGAAGGTACATGGCTCCTCAAAAGAAAAAAAAAATAGAAAAAGGTTGAAAGTGGTGGTGTAAGGCATGCTTGCAGTCATGGTGTAAACTATCCTGATACCCAGGTGATGGCTAATTTATGAGTACCTCTGACTCAACTAGTGAGGTGCCACCTGAGATAAAACTTAGGTCTCAGAAGAAATACAGCCATATCTCATATCTCTGCGAGACTTTGCATTGTTCAGCATAGATAGGTCCCTACCACCCAGATCTCCTCTATTCTTCCCCTTCTCATGCAGGCTTTGGAAGGTGGAAATGCTGCTCCAGAAGGCTGCTGGCGTCATGGGTGGTGGATCTGTCTGCTCATGTGGAGGTGCTGTGGTGGTGGCTGGGGCTGGACCACAGTCCTTCCCATGAGGTCCTTCCACATCAATCAGTCACATGGCTTTACTCCCACCATCCTGGCAGTGAAGGGCAGCCCTCTGGTACCTCCTAGTTTCAAGTTAGTGAAAAGAAATGAGGTACTCTACATATTTCTTCAGGCCAGAAAATTTATCACTAAGATTACTGATGTCGATCCACAGTCAAACCAAGGTAACAAGCCATTCACCTCCTTTGCTGCCAGTATTCAATCCTCCCAGTCTTATGTCTTTGCCCTCCCTACACTACTCGTGCTACTAACCCCTCTGCTTCCACCAGGGATGTGGAAAAATAAATTGACTTCAGATGCTGGTTTGAGGGGCAGTGCTGCACTGGCCTGGCAGGGTCAGATCTGGCCAGCTGCAACCCAGGTCAGAGGAGCTGCAGCAGGATGAAAACAGTGCCCCAGGAAGTAAGAGAAGAGAACTCCTCTCTTTCTCCTGGCACAGAACTTGTGGAGAAACACACCTACTCTCCTCCCTGGCTCTATGCAAAGACAAGCATGTGCATGTGGCTCTGGGTTATATGGTGGCTTTGGAACCTGTAGGGCTTAGAAATGATTCCTTGTGAGGACTGGGATTGTGGCCATGAGGGCTGGACTGCACCAGCTGTGGGAGGCACTCTAAAGCACAAATGTCCTCTGGAGAAGAGCCAGGACCTGCCTAACACAGAGGCAAGTGATGCACTTCGGGTTTGCAGGCTGAGAGGTTCTGTGTATATGCTCGTGAATAAAACCAACCCAGCAAGATGGATTGGGTTTGTGGGATATGGTTTTGGTAGCAGACAGTGCTACAGGGGTGGGTTCTGTGAGAAGTTTCTAGAAGCTTCCCCCATGTCTGACAGGGAACCACATAATAATATCTACGAAGACCGTGGTACATACTGGGCTTTTGTGAGCTCAGTCATGTAGGTGGTTTGTTCACCTCACGAAAACCCTTGGTGACAATAACCACTAGTTTGAGGCACAATTTGGAAATTATAAGGCAGGGCGAACAAGGTTTGTACTGCTAGCACAAAGGCACCCCGAGGAATATTAAACCAGGCTTATTTTAATAATTATTATGAGTGTTTGAGATACATGCTGAAACTGAGCAGTATGTGGCCTCTTAGAGTCATTGGTGTAATCCATTCTCAAGATGGCACATAGAGAAGAGGTGATCTCTATGGTTTTTGTATTAACTTCTTTTATAAACAGAGCTATAGAGCCTACATCAAATCTTTAAGGTCAGTGGAATCTTTTCTTCAACTTTTTTAAATAGGATTGTGTTATTTGCTTTTGCTATGCAAATAAGCTTTTTGTTTGATAATGTGATTCATTTCTGACTTATCTTTAAATGCTCTCTAGTCTCAGGAACAAAAGATTTCTGTGACTTTATCTAGCAATTTACGTATAAGCAGAGGGTCATACAACTGAGTCCCGTGTGAAATACCAGTAAAACAAAAATAACCCATTTAACTAACCAGGCCAACTGCAAATGAAATGGCAAGGCAGGCTAACTTTAGTATAAAGAATTAGTCAAAAGGAGGCATGACTGTTTGGTGGAGTCTGAATTTCTAAGTACACATTAGCAAAAGGAAAAGAGTATTTTGGTCAATATGGGTAAGTGTATGGACAGCAAACTGTGTCGTATGAAGAAAGAATTACATCAGAACCAGCTTCAGAACAAGTAAAAGACACCAGAAGAAGTTAATTATGCCTCAAGGAGGAGTAAAATATCAAGGTTAGAAGGANGGAAGGAAGGAAGGAAGGAAAGTGTCTGCCTACAATGAATTAGTTCACCTTTAAACCTGTAACTCTTTGGGCTTAAACAGTATGGTATTAAATACAAAAGCAACATACTGCCATCTTGTAAGTTCGACCTCGTATCTTTGTCAGAGTTCAGCAGTACCTTTCACATGTGAAGACACAGTGGAGTTACTGCTGCTCTGAGCTGTCTTTTGTCAACTTGGTGGTCTAAGTGATTCTTCTTAGATCTGTCCTGGTTCTGGTTGCTTGCAGAGCTTTTCAAGCAGTCATTGCCAGGTATTGACAATGCGAGGTATTTAATGCCTGACCTGTGCCCTCTTACAGTTCAACAGAGTGCAGCTTTTCAGGATTACGTAAACTTACATCTAAAGGTGCTGGCTGGATTCATAAACAGCAGAATGCTTGAATTTTGTTTTATGAGCTGGAGTGCATACATACAAGTGCTTCAGTAATACTGAATCAATGACTGAAATAAAATGTATTGCTGATATGTGGATCTCATAGTAGATTCAAGTACATTTTGGTGAAAAAAAACCTTGGTATTCTCCTGTGAAATCATAGAGAGAAATAATTTTAGCTGCTTGAATTTTATTCTGTATTAAATGATTTTTAAAACTGACTGATTCTAGTAGCCACTGACAAGTACAATCTCTATCTGCTAATAGTTCTCTCTTTTTTAGAGCCGTTTTCCTTAAAGCTTTTGAGAGAAGATATAGGGTCCTTCATTTAAATTACTGTCAGACCAAAATTTTCCATGTGCCTTGTGTCTGTGTACAAGGCTGCAGAACATGGCGGTTTAGGGGAAATCACAGATTTAGAGTGAAGGGAGAACACAATGTTCATCTAAACTGACTGCAACCTTAGATTCTTTTATTTAACTCAGCAAGTTGCAGTTGACCAAGAGTATAATTTTGGAACGATACTCAGGCTTGATTTAAAGACCTGAAGTGCTGCAGAGTTTGTCACAGTCACTGGGATTTTGTACAATGGTCAATTACCTTTTCTCTGAAAAACGCCCTGTCTCTGGAAAATATGTACCTTATTTTTTAGAACTCTGTTAACTTCTTTCTTTTAAAAACTGGATTTTGCTGCTTGACAGCCTCAGCAGGCCTAAGGAGCCTTTTATTTTTCTCACAGATTGTGATTCTTGTGATTGTTAGTTCATATTTTTATAGAAAAAAGTTAGAAAAATTTCTTTATACTCAGAAATACAGTTAGGCAGATATCCTTTAAACCCCGGTATTCCTGTGCTAAGGGTCTGATATAATTAAAATCTGCCATCTTAGAAAAGAGTTGATATGACTATGGTGCTTTCTGTTTCAGTTACCAACAACTGGTTTATGATTAAGTCTAATTAGTTTATGGCTTGGCTATCAGTACTGGTGAAGAAAGGGTTTTTGGTGTATGCTGTACTTACACTGTTGGAATGGTTGTTTCTGTGTTCCTCAGAACACATTTTCAGCATTTCCTTGAGTGTATCAAACATGCTTTGCAAATGGCTTGAGCTCTCTGTTACTTATTTTTCCATAAGAAATTCCCTTGGAGTTATATGGCCAGATGATACAAAAAGGTATCTTGTCCATGGTCTAATTTTGCCTTGTGCCTTGGCAAAATCAAGAATTACTCTAAGCCTGCATGATCTTCCTTCCATTCTTTTTTACTGAGAAAATTGTAGTGAGTGTATTTTTTACTGAGAAGATTGTAGTGCAATCAACATACTATTTCCCCAGAGAATGAAAATTAAGGCGTTTTAAAAAAGCTTGAACAGTAACCTGTGTCCTGTCTCCCTTGGTTTCTTTCCCGTAAGAACCAAGTAAAAGCAATGGGAGACACTGTTGGTAAATCCTGCCTTGATGTATTTATCTCACTGATTTATGAATAATTATGTTCCTCTTTTCTCCTTAGGGCTCTTCCTGCAATGATGGAGTGGGTCCGAACTCAGAAAGCAGGAGAAAGCGGTGTGAATATTATCACTGCAGATTTTGTAGAACTTGGTGACTTTATCAGCACAGTCATAAAGCTCAACTATTCTCTGAACGAAGGTGAAGATGACACTACTTGATAGTACTGTGATATATGTGTTGTTGCATTATTCAGAATTTGAAAAAAAAGAGAAAGATTGTATTCTAAAAGGATCATATTGTAAAACACTCATCTTCTTGTAACATGCTAAGGTGGTTAGGGCTTTAGTGGGTGGGCATAAGGGAAATGTTTTCATCATTTATGATCATTTTTCATGTTTGTGTTTAATGTGAAGAGCAAAACTAAACATGTTTACAGTGTTTGATAAAGGAAGGCCATTTACAGGTTCTCCATGAGGTACCAAATGTGATTCATGTGTCTTCTGTGGTTATGAATAGTGCCAAGAAATTCGTTGTTTTCAGAGCAAGGGGATGTAAATATTGTCCTCTTCCTGCTTACAGCAGGATTCCCAACAGTGTGAGCATTGCACCAGGAGACTGGGGACAGTATATCTGGCACGAATATTTTAAGCTGCTACATTTCATCTGTTAGGTGGTCTAACTGATTGTATTCATCAATGAGCTGCAGGTTTAAATGCCTTTGTGATATAAATCCAAAGTCATGCTTCTAACACATGCATAGTCAGTGGAGAGTAAACATGATGTGTTATGCACCATAATCAGTGGACAGTAAACATGGTGTATCGTGTAGCTTGCACAAAGCACTGACAAAACCCTGCTTGCTTTTCATTCTCAAAATGGGGTTTCCCAATGTCTCTGCCTCAGGTCAAGCCAGCAGATAAATGATACTGGCCTAGCTCTGCAATCACAGAATGGCCTGGGCTGGATCCTTAAAGATCATCTAGTTCCAACACCTTGGCCACTGGCAGGACACTTTTCACTAGATCAGGTTGCTCAGAGCTCCATCCAGCCTGGCTTTACACATTTCCAGGCATGGGCATCCACAACTTCTCTTGGCAACATGTTCTAGTGCCTCGTCACCCTCACAGCAAAGATTTTTTTTCCTAAGATCTAATCTAAATCTACTCTCAGTCTGAAGCCATTCCCCCTTGTCTGTCACTGCATGCCCTTGTAAAAAGTCTCTCTCCTACTTTCTTGTGTTCTCCCATTGGGTACTGAATGGCCAAAATTAGGTCACCCCAAAGCCTTCTCTTCTCCAGACTTAACAATCCCAATTCTCTCAGTTTTTTCTCATAGGAGAGGTGCTCCATCCTTCTAATCAACTTCATGGCCTCCTCTGGACTAAAACCACCAGGTCCCTGTCCTTCCCATGCTGGGACCCCAGCTCTGGGTGCAGAGCTCCAGCTGGGTCTCACCAGAGCAGAGCAGAGGGGCAGAATCCCCTCCCTCCCCTGCTGCCCACGGGGCTCTGGATGCAGCCCAGGACACGTTTGGCTCTCTGGGCTGGGAGTGCCATGGCCGGGGCATGTCCAGCCCCTCACCCAGCAGCACCCCCAAGTCCTTGTGGGCAGGGCTGCTCTGGGTCTGTTCATGCCCAGCCTGTGCTGATAACAGGGGCTGCCTGTGCACTTAGTTTTGTTAAACCATATGAAATTCTCATGCACCCACTTCTTGAGCTTGTCCATGTTCATCTGGATGGCATCCCATTCTTGAGGTATGTCAACAGCACCACTCAGCTTGGTGTTACCTGCAAATTTACTGAGGGTGTACTTAATTCCTTCATCTATGTCATTAATGAAGATATCAAATAACACTGATTACAATATGAACCTCTAAGGGACAGCTGCTGGTGCATATTTTCCCTGGAAAAGCTGGTTCCAGCAGGAACACAGGCCAGCTTTGAGCATCATTCTTCCCAGAATCTTATGTAAGAGCCTGATCCCATATCCATTGGATTGAATAGGAAAAAGTCTATGTTTAGCATGGATTGAGGATAAGGTGAGTTGTGTCTACTCTAAGATGTGCAGTATTTTGTACCATGGTGCAAACCTGATTTCTGCAAGACTGAAACTGCATTTAAAAATAGGTGCAGTATAAGCTTCTCTTTAAGGCAGCTATGAACAGAACACTTTCGCACTGATTATAGAAAATCAGTGCCAGTTTCATCAGTGAAAAGTTCCTGTACTAAAGAGTGTAACAGTTCAATTCTATCTAATGGCAGCACTCTATACCCCTTAAATTGTCTCTAGGAAAGAGTACTGCATCACACAAGATTGAAAATCTACTGAATGGCTCTGTTCCAGCAACAAAATCACTGATCATCCTGGTTTTAAAGAAACATATATGAAAAATAAATGCAAAACTTAGTAATTTATAAAATGAGAGCATTGTAACTATATGACACAGCTGGACAGGCAGTCCCATCTCCTGGACACATCAATACACAGGTACACAACTTTAGAATGTAAAACATCTCATCTGTACAAAACAATAGATGCTTTTAACATCTTACAAGGAAATGCGCTTTGAAATGTTGCAGGGTTTCATGGGATAGAATTAAGGTCAAATTTCTTTTGATATTACTAGAACTGGTGATTGAGTGAGAAGAGAGAATTGCATCGTACAGTCCATTGCTATTTTCTGTGAGATGATAATTACTATTATCTCCCATCAGAGTTTAGAAATTCAGAAATGGTCATATTGAACAGATGGGTAACAAGCATTATGGGGGGTTTGTTGGCTTTAGTTTTAGTAGTGGAATAAAAAAAAACACTTCCTGCTATTTTGTACTGAGAGAGTGGCTTGGAAAAAGTGTATGCACATATGAGTGTAGAATAAAGAATAATTTAAGTGTATGTGTGGTATAATGACACATTTAAATGTATGTGTATAACACAGACAACCTTGTACACTTGCATAATGATCTTTGGGGTTCTGGACAGGACTACTATGAATTTGTTCAAAAAAACCCCATGCAGCTGTTATGAAGTTATGATGGTTCTTTCAGCAGCATTCTCTTCTGTATAGGTTAGGACTATACAAGTCATCCCCCGTGAAATCTGTCATCTAAGCTAGTTAGGTTTTTTTATGGCATTTAGGCTTCATCCAGACTGCATCAAAAGTTTAACTAGAGTCACAAGTCATGGTTTTGTTAAACAAGGGGTATGACTTTAATGCTTGACCCACAACTAAGCTATACAGTGGCTTGATAGACTTTATTTCTTGTTTCCACAGGCTCTCCAAGTAAAATTTATGTAACAAACATATAAAATGAAACATGAAAATAAATTTTGAACCTAAACCTATGTGGGTGTCCTACACAGAAATGTGAAAATGTTTGCTTATTTATTGGCAGTATGGTGTGAAATGCTCTTTATCCATTTAGCCGGAGTTGGTTGTTTCCAGACTCTTCATGTGATTCTTAAGATGCTTAAATATAGCCAAAAGAATTAATCTATCCTTTTAATACAGAAAAGTGATCCAAATCCTTGGGTGGAGTGAAAATTAGTTGGGTTTTATTTTTTGGATTCTGGCTGAAATTCTCTTACATCTGAGACCATCAACACCAGGTTTCTGCTGGTACCTCTGCTCAAAAACACACCAGATGCACCAGGCTTTTTGCTTGCTCAGAGGTGTACTCAAGGCAAATGCTTTGCTGTATTTTAACAAGTGTATGTGTGTGTGCCTGTATATATGAATAAGTATAGAGCTATCTAGAGTTTGTTTGTATTGTTATGAAATGTTTGCTTAGTGTCAGTTTTATTCTAATTCTCATTTGGAAATAAACAGAAAATAAAAGCAAAGCAAAAAAAATCCTCTGACAAGAAACAATAATAGACAAATTGTATCATTTCTCCATTAATGGGGAAGGGTAATAGCAAAATGTTAAATTCTGGTCAGAAAAAATATGTTTTCATTTAGCTGTTGATCTTTCTATTGGAGAAGCACAGCACTTTATGGTAGGAACAGGTAAACAAACTTGCCTTAATTACTAAAAGAAAAAAGTGCATGTGGGGATATACTATCCATGCTCTTCTGAAGATTTCATCTGCGAGGGCCTAAAACTGTAAGTCTTGATAGAGATGCACTCCCTGTTGATATTGTTTGGGGATCTTGCCAAAAAAGAACAAGCCAGAAAGCACTATGCAGCACAACTGGACCATTCAGGAGCCCAGTTTTGCCACCCATATGCAGCTAAAATTGTCTTTGATTTTAACCAGAAATGTGCTTGCAGGGTTGGGTCAGACGTGTTATTCTGATCCCATTAACTTGGAAGGTTTCTTCACATGTGTTATGAGGAATCTTGAATGGGAAATTAGTTGACTGTAATCAGCCCATCAAGGAAAATACCTGTCTATACTATTCATCTTTATAAGCATCTACTTACACAAACTGTCATGTCATTCACTGCCAAAACATTTTTTCACTTCTTCTGCTTATTTTCCCCCTCACTATGTTCATCATGTATACATCCACTGCTATTGTTTTCTGGCAGTTTCATGTGATTACTTGATCCTTTCTTTTCACCCATACTTGAAAAATGGTGACTGTGCTGCCCACACGGAGTGTCTCAGCTGTGTAAATCCACCTGGCTCCATTTTTCAGTTTACACATGCTGAGACATCTTTGTTCTGTACTAATCTAACCTGCAGAAATCCAATCCAAACAGGAGGTTGTTCCCGGAGTGCAATTCCTGTGTTGTGTGGTGAGGGGTAAATTGGAATCAGACCACAGGAGCATAGTTTTAGAATTAATGGGTTATTTGCATTCTTTTGCTGTTGGATACATTGCTGATTTTGTAGGTCCTGCCATTTCAAAACATTCTTTTAAATGTACACATGTATGTGTATATAAATATATATGCATGCATGGTTGAGAGGGAATGTATGATCCTGTACGCTGGGCTTAATCTTTCTGTCATACTGATACAAACCTAGACAGTTTCTACTAATGTCAAAGTAGTTACTAAGCCTTTACCCTGAGATGAGAGTGAGCAGATAGTCACTATGTAGTAATTATAGGCTGTGTTGCAAATAAAATTTAAAATTGTGAATTCCATAAAATAAAAAAAATTTAAAAAGCAGAGTGCCCTGAAAACACAGTTCCAGTTCTGTTTATCCTCAATTTAGCAGATGAAGCACTAGTTATTAGCAACTGATTAGGCCATTTGGTGATTTCAAGAGTTCAGGTAACACTGTTTCAAAGTTCTAAATTCCTTTTCAGTGAAGTAAAAGCTAATAGTGTATGATGTAATTGCCATATCTCAGTGGTAGCTTCTGTGTTACATACAGTCAATGTTGTTCTGAATTGTGTATGTTTAACCAATGATGAGGTTAAAATATGCTGTATAGTGTGTGTAATGTGTTGATTACAAGTACTTGGAGTTCAGTGGTCTATTTAGTTTTTACTGTGCTGCTGTTTCGTAGGTATGTGTGTAAATGGGATTATGGATTGTCTACAGTGTACAAGGAAATAATAATTAATCCTAAAGGAAAAGGGCAGTTATGTGACCTGCCTTAATGCATTAGGATAATATTGTTAAATCTCCTAATTATTGGTTCTGTTTCAGATGTTACTAAGGGTTGTCCATAGAGCTGACTCCCTCACTTTCTGGCACGAAGGAGTTAAACTTGAAGTTATTTGGAGCTCACTTACAGATTTGTAAATAAAGAATAGGATGTTTGCCTGATAAACTGCCTTGACTGTACAAGGTGGCAAAGACATGGTTTCCAGTGTGTTACAGATCAAATCACTTCTGCGCACACACAACTCCTGCTGATGTCAGCAGGAATTGTGATCATGTAATTGAGTGGCCTAAAATTCATCTTCTGGAATACAGTCATGATAGGAGGATGGGGATATCCTGGCTTTAAGGAAGTGCCTGGATGCTATGCAATACTGCTCATGTCCTGTGTTGGAATATAGCTTTAAATTTTCAGGAAGAGCTTTGAACTTTTCTCCAGTGTAGGTTGGATCTATCCAAAAGAAAAAATAAACCCACAAACCTCCTTATGTAAAAATTGTGAATGCCATAGGCTCATCAGCATAGCCTGGCCTGCCCATGTACAGCATTCTGCTTTCAGGAATTATGGCAGCTTTAAATTAAAAATACTATAATAATTCCCTGGCCCTGCAGGACCTGCTTAGAATCTCTGCATTACCTACAAGTATGACTCCTGTACTATTCCCACAGCCAGGTCTAGCTCTCCCTTCATGGTTTGGGACACCTGATGCCAAGAGTAATTAGGAAAGAGGTATTCACTAAACATAGTGTGTCCACCTCGTGTCTGGCTAGTTGGAGTAGGGTGTCTTCCCTCCAGTCACCTGAACAGTGACGGAGGGAAGGTACAAGTCTGATTTCAGAGCCTCTTCAGTTGTCCAGTTAAAATGCAGCATCTTCCCACTTCTCTCCTTTGCCTCTGCTCAGTGCTGCAAAATCTGCATACACATCTCTTTACGTGCCAGCTGTGAATATTAGATATTTGTCAGCCTCAGTCATCATGGCAGTCTACATGGTTGTTTGAGATGTTATGTGTGGGGGGCTAAAAGCTGGTAGTAGGCCTCATCTGATGTCCCAGGATGGTTTATCTCCACACTCCCAAGTTATGCACACATGTCTTCTTAAAGAGGCATCACCTTGGCCGATGAGTATCTCCTCAGAGGGAGGTGCACTTAGGGGTTTTTGTTTCTGCAGTCAGATGTCATGTTCTAATCTCTTCCTTCAGCCTTTGGTCCTACAAAGGTCAGTTTGATTGGAAAAAATTCCTCAAGTAGCTGCCATTAGTTCTGCTGTGAAGTAGGTTCCTTAAAGCAGAATCCTGGAGTTATGTATCATTACTATTACTGAAAATAAAAATAAATGGTTAAAAATACAATTTAAAGCAAAAAAGAAAAATTATCTGGGCTTGCCAGGACAGTTAAGTTTTTGACTGCCTCAGTCATCAGTAGTTTAGTATCATCTAGGTGATGATTAGTAGCATGTTATTGCCACACTGCCTCCTGACACTGTTCAGGGTCTCTGTACAGAAGCCTTATTATTCCCAGTGAGCATTAATGCATTTGAATGATTTGTCTCCATTTTGGTGGAAGGATGATTGTGTAACACTGAGAACACGGAGCTCCCTGTGTGTTGTGCCCACAAAGGTTCACAGAGCTGCACCTTCTCATTTTAGGATCTGTTTAATGGTACTTTAATAAATGTTGTGTTTAAAATGCCTACAGTTCTGTATAGCAAATGTGAATTTTTATTACAAGAATGTGTATTTAGACTAGAAAAAAGTAATATAAAATCCAGTTTCTTTGTAGCCAGTGAAATATCTAATAAAGCTCTGGTACCTGTATTCATGTTTTATGGCTTCATTGCTTCATTTAAGGCTTTTCATGAAGGAGGCTTTTTGAACACGGCTGGGGGTTATGGGGTGGAGCCATAAATTAGACCCAGGCTGTGCTGTTCTGTTAGGGGTTTACATGGACGGCCCCGTGAGGGCATTGCTCCGGGAGTGCCCTTTCCACTTGGTTGTTACGGGGAGCCTTCAACACCGCAAGATGCTGTGTCCATGCTGCCAGGGACATGGCAGGCTCCTGGCTACCTCTTTTCCCCAGTGGGGCTCTCCAGCCCGAGTTTTCCTCCATGAGCAAAGCTCAGGACCCAGCGGCCGGCCCGCCGGCTCCCGGCGCGGGTGGGCCTGCACCCGGCAGTGCCGCCCTGCGGCGCTGGGCGGGCCCGCCGCGCTGCTGCCCGCCCCAGGCGCACCGCGCCGCCCGCCTGCACCGCGGGCTGCTGCCCCACCGAGGGCTCCAGGACACGCCAGCGAGGACGTGAGTCCCTCCAGCTGCCCCACCGAGGGCTCCAGGACACGCCAGCGAGGACGTGAGTCCCTCCAGCTGCCCCACCGAGGGCTCCAGGACACGCCAGCGAGGACGTGAGTCCCTCCAGCTGCCCCCTGGCCTCTCCTGTGGGTTGTGGGAACCCCCTTCAGAACGGGGCACAGGGAACTTCCCAGCAAGGGTGCTCCGTACACAGGAGCTGGGCCGGCAGCTCAGCATCCTGCCAAAGTTGAGTGCAGCATGTTAAAAGATTGAAGCCTTTCTGCATGGCAGAAGCTTGAAGTTCAAGCTTTGGGTTACTTTATCTTCCTAGCAAGGCCCGAAATTTTGTTTTCCAGGACAGACTTCTCTTACTCACTTCTTATACTGTGTCACAGGCAAAATCAGCTCAAGTGCAGTGCCCTCGTACTCTTTGTGAGCTCTCACTTGGCCCAGGTGAAGGCAAGGAGCCAGGTGCCAGCTGCAGGTTTGCAGTGGAAGAGATGAGCCATGAAAGATGAGCAAGTCTCTCAGTGACTCCCTGCAGAAACCCATGAATTAAATTTGCCTGCTGCTTAAAATGTCTCTCCACTTCTTCCTACCCCACAGGTACTGTCTTACCAACAGGAGCATGTTAATTGATCAGTACACAGAATAAATTTTCGCCATTGCTAAAGTGGTTACTAAACAGTAAATGTAGCCTTTAGTTTCGATCAGTATCAATCAACAAAGCTTCTATCTCTTCTTTAAAATGTTGGAAGTGATACCAAATTTTCATGAAGTTATTAAAAGCTAGCGAACCTGTACACAGAGGAGTAAAACCCTGAAGCCCTTGGCAGTGTAGTGCTGCTGAGCTAGAGCTTTTGGGGGCTGGCACAAATTGCAGGAGGAGCTGGTCAGCTGGAAGGGATGTCAAACACGGGACAGAGTTCAGCATGATGGCTTGTAGTGCTTTTACTCACACATCCAATAGCAAGTGTTCGGGCGGGATGTACTCTACAGGCACCCCTGCTGGGAAGGGGCAGGGCGATGTGGGGGTGGGGTTGGCAAAGGAATATGCTCACAGAAGCTTCCTGCAATCTTGGAAGACCCAGCTGGTCCAGTCTCCATCAGCATTTCATACCCTTGATGCCAAAAAGATAGTCTGGAAATAAAGCTCCATAGACCAGTGTCTATAGAGCAGGTATTTGTTTATTGCAGCGCTGGAGGTGAGGGGGATTTCTCCACCTAACTCGCCTATCCTGTCAAGTGCTGTGGTTTATTTGTACAGTAAGTATTGCTTAGTATCACTGTGTCACTACGACATCATCACATATGTGCTGTAACTAATTTACATAGTATGATCTCATGGTTATAAATAGTTTTTCTGCACTGTGCTTGAACCTTCTCAATTCAGGGATTGTGGGGGGTCTTTGATGAAGGTTTCTAAACTCTTCGCTTCTGAGCTTTTCAACTTTTGTTTTTGGAGCATGCACAGTTACCATGCTCCTTGGTCTGTCTGGTGTTAACCAGCCTGAATTCTTTGTTTTGTGGCTAATTGGCTTTGCACTTGCCAGTTTCTTACTAGTACTATACTTACCTATCTCTAAAGCTATCCACCTGGTGAGGTTTTTTCTCTTCTTTTTTGTCTGTTCAACATTAGGCAACTAGTTAACCATATACTAAGCATTAAATTGTCAAAAAAGTTATTTTTATCAGGTTATATAGGTATAAAAGCTATGATTCAAGTTATATAGGTATAAAAGCTATGATTCAGGTTATATTGGTATCAGGTTATACAGGTATATGAAAAGTCATGATTTAGGTTATGCTGATATCAGGTTATATGGATATATCTTGTTATATTAATATCTTATAACTCAAGCTATATAAGCACCTTGTAAACTTTGATCTAAGTTATATAGGCATCACCCTTTAGCAGGCCAATGTGCACTGAAATCAATGCAAACATCTCAGCTACCTAGTCTCTGGAGTATATGGCTTGTGCAGTCACACAGACACTTCCTCCTGCAATGCCCACCTGGTGTTCGTATCTTAGACAAAACTACACTAAACATCAGAGACCTTGGAAAGGGAGAGTGGTTTTATTGGAGAGAGGGAGGATTCTCTTGAAGACCTGACCCTCTTTCATCTCTATCCTAATCACAGAGATTCAGGCCAACCTGAAAGCATGGCCTGAAAGACATATCTGAGCACCTTCATCTTCAAACAAAAATATTTGAGCCAGATGAAACCATGGAAATAAAGAAACTTAAAGGCTGAACAATAATCTGCAGGCAGGTAGGAGTTTGCAGCTTCTTGCTAGCTGTTTCTCCCTCACAGCATTCTGATTAAAAGAAAGAAAGTTTTTAAAAACTCCTGCTTGATTTACAGGATACACATGCTCCTTTCTCACTAATGTCATGCCATCTATGGGGATACATTCTGTTTCCTTGTTCCTGTACAGTTTCCAGGGTTGCAAGCACCACCCTCATAGCAGAACTATTTGTCTGAACAAACCACTTCCATTCCCTGAGAACCTATCACATTTCTGAAGCTTGTAAAGTTTTCAAGGAAGAATTTGAGAACATAAGCTGGGGTGTGTTTTGGATATGTCAGGTATCACACTGATGAAATAGCCAGGATAGATCCTACCTAAGAGTACAACCCCCTCTCCACCCCTACCCCCCCAAATTATTAGCCAGTGATCTAAGTCTTCTGGCTTTGCTTTTCTAGAAAAAGTCTAAGTCTTCTGGCTTTGCTTTCCAACTCAGAAATGTAGAACCCATCTCTCAGTTTGTACTCAAATCCTGGAGGATGGGGATTTATGTTACTGATTGATACCTGAATGAATTCCTTGTTACTAAGTTTCCAAGCCCTGACTGCCCCAGTGCAGATGTGACCTGCTGTGGCCAAGAACACACCAGCCAAGGTTTGCCACTTCCACCTTTCTCTAGTGCTGTACTCTTCAATCTGGCAGTCATCTGACACATGTCATCAGAGATCTTGCAAAAGATTTTAGAGTGTTTGTTTCTTAAAAAAACACCACATTATTTTCCTGCAGTAATGGGAAGATTTGCCCAAGTTCATTATACACTTGACCCAAAATCTGAACAGACTTCTTTTCCATTGTGCCATGTGTCTGCAACCCTATAAAAGACATCTCTGCTTTTCCTCCAGTTACAGTACTGAGGAATAGAAAGAGTGAAAGCTCTCAGAAAGAAAACATTCTGAGTGTACTTTTACCTTCTTTAGACCTTTTACCTTCTTTAGCTCATATAGAGTCACTGCATGCTCCCAAAGTGGCCAATACATTTTAATAATCACATGGGGATTGCTTCAAGATGAAATGTCTGGTTTTATATTTTTACTGAAATGAAATACACAATTAACAGTGAATACAAGCAGCAAATGTTTGCAGTCTATTTTCCAGGCTGTTGAGAAATGTGGATTTGTCATCTGTCTACCTTCCAATCTTCTATTGACTGTTACCATCAGCACTGAAACAAACTTTAAATAATGAAGCAATAAAATTCATTTGCTTTGGCAGTCAAGAAAGCAAATCACAGTAGGGATTGTGGGGAAAAATATAAGAACAAAGTAGAGCACATCAGTATGAGTTTATCCATGCACCATCAATACTAGTGCAGTTTGGTTAGCCAGTATTAAGGAGCATGTGGCAGGCTTAAAAGACTCAGTCAGAGCAACAAAGATGAGCAAAGTTACAGCAAACTTCCAGCTCAGGAAAGATGAAGTCAGGACTCGTCAGACTGGAGATGAGGCTGATAGGAGGAGGTGTCATAGCTGGCTATCAAACCACAAGTGGCACAGCTGCAAGTGGTGGCCCACAAGCAATAGGATGAGACATCACCTGAATCTTTCCAGAGCAGACATAAGAACAGGATTTCACCTGCTGGGTAGTTACACCACAACACTTCTTACCATGGGACACTGGTATGGGTGTTGAATATTTTCATCAGCTCAAAGGAAGATAAACCAGGTTCATGAAAAATAAATTTGTTGAAGGTTGCTAATATAGAGACAGTGGATTCATCTCATGGAATTCCTGTGCTGTGAATAGTTTGGTGCTGAAGGAGTGCTTAGGAGCAATTGTTTCGTAACAGAAAGAAACAAATATTACTTTTGCTAGTAAGTAAGGTAATCTTTCACACAAATCAAAATCTGATAGCACTTGTCTAGTGATGAATAGAAAAAAAGTTAATTTATATTATATGCAATATGCAATATATATGCATATTCATATTATATATACAAAAATAAGCTCTGCTTGGATACCACCCCCTTGAGCACCCTTATGATTTGTTATCACAGGGTCCCAGAATATTTCAGCTACATTTATTTCCATATTTAATCCTTCTTAATACCCTTGGCTAGACAGGATTATCAGGTGCTGAAAACACTTTGTGGAAGGAAAAGATTTTGTTGTGTCTTCGTTCATCTATTTGATGTACTGATTTTCATAAGACTGCCTGGATATTTACCCGGTCCACATTTGGGTAGCAGTAGTTTCATGAACTAAATATTTGTGCATATAATGTAGAGCAGAGTGGAGAGCCAAGAGTATTCTATAAGCTGGAGTCACAGCTTGTCACAGGGCCTGGTACCAAACCAATTCACATGCCTTGTCTCCACAGTCCAATCTAACAAGCTATTGTGTCTTACTGCTCCATGTTCAAGGAAACAAGGACTACGATAGCCTTTTCCAGATCAAAAGCAAGCTTCCACATTGAATGCTTTGGTGTGATTAACTCTGCAGTTACACAAACAGGTAATCATATCCGCGATTCATGGACTTGCACAAAACAGCAGCGGGGCAATTAATCAAACATTTTAGAGATGAGTTTGTCGCCTGCTTGAATTACTGCATCGCTAAAGATCTAATATGGTCAGATCAGGTGCTTTTTTGTAATATGAGGATTATTACTCTGTACATCTGTTTGTGCAGACAACACAGTCTGCAAGAAAATCAGGTAATCTGTATTCTCTTTACTACAGCATTTAAATGAGCAAGCTAAACTTGGCTGAAACTTTTTGTACATCTGCATAATCGGTCTGTGTGTGGCGGGGAAGGCAGGAGGAAGCTTTTTCAAAAAGCTGCTTGCAAAATCTGACAGTACCACTGTGAGAACTGACCACATAGTCTGAACACTGATTTTAGCCTGCAAGCTCAAAGGTGAGGGGGAAGTACAGGTAGGGCCATTAGCTGCCCCCTCTTTGGAAAGCAGCAAGGCCAGGCTTGTGTATGTCAAGGCTATTGAAAGCTAATGGGGGCTGTTATACCTCATGTTGCTAGCAAGTGCCTAAGTACACTTAATGTTTCAGCAAGGACTAAAGCTAGTTACATTTACTGGAGGAACATGAATAACCCAACCAGCCATTACAGAATACTTAAGATACAAAAATTTGGGCTTTTTGCTGTTTTTATGAGCTGATGGCAGTAATTTATTAAGAGCTGGTGCCCTGGGCTACCCATCCACTCTGTCCAGAGGAACACACATCAGGCAGGATCTCAAATTTTTAGGAGTTCAGCTAAGTGGTTCTGACTTCATAAAATTTGGCTGCAGTTTAGCCTGACTAGGAGGAATTGGTCACTTTAAACCAGAAATAGGAGCAGATAAAAGCACATGCAAATGCATCTTTCCTGGGCTGTTTGCTGGTGAGACAGGAAACATGGCTGCTGCTGCTTTCAAATGTCTGTCATTTTTGCTCTGCTTTATTTTTAATTAAACCTTGAGTCCTCAGTTAGGGCTAAAAGGACTTGACAAAGAGAAGTGTAAATCAACAATTTATGACGAAGCTGCTTTTCAGCTTTCAGGGCTGTTCTTTCTGTATATTGAAAGCATCAGTTGTGCAAAGGCTGCAGTTGACAAATATGTATGTGTAAAGTGCTTTAATTTGCCTGTAATCATAATGTTTATCAAAGAAGAGGAATTTTCCTCTGATGTTCTCTTTATGCAATGAAAATAAGATTTTGGATTGAATAAATACAACTCTTAGAGTAGAAAAGAAGCTTAATTTGAAAGACCATGTTACTGATACTGAGAACTTGCCTACACTCTACTAGATTAATCAGTGAACCTCCTGTTGCTTTTTTTTTTAATTGATCCTTTTCCCAGGTATTCAGAAGAAATCTCTTGACCTTCAAGAAAAATTAAATAAATAGCTTGGAAAATTATGCTCACAATTTTTGTAATAACTTTTAGTTCCATAGCACTGAGTAGAATACAGAGAATTGGACTGGAATGTCTCACTTGTCATATCAAACAAAATGCTTGGACCTGCTACTGCTGCAGGGCACTCTTCTTTTTCTTGGTATGATGGACATAAACAGGACAAAAACCTTATGCTGTTAACGAGTGGTGTGTCATGGCAATGTTTGGCTGCTCCTATTATAGCGTTTCAGCATTGCTTAGATCAGGTGAGTGAAAGAAAGAGTTTTAGTAGAATTCCATGGGGAAAAAAAGCAGTATTAACTTTTGGTCTGTTTTATCTGGTGGGATCCAGGGTATGTTCAGAAACAGTTTATTAATGAATATAAATGGGATTTATTCACAGGTTTGTAGAAGTTCTCACCTAAAAGCAAGTGGTAAATACTGTAGCATTAGCGATCTGTGTGCTATTTTGATGCATTTGGAATTTATCCTACTGAGTTGCAAGAGTTTGTCAATTTTCTTGAAAAGCCATGAAAAGGAGCGGAACCCAACTATATTTACAAAGATTTGTCAGTAAGCCTATGTATTTTTATTTTTTATATATTTTATTGTCTCAGAAAAAAAGAAACAATGATTCTACCCCATAATCATCCTAACTGTGAGCACTTTCATGCACTTAAAGGAGACAGAGGACCTCCTTCAAAGAGGAATTGTCCTGTGTTTTTATAGTTTACAAGGTTATGTCTTCATTTGGGTTGTTTTGTTTTCCATTTTTAAGCTTGTTTCCAGAAACACATGCTTTTCCAACACAAAGTTGCTAACATGTCTCAAGTTAGACAAGTATATTTGTGATGCAAGATCACTGGGCTTAAGCCCCAGACAACTCCCCATTACAGGTCTATGTGCCAGCTGGTCTGAAGCTCTTCCATTCTCTCCCACTAGGGCTCTTTTGTATTCTGTAGAACACTTAAATACTGATAGACATGGAAAACAGAATATCTTGATTCTAGTCCATACTCTCCTAAAAATTGGACAAGTTTGGAAATTGGAAGGGAACAAAATGGTTTAGGGACCTTCATGTTGTTATTTTGTGATTTCAAAGGGGATGGATAGCTTCAGATTTGTAAAGGAGAAGAGAAGACAAAATGTATTGCTCTGCTGTTTTTTTCTCATACATCTTTCCTTAAATTTCTGTACAAAACCTCTGGGGCAGACAGTTCAGAGCACATTGACCTTCCTCACAGAAAACCTTCTGCAAGCAGATACTGACTCTGATATGTATTTGCATACCCTGTTTGGGGGCCATGTGTAATCTTTTAATGGGTAATTGTCTTGTGCTCACCTCTTACAGCATTTCTGGTGTAGAGTTGTGCCCTGTTTATGCCCTTTTGCCTTGGAGCTTGCCTCATAAGCATTTATAACTCTGCAAAGTGCATAGATATTAGGGGTACTTTAATTTGCAAACACTTTGTATTCACTTGGAAAAAGCATAAAGCCCTGGGGATGGAAGTTTCTCTGTGGATTTTTCAAACAGCTGGGGACAGCAGTGGTGGAGGCTTGGGGTCCCACACATGCCCAGCTGCCCAAGGGTGAGAAGAATCAGCCATGCCATCTGCTGGGGGATGCTTTGCATCATTTTGCAAACGATATTATGTTTTAAGTACAACACAACTGTCAGTTTCTATGCCTTCAAGCTGTTTTAAAAAGCAGCATTTTCTTTACCGACTGTTGTATCTAAGCTGCATGATTTGAGATCCTGTTAACTGCTTATATTTGATGGAGATGGCTCTTCTACGTCTTCACTGTATCTCAAAGTTTGTCTTCAAGGGTGCAGATGGCTTTCCTGTCTGGGTAACACCTTCCTAATATTTCACAGTCATGTCAGGTTATGACTCCACAGCAAGTCCTGGTGTCCCTGTGTTGCTGCTGTGTGTTCAGATGGCAGAAAGAATACTTCCTTTGAAACACTGTCTCCATGCTACACTGATCCTGTTGCTCTGAAGGTGATGAACTGTGCAACTCTGAGCATATTTGTGCATGGCTGAAAGAATTTTCAGGAAATTCAGGAGACATGTCTGACTCTGTAATGAGCTCATTCTTCAGACTAAACTGGGGCTTGTGCAAATCTCATCCTTTAAGGACCCACTTCTTAGTTATCATAAAATCCATGTGGCTGCTGTTACTGAAGCAGCACATGTACAAGGTTATTGTCTGGGTCTCATCTGTGTTTATGTCTCACTTATGTTTAATCAAACTAAATCCATCCCCTGGGAATCATCAGTGGTTCAAAATACTCCCTGTCAGACCAACCTGGATTTCCCATGAAAAGATTGTTTAACTAGTATTGGTAGTTTTACAGGAATTTTGCAGTACTAATTGTGAATGGAGCTATCCTCAAGCATCTCTACTGGCTCTTCTATTTTCAAAACATAAGTCTAGCATGGATTTTTTTTCTTTGTGTGTAAGAGACAAGAAAAAATTTACCTTCAGGACAGTGTCTCCTCCTTCTCCATCCTCTTCCTACCCAAAATTGTGCTTGTGAAACTGAAATACACTGAATTCTGATAAAATTTAGAGGATTTGGGTTGCATCAGTCTGTGATAATTCCTTTTCCAGTGTTGCTCAAGGATCAAATCAGGTGAAAAAGGGCTTTTGACAAACAAAGAACGTGTGATGTGAGCAGCTGTGAGGCTGTGGGCGCAATTTATTTTAGTGCCACCAGCCAGACATTGAGACCTGTTTGTGTGGTACTTCAAACAAATCAAGACTTAAATCAAGATGAGTTGCTGCTTTACAGCAGTCAGCAACCTCAAAGTTCTATATTAAGGAGCCAAGCACAAGACATGTTTGTCTTGTCCTGGAGTCCATAACTTGCTTTGCAAGTGCTCACTGCATTATTTCCAGTGCCAGCCACTGTTAAGAATGGCATGACTTGTTTTGTGTCTGCTGCTTGGGTCAGCAGTGTTGTGACCTAGAAGTGATATTGCCATGACATGCAGAGCACAGTAATTCTTACACTGATTCATACACTCTGACCATATGTTAGTCCTGGACTTAACACTGAATACTAAGGCTCTAAATAGCAGTGTTTGCTTCCCCTTACAGGGAATGATGGTGGGTCTGCAAATCACACTTCTGAGTGCAGATAACAAGGTTCTGCTGTGAATTCTTACAGATCTGGCTTTCGTGATTATTCCCAACAAATTGAAAAAGATTGGTAATTGCTCATATTTGTAAATTCTTAAGTGAACAGTGCAGTGAGACTTCAAGTGATATTTAAGAAACGAAATCAATATTATAGTAACACCTCTTCAGCATTCTTGTCTTGTGTTAGGCAGAAAACAGTAAGCCTGGCTATAATAAACATGCACGCATGCTCAAGGCTATATTTGTATCAAGTAAGTTGTGATTCCTCTTGGGAGAATATTCAGCACAACCTCCCTCTTGTACAGCACTGTGCTGAATGTGTCTTACAAATCCACCACATATAGGTTTGGTGATATCTTGCTTTATTTAGTCTAATAGTCCTAAAATTCCTCCTGGATCACATAATATTTTATTTTAGTCAAATTGTGAGGATTCTGGAAAGGGTAGTTTATTTGCACAGCTACTGTGAGGCATCAACTGATTAATGTTTAAATAGATAGCTCATATTTTGGTTTGTTGGTTTATTGGGGTTTTTTTTGGTAGGCCACGGATCCTTCTTTTCCTCAACTGTTCTGATTCTCCCACCAGGATTTTATGATCATCAGAACAGTAAAACCAAATTCCTGTCAGTAAAGCTTAATCTCAGCTGGTTAATTCATAAGGAATAATGAAGCTGGGTTAATGTGGTAACACAAAATCTTTTCATTTACCTATCTTGTTTAAAAAGAAATAAAATTCCTTCATTAACTTGGTGATACAGAATGTGGTTCTCTTTGCTGTCATAAGCTTCTCCAAACTTCCAGCTCCTGCTTGCTCTACTAATGCCTCCTCTTCATAGTCGGGTTTGGTTGCACTCATTGAGTCTGTCTGATAGAAACAGAGAAGCTTCTCATTTGATTTGCTCTTTTTTTCTTAATAATAAGAAAACCCTGCCAGTACAACCACAAAACACCAAAATCATCTAAAAATGAAGAGCCCTTTACTGTTGTTCCCAATGTCTGTTTATGACCTTTCCTGTAAGCATGTGTAGCAGGTTGATGCTGGCTGGGTGCCAGGTGCCCACTCAGTTGCTCTATGACTGCCTTTCCCACCGGGATGGGGGGTACAATAAGATGGAGAATCACAAACAGGGTGAGATAAAGCAGTTTTATTACAGAAGAAAGAAAGAAATGGTGGAGTTCTGCACACACAAGAGCTAAAGAGGACAAAGATCAGTCTCTGCTTTCCAGCAGCAGCGATTTTCGGACACTTCCTGAGAAGCAGGGCTTCAGCATTGTAGTGGTTCCTCCAGACGGCAAACATTGAGATCTTAGGAATGCTCCTCCTTCCTCCTCTCTCCCTTAGCTTATATATCTGAGCTGATATCATATGGTATGGAATATCCCTTTGGCTAAGTTGGGCCAGCTGGTCTTGTTGTGTCCCCTCCCAGGTGCCCTTTGGTGGGGGAAAGAATGTCAGAGGGACAGCACTGCTCGGCAGTAGCCAAAACACTGATCTGTCATCAACACCCTTCCAGCTACCAGTGCAACGCACAGCACCATGAGGGCTGTGAACTTTACCTCAGTCAGACCCAATACAGCATGACCTTTCTAATCCTTGTCTGAAGGAACAGCCTGTTTATACCCAGAGATGGAACTGACCTTGGCTGCAGCATTGCAATTACACTGTGTCTATGCAAAATTCTGGTCACTGGCCATTTTCTTACCTTTGCAGGGCAGAATTAACACTACAGTGTCAGCTTGATGTTAATGACTCAAATTGCCTGTAATGAAATGAAAGATATTTTGCATGACCTTGTTGGCCAGGGTGAATAGCAGAAAAAAGAAGGCAAATCTGTGATATATGTTGCCTCTTTTGTTTCTACGGGTCCCCTTGGGCTAAATTACTGCAGTGATGCAGTCAGCTTTCTTCACCATCATTAGCAGTGCTGAAAATCTTCTCATTATGACTATCTTTACGGGGCAAAGGTGGTGTTGAGCAAGTGTTCATGTAACATTTAGTGTGGCTGACAATTGCAGAATGCTGGTGCTGCCGTAAGTGTTCAGCTTGTTCCAGGTTCTTTCACCAAGACTGACTTCAAACGTTGAAATGGGAGCCTGTATAGCCAAACCGACCATTTTGGAATATCCTTTTCTAGTCACCATTGATGACTTAAGTTTTAGCTTTTATATTTTTCAGATCCTATACTGCATTAGTGTATAACTCTGAGCTTCATATAGAGTGTTAGTAAGTTCTCTTCACAGTTTGGTCATACAAAACAATCCTTTCTCAGATGGGAACCAAGGTAATTATCTCAGCCTCAGGCCCAAAAGGTATAAACAAAAGTGAATTGTGTGAGAGCAAACTTGGGGAATGTGATTTCATTACCTGAAGCTGTAATTGGAAAATTAACCCCTGATATGGCAGTAGACCAAACTTCAGTATCAGTCTGAAAAACAAGTGACTGTTGCCCTTCTTGGGTGTAGCTCCTGCGAGGCTCTTCCACTGCCCAAGTGTACCCTTTGAAGGCCTTTCAATAAATATCTGTTTTATTCTCTAACTCTGTCTAGCCTCTGTTCTAGATAGCCTCTTAAAGGCATCAGCATGAGGCCCAGATGCAGTTTGTCGTGCCAAGTTTGTGGTGCCATGATGGCAGTGTGGAGCAGCATCTGAAGGAAAAACCATAGTGAGGGCAGCCTGGAGTGATGGCAAGCCTCTGTGCAAATAGGACTGAGTGAGTGCATGCAGGACTGGCTGGCTGGAGAGAAAGGGACCCAGGGAGGACAGTGACAGCAGGTCATTGCTGCAATACCATCTGGGCAAAGAAAGATGAGTGCTACAGCTGTGCTAGTTATGTGCTGTGAATGTATAAAGCATCTGGGAGCAGGGCTGTCCATGCCTAAACACTGGGAATAGGTGGATTTAGTGGAGGAGGTGTGCATGGGAAAGCAAGCTGTGAGAGTCGGGGTCCGAGGGT
>VXBR01002958.1:75559-94951 GCA_013400215.1 Cisticola juncidis | reverse complement strand
GGACAGGGGACAGGGACAGGGGACAGGGACAGGGGCAGTCCCAGCGGCCGCAGCTGGCCCCGGTGCGGCCACGAGAGGGCGCTGCCCGGCCCCGCTCCGGCCCCGCTCCGCCGAGCCGAGCTCAGCCCCGCCGGCCCCAGGGGCGGGATTGCCCTCCCGGCCTCGGATTTTTCCCTCCCAGCCGCTGAGCCCGGGCTCCCCACCAACCTTCTGCGGGGGCTGAAGTCCCACACAGGGGTTTTGGTCTGCTTCTATTCCTTGACCAGGAGTTGGCATCCAGAGGGGTCTGCAGGGGCTGGGACGGTGACCTGGAGGTGGGAACACACCTGGCCGCATTTCTGGCTCCTTTTGAGCCGTGGCATTTCCATTTTCCCATCCCTCACCCTTGGGACGAGCAGCCTGGTGCTTCATCCCAGTTCAGGTGTGCTGAGAAATGCCATAAATCCCGTGTTTTCTGTCCTGTCCCCCTGTGCCTGCTGCCCAGGGCCTCAAGGTGGGCACCTGGTCCTTGCCACCTTCTCAGCCGCTGCCCCAGAGCCCAGGGGTCTCACTGTGGCTCTGGGGAGCCTCCAGGCCTGGACGCTCTGTGCTCCCTTACTGTGTTAAGCTCCTCTTGGTCCACTTCTCTCTTCCCCACTAAAGCTCTTTAAGTCACTGATCTCGTTAAACCTCAGCAATCGGGTTGTTTTGCCCTGAGAGGTAACGTGCCTAATTCCTGCCCCGCCCGAGCCCCTGAGCCCCCAGAGGGATGTGCTGGCCCAGGGGCTCCCCTGCCTTGTCCTGCCCTGAGCACGGGAGCCCCATGAGGAGCAGGACCCCCGGGAGACCCCGAGGGTGAAGGCAGGGCCGGGTTGGGGATGCTGCTGAGCTGGGCAGGGCTGCACGGGTGCAGAGCTGTGCCACGGGCTCCGTGTGAGATCAGCTCCAGGCTGTTCTCCCTACTCCCCTGGGGCCCTGTGCCCCCCATGGCCTGGCAGAGCTGGGATGAGGCTCGGCCGTGGTGCCCCCCTGGCAGAGCTGACCCATGGTGTCCCCCCACAGACCCTCTGCCTTTGGGTGATGAACGGCAGAAAATGTCCTGGTCTGCCTCACCCCCTCCTCACACCCCTTTTCCAAGCATTTGGGTGTTCAGAACAGATTTGTCCAGGCATTTGAACCCTTTTGAAAGAAATCCTTTAAGGGAAATGGGGTAATTAATGCTGCCATATGTGGGCTTGGAGGCATGGAACCATTTCTCCCTCCAGGAAGGCTGGGCTGGAGCTGGGCACAGCCAGGACTGTCCAAGCCATGATTTTCCAGGGTTCAGGTATCCCTGCCTGTCCCCTCCACCCCAGGGTTGGCTGGATCACCCCCCAGGTTCCCATCACAGGGCAGCGTCTCTATTTTCAGCCCTGGCTGCCCTAATCCGATCACGCCTCTGCCCGTGCCACAGCTGCTCCTTCCCAAAGCCCACAGGTGCTCCCTGCTCCTGCCTCAGGCAGGATCTGGCTGCTCCTCCAAGAACTGTGTCCCCAACACGGGAATTTTCCTCCTGCTCCTGCCCAGAGTGGATCCCAAGCACCCTGGGCCCTGCAACTGCCCCTTCCCTACGCCACCAGGGTTTCCCTACACCCACAGCAGCCAAATCTGTGGATTGGCAAGTCCTGGGAAGGGCAGAGGTGTGAGGAATGGTCCCCAAAATAGCTCCCTGACGTGTACAGCAAAGGGCAAGGTGCTGTGAGTGGTTTTGCCTTGCTCACTGTCCTGTCTCATGCTGGGACAGCTTCCCTCCGCAACCTTGATATCTGTAATTTATAATAAACATATAAAAATTGAATATATGAAATGGAACAGGTGGATATGAAGCCCAACTCCCAAGCCTGCAGCAGGGATGCCCCCTGCCCTGCCTGCTTCATTCCCTGTCCCTGTTAATCCCCAGCAATCTGAGATGACGAGCCCTGTAACCTGATCACGGTTCATTAAGAGATTTAACGAGATTAATTGCCAAAAGCTCCATTTACTGCTCCCAGCCCTTCCCTCAGGAGGATCCAGAGATCCCCGGGCTCCATGTATTGGGTGTTCTTCCCTAAAAATCACAGCAGCATAATCCTGAAAACTGACAAATGTTGGGCTTTGGGGGTTCCCTTCCAGAGAGGCAGCTCCAGGTGTCCTCCTGTCCCAGTCCCATCGGGTGCTGCTCATCCTTCCCCGGTGCCTGTGGGTGGCACCGAGCCCCAGCTTGCCCCCTGCTGTCACTGTGGGAGGAGAGGATTCAAGGTCAAAAAAGCCCTGAATTTTTCCTGATTTTCTGCTATTTGCTGGTGGGTTTTGTTCAACCAGCAAAGTTCATTTGGAAGAGTTAAAAATGGGGTGTTCTGCGGCTCCAGTGCAAGGATCACACTGAGCACTGGGACTGCAAGGGAGGAAGGAAGGACAAGGAATAACCCCCCCTGTCCCTGCTCTCTCTGCTCCCCCCAGCTGTGCCCCCGCAGCGCCACACCCGAGCCAGGGGTGATGCCCACAGCACCCCCTGCCTGGGGGGATGGAAACAGCCCCGGACACAGCCCCGTGCCCGTCCCCGTCTCCCCCGGGGGCACCCGGGCACCGCGAGTGCCACCACAAGGAATAACCATCGAGGGCCAACATCGAGTGCAACCATCGAGGGCCACCATGGAGCCCTGGCACTGTCCCCGGGCTGTGCCAGCCCCGGGCTGTGCCAGCCCCGCGCCCCCGCCGGCCCCGGCTGACGCTGGGGGCTAAATCGGTCCGTGACGGGCAGGAAAGGAATCCATGGAGCAGGGCCAGGCACGGGCTCCTCTCGGCTCTCCCCGTCTCGCCTCTTAAGGAGAGGAGCAGGAGGGAAGAGGGGCCGGGAGCAGCTCCCGTTATGGAGAAGCCCTGGGGAAACCCTGGCTCACCCCTGCCAGCCCCAGCAGGGCACGGGGAGAACAACGTGCCTGGGACAGCCACCACCCATGGGGACAGCCGTGAGACGTGGATTCCAAATCAAAACCCGTTTTGTGCAAACCCACGGAGCATAAAGAGGTTCAAAACCTGAGCAGCTCAGCTCAGTGACAGGTCAGGGCACAGCTGAACCCCCACGGCCAAGCCCCGCTCCCTGGGAACCTCCCCCTGGAGCCGGGAAGCAAATCCTCCTGCTCTTTCCCACGTGTTATTGCACTGGACAAATATTTGTTTTGGAAAGCGCTGCCTTGCCCCGAGCCCTGCAGCCAAGGCCGGCCCTGGCACCAAGGCTGCCCGCAGGGACGGATCCTGCCCTGAGCAAAGCCCTGCTCTTGATTGCGGGGAAAGAACCAGCCCGGGGCTGCGTTCAGGGCATCATCTCCGGCCGTGTGCACCTCGCTCAGAGCGGGGCTGCTGCCACAGCCCGGGGCTCGGGGGGCTCTGCCCAGGGGATCCCTCCTGGGCCCCCTCCCCAGTGAGGGATCACCCGGGGAGGGGCGGGTGGGAGGTCAGGACCCCTCTACAGCCCCCTGGAGTGGGACAGACACGGCGTGCTCAGGGTTAATTGATGTCCACTCCGGGCTCGCAGCCCCCCAGAATCCCGGGAGAGAGGCTGGCAATGCACCTGCAGAGGGAAAAGTCCTGGGGAGCTGCTTGAAAGTCTGGGAGGGGAATCCCGGCCTTTCTGTGCTGTTTTACAGCCTCTCTTTGCTCCTGGAAATGCACCTCTGGCTGGCGGGAGCAGCAGAGGGGGTTTGGTGGGAGGCGGGCCCGGGGGTCTCCAAGGCAGGAATTCGGGGCAGGGACCCCGCGGCGCTCCCCAGCCCCGGCCCCCGCACGGCCGGGCCGGACATTTGTGACAGCGCTGACATTATTCTCCTTTGTTTCGGAGAATAAAGTTAGCGCTGTTACTCAGCCTGTCGCTATTCCAGCAATTCCTGCCTCCACTTTCTCTCGGCAGCGGGAAACATTCCTGCCCGGGGACTGCCAAGAAAAACACGCACAGGGACACGCGGGGACTGGGACGGGGACAGCTGTGGCAGGGATGGCGGCGGGACCGCGGCTTCCCGGGATGGGCGTCACAGCCCGACACGGCCTCTTCTACATCCCTAAAAACCCATTCCCGAGGGGAACAGCAGCATCCATCCACCAGCACACCCTCGGTCCCTGGGGTGACCGAACAGGATGTGGGGACGAGGTGCGTCCCCTCCGTGTGTCCTGCAGGTGAAGCTTTGTCCCCGAGTGCCACCGATTCCCATGGAAAGTTTTTCCGATGCCAGCGGGGCTCCCACGTGGAGCCCCGGGTTTATCTCCCCTGCCTGTTTTCAGCTCCTTGCCTTGCGATAGGCAAAGCCCGTCCCCGAGGTCCCCGCGTCCCCAGGAGCTGCCGTGTCCTTGCGCTATCGCTGCGGCGGCGGCGGCTCCGATAACCCCGCTCCGAGGGGAGGCACCGGCCCGGGGCTGCGGCTGCGGCCAAATCCCAAACGGCAGCACCTCCCCTGCAGCCAGCCCGGCTCCTGCGGGGGAAGCCTCACCCCAGAGCTCCCGTCCCGGCCACACCGGACACACAGAGCCTGGGAGAGCTGGAGTGGATCCTCCTCCACGCTATTTTGGGGCAAGGTCCTCTCCCCTCTGCTCCCTGTCCCCCCAGGGAGATGCAGCCATTTCATCCTCAGCCCCTCCTCTGGAAAAGCCCAGAGAAGAGCCCCCCCTGCCACCTGCACTGTCCTGAAGCCCCCCTGGGAATCCCTGTGAGCACCAAAACCCCACAGCCCCAGCCCCTGTGAGCACCAAAACCCCACAGCCCCAGCCCCTGTGAGCACCAAAACCCCACAGCCCCAGCCCCTGTGAGCACCAAAACCCCACAGCCCCAGCCCGGCTGCCAGGCCGGGGCAGCACAGCCCCTGCTGGGGCTCCGCGCTACAATGCCCAACCCAGGAACAAAGGGATGACAGGAACGTCCTTTCCCAGCCCCAGGGACATTAAACAAACCCCAAAAGTCCATTCTCCCTTTGTCAGCCCCGCGGGTCAGCCGAGGTTTGATCTACAGCCCGGGGCAGCAGATGGAAAAATTCCCGGTGAGGGTTTGGATCAGGTCCTGGTGTTCCTTTTTCTGTGCCGTGGTGAGACCCAAGAGCTCTGCTCATCCTTCCAAAGCCTCTGAAGGGGATCACAGGGATCCCTCACCCCACGTCCCTCTTCCTGAAATCTGGTAAATCCTTCCCATGACTGGGAGTCAAAGTCTGAGGGCTGAGACACAGATCTGCTCACCAGCCTGGAAACATCTTAAATTTAAACCTCAGCTGCACCATGAGCTCCCAGAATCTCAGCCCTCTGAGCTCCCATCACCTGCTCTGCTTTCAGCCCAGGATTTTAACCCAAATCCCCATTTCTGCCAGAATTTCAGCCAAGATGAAGCTGCATTTCCACTCGAGAACAGCTGCTGAGGGCTTTGCAGCAAAAGAAGACAAGGACAAGTGGGAGAAGGGGGAATAGCTTTCAGCTGAGGAGGTTTAGATCAGATTTTAGAAGGAATTCCTCCCTGTGAGGGTGGTAAGGCCCTGGCACAGGTTACCCATGGCAGGGGTGGAATGAAAAGGCCTCTAAGATCACTTCCAACCCAAACCTTTCCGTGATCCTGTGAAAACAGCCCAGCCTGGACATGCAGGGATCCATCTAGGGGGAAACAGCCACTTTCTTTTCCTCCTACTGCCCCGGCTTTTCAAAGCAGGCAGCAAAATTCCCCCAAGTCAGTTTAAAAGGTGAAAGCCTCACTGGGTTTGCACATCTGCAGGGTTGGCTGGGCCCATCCCGAGTGAAGCTGAGCACAATATTCACACTCACGGTGGCTCCTGTGCTTTAGGAACCCCCAATTTCCCCAGGTTGTGACTGAATTTTCACCCAAAGCCATTCTCACGTCCCTTTGTCCCCTCCTGGGCCCTGATAACCCCAAAGCCACGAACACAAATAACCCCAAAGGGCTGCAGCCTCTGCCCTGCACACAGAGCCTGCCTGGCAGAAAGCACAGGACACAAAGGTTGATGTAATCCTGAAATACTTGAAGAACAGGGCACGACAAGGGGGATTTATTACCTGCTCCAGCTGGGGCTGTCCAAGCCATGGAGTCACTGGGAGAAATTCCAGAAGTGCCTCTGAGAGCAAATATCCCATTCCTGCTCTGGCTTTGGGGCCGGTTTGGGACTGTGGGTGGTGCAGGGGGTGCTGAACCCCTGGGCTGGGGCTCAGAGGGTTGGGAAGGGGAATTTTTGGGCTCACTTCACCCCACCATGCAGCAGGAGACACAAACCAGGGATGGTGTGAGCCAGGATCCGAGCTCTCTGCGAGCCAGCACAGGGTGGACACGGGGAACAGTGGGGACACTGTGACAGTGGGGACCTGTGGGCACCTGTGGGCACTGCTGAGCCCTGGCACGGCTGGAAATGGGGAAGGGCTGGATCAGCCTGGGCCAGGAGCACAGCACAGGGCACAGGGCCATCCGTGTCCTTATCTGGGCTGTCCTTATCACGCTGGGGACACGTGTCCAGCGCTGTGCAGGGGACAGGCACACACCGACCACACACAGCCCCAGGGGCCCGGGCAATGGCATCACAAAGCACCGGGGGCCTCTGCCCCTCCTCCTTCAGCCCCTGTCCTGTGAGGGGACAATTAAAGGCCTTCCCTGGCTGTGACTCACGTGGGGACTCCCGGAGCTGCCCTGCAGGTGTGGCCCTGTCCTGGTGGTGGCAGCTGCACCCCCGGCCCCTCTGGCAAGGTGAGAAGGGAATTCCCTCTGGGACGATGCAAGCCCCAGGAGGGTGAGGAGCAGGGGGCACCCCATGGACCCGGGGGTGCTGGTGGTGCCAGCCCTGGGCTCAGCCCTGCTGAGCTCTGCTGGGCCCCACGCCCCTTCCCAGTGCCCAAAACCTTGTGCTGCATTTAGGCTCTGCCATGTGGCACCTCTGACTCCCGTTTGTACCAGAAAACATCCCCCAAGCCCCAGTGTGACCCAGAACCAGCCCCGGGGCAGAGCTGGGTGCTCCCACCTCCCTCTCGGTCCATGCAGGAGGCTCCCCCCAGGCTGAGCCCCCTCCTGCACGGGCTGAGCTCCTCCCACTCTGCCGGTGCCCTGGGCACGGGGATGCGGTGCTGCCCGAGCTCCTCGGCTCTCTCAGCCTCCTTCTCTCCCTCAGGGCCGTGCTGGAGCCGGTGCAGGGACAGGGACAGGCTCGGCAGTGACCACAGGCTCCTGGCGGCAGCTCCACCAGGGAGAAGACCTGGAGCAGAAAATGCAGCTTCAGCCACGGCAGTCGGGAGCCAAACACGGGCAGCTCCTCCCTGAGAGCAGAGAGGGGAAAAACCATCCCAGCACTTCTGACCCCACAGCTCTTGGTGGCCTGAGCTGGGAGCAGCCCCGTGGTCACCCCGGAGCTTTTGGGTCCCCAGCCCCACTCGGGAGGGGTCCTGGGCATGGGGGAGCAGCGGGGACCGCCGCCCCGAGCAGGAAGGAGGGAACAGCCACTGACGGCGCTAATGAGAGGGGGGATTTCCTCAATTAGGAGATAATGCCGGTAATCCCGGCTTTCCAAGGTTTAGGGAGCGCCGGCTGCGGGATGAGCCTTCCTCCCCCCACTGATGGTGAGTGAGGAGCCGCTGAGCGGGGCAGCGGAGCAGGTCCCTGCCTGCCACAGACCCCGACACCCAAACCCCCGAGCAGCCCCCCTGGAACCCACCAGCCTCTGACATCCCCTGGGCTGGGGCAGGAGCTGGCTCTTCCCAGCTGCCGGTGGTTCTGCACTTACCTGGGGCTGTGGGGAGCTGCAGGAGCTGCCAAGGGACCCTCACAGGGGAGAATTTATCCCCCATATCCACCCTAACCCTGCCCTCTGTGAGTTTGAAGCCACTCCCCCTTGTCCTGGCACTCCAGGCCCTCATCCCCAGTACTCGGTTCCAGAGCAGAGGAGCTCCAGCCCTGGGAGCATCTCCAGCCCCTCCGAGCTCACTCCAGCAGCTCCAAGTGCTCCTGATGCTGGGGGCGAGGGGCTGGGGGAGCTCTGCAGGTGGGGTCCCACCTGAGTGGGGCACAGGGGCAGAATCCCCCCTCCCCTGCTGCCCTGTGGGCTGTGGGATGGCCCCAGGACACTGCTGGGTTCCTGGGCTGCAAACGCGCATTTCCAGGCCTTGCTGAGCTTCTCAGCCACCAACAGCCCCGAGTCCTCCCCCGGGCTGTGCCTCCATCCCCCAGCTCGTGTTCGTGCCGCCCCCTGGTCCCTCCTGGCTCCCCGCACTCCCGGGATGGCCTCGGGGCGGATGGGGTAACTCAGCCCGCCTGGATAAAACAAATCATGGGCTCAGTAACCACTGGGCAATTACAGCCATCAGCACCCCCGGCCGTCTCCAATTCCCGGGGCATTAGTGGGGCGGAGGGCCCGGCCGCTCCCGGGCTGAGCTCAGCGCTGACGTGGGGCGGTGCTGAGGATGCTCTCACCCACCCTGCGCCCTCGTCACCGCACGGCCCAGCAGCAGCGCCCTGCCCCAAATGAGCAGGTTGGCTTCAAGGGCTCCCTTCTCCTCTGGAAGGGCAAATCCCAGCCCCAGAGCTGCCTGTGCTGGGAGCAGCCCCGGCTGCGGAGAAGGCGACGCGAGCTCTGCCATCCCCGTCTGTGTCACCGGAGGGGAGGGCTGTGCCTGTCCTGCCTTCCCACCGTCCGCACTTTGGGGTTTTCAGTCTCCGGTCTCAGCTGAAACACCCCGGGCAGAGCAGCATCTCTTGAGGGGCGGATTCCTCCCGAGCCCTGCTGGAAGAGCCCTCAGTGGAGGGGATCTCGCCCTGCGTGCTCAGCCCGGCACCACCGGGGCTGTGGGGAAGGAGGAGCGCAAGGACAAACTGGCTAAACTGGTTACACTGGTGACATTTGGAAAGGGTGACTGGTGAGTGGCGTGTCAGCCATTCTGCCCGGTCTTTGAGGAATGCATCCAGGATCCGTCAGGGCAGCAGCAGGGGGGTGAGTCACGCCACGGACACGCGGATTTAGCCGGGATTTCAGCCCAAGCCACCCGTAATTGCACATTAGTAGAGGGATGCTTCAAGTAATCAGCTGTTCCAGCCACGCCGGCTAGGGGGGAAGGGAGGAGGGCTGGAGGGGTGTCCCTACCTCCAACCCCTCCTTGGATTACAAGGCAAAAATATAGGCCACACAAACAGCCCGGGGAGCGCTGGCTTCTCCTTTGGAGGCAGGGTGACACTGCTCCAGCTGAGCCCGGGCTCTGATAGTAGCAAGATAAGGAGGGTAAACACATCGTGGTGGTGGAGAGGGCAAGGATCAACCACCCCGAGCAGCCGGGGCTGCGTCCCCATCCCGTCCCCATCTGCCAGCAAAGGGAGAGGTGGGAACGGCTGCGGCGCTGGGAAAGAACCGAGCTGCTGGCAGTGACAACGCGAGCCCTGTGCTGGCAGCGAAAATGCGAGTTCTCACCTGCACGGAGAGATAACACATCTCACACCGCCCCGCGCCTCCCCGGGCGCCGCTCCCGCCCCTCGCCCGGCTCCGGAGCCGCCGTCCCACCCCCGGCCCTGCCGGGAATGTCACCATCCCCCTGGAATCGCTGGGACGGCAGGGCTGGGGTACAGCAGTGCAAGGACGCCCCGTCCTTGGCCTGTCCCAGGGCTCCGTTGTGCAACACCTCGAGGCTGCGGTGACAGGGCAATAGATTTCTTTTCCTCCTTTGCCCAGGAAACGCCTCTGTCATGGCTGTCAGTCATGAACACCTCGGGATGCCAGCAGAGGATTTCAATCAAATTTGTCAGAGCCATCGTGTTTCTACAAGCTGGAATGTGTGTCCGGGCCCGGGATCCACCCAGGTGAGCGAGCAGCAAACCAACAGCAACTTCCAGCCCAGAAGCAGCCGGGCCACGTGTGGTTCATTCCTGCAGAAAGGAGCAGGGATGAGCAGGCACCAGGCACGTGGGGAGCTTGGGGAAGCTGGAATGCTGTGGAGCAGGCAAGAGGCTCTGCACCAGCTGAGCTCTTCTTGTGACGGCTCAGGAGGGATGGGAATGCCTGAGCTGCCCACTCCAGGCTGGATCCAGGAAGTCAGAGGGGAGAGAAGGTGGTTGTCGGGGAAATCATGGAGCTGTTAGCCAAAAAACCTTTCTTTGTAGCTGAACAGAGCAAATACTCCCTGTACACAGGGAAAAAAGCTTTTTAAAGGTTCCTCTGCCTGTGCACACAAAAGATTCTACACCAGAGGGGCACTGGAACAGGCCCAGGGAAGTGGCCACGGCACCGAGCCTGCCAGAGCTCAGGAAGGGTTTGGACAACTCTCAGAAGGACACTTGGGGCTGTCCTTGATCTGTGTGGTTCCCTTGCAAGCCAGGGTATTCCACAAACCCTGTTTGGAACAGGAAAGCCTGGGCCAGGTCCGGCAGCAGGGCCAGGGGATCAGATGGGAGGGTCGGTGACACAGCAGAGTCCCCGACATTCCTCACCCTCAGCCTCCCCGGGCTCAGCGGGCTGTGCCATCCCCGGGCAGCTCAGCCGGGAGCCCCCGGGGACGGGACATCAATGGGGCGTTTGTGCCGTGCTTGGCCGCGGCTGCTGCGGCACCGGGAGCCGCGAGCTGCAGCCCCGAGCGCGGCTATAAATGGAAGAGCAGCCACAGACGGGCTGTTCCCTCTGCTGCAGCTCCAGGAGCAGCCTCCACACCCAACCCCGCTGCTCCCGGGACGAGGAGGAGGAGGAGGAGGAGAAGGGCAGCCAGGGAGAAACACTGGCACGTTGCAAGGAAAAAGCTAAATAGAGAGATTCAAATAAAATTTAAATGCCATGCTGGGTCTAGCGAGCTGCCTGCACGGAGCTGGTGCCACCCTCGGCCCCGGGCCAGCAGCTCAGGGAGGGCTGGAAGCAGCAGGCTTGGAGCAAGATGCTTCTTGCATGCTGGAGTCAGGACAAATTCCTGCCGTTTCAGTGAGCTTGGAGCAGGGCCAGGTGTCCTTCCAGGAGAAAAAGCTGCAGCTGTAGAAGGCGCAGGGCCAGTGCCAGCGGTGATGCTGCTGCTGCAGGGCTGGGTATTTTTGGCTGCCCCTGCAGGCCTGGAGAGCCCAGCAGCCCTGAGCAGAGGTGTGGCTCTGCAGCACCCCCTGCTCACCACTCACCGAGCTGGGCACTGCCCGGACCACGGGGCCAAACACAGGGACTGCACTTAGGGACAGCTGCTGTACAGGGACACGGGTCTGTCCCCAGAGCCACGGCTGAGGGAAGCACTGCAGCAGCACCTGAGCCTGAATTCCACCCCCAGAGCCTCAGGCACAGCCTGACAACCCCCTCTGCTCAAAGAGGAAAATAATGACAGACTACAGACTGTGAGAAAATATATAGTTTTTTTTTATTTGACAATTAACAAAAGAGGGATCGGAATCTCGGCTGTAAACATTGATAGCTCCTTTCTGATCACAACGAGCACTTTCCACCAGCATCCCTTTGTATGCTCTGATCCACTCCAACAATGCTGAGCCAACTCTGTCAGGGCTTTTGTTGCTCTGCTCAGGGCCACAAATCCAGAGGCAGCTTATTCACCACTCACCAACAGCAGGACCAGCCACCCACACAGGAGACAGCTGAGGGACTGAGACACTTCAGAGCCGCTTCCATAAGTGAGACACACTTGGAAAAGGCAGGAAAAAGGGAAACATCTCTAAACCCAGCAGGTCTGGAGAGAAGTGAGCCCTGCAAAAGGCAGAGCCTGCTCAAGGGGCACAGGGACTCTGACAGTGCCAGCCCAGCAAAACATCCCAGGCCTGTTTGTCAGAGGGGAGCTCTGGCCCAGGACTGTAAAGATTTTAAAGATTTGGGGATGCAGAGCCAGTGAGTTTGTCCCAGAGAGGGACTGGCACATCGTCAGCTCCATTGTTGCTGTGGAACCAGAACTGCCTGGAGCTGGACAGGGGGAAGTGAAACTTCATCGTGGGCTGGAGGGCAGCCAGGGCTGGAGGAGCTGAGGTGGCTGCCAGCCCCCCACGGGGACCAGCAGCAGCACAGAGCCTCTCCTGGGAGACAAACCCACCACAGCCTCCCCCTCCCCAGAGAACCACGCTGCAGGAGGCTCAGCCACACCAGAACCAAACCTCAGCTCCTCCACTCACAGCACAGGGAATGAAACCCTGGAAAAGCAGCAGGGGGGTCCCAGGGCCACCCCCACCACAGGGACCCCAGGGCACCAAGGGCACCAGGCTGCCACCCCCAGCCACCCTCCCCTTCCAGCACACGGGAAAGGGAAAATGCACAACATCAAAGAACAGGGATGAAAACAAAGCTCCCTCAGCTGCAGCAGGGACCTGGCAACAGCTACAGAGCTGCTCTGGACTGAGGGAGCACCTGGCCAGACCCTGAACCAGGATCTCAGCCTGCCCCTATCACCCCTGTTGGTTCCCAGCCTGGTTTTTGGTGGGAAAAGGGTCAGGTCATCTCCTCAGCACACTACCCAGATGGACAAGCAAATAAAAAGAATCCAACAAATTTGAATACACTGTATTTATTCGTAACAGATTCTAAAGAATCTAGTGAGTCTATGTCAAGCCCATCGCATGACAAGTGATACAGGTGTAGGAAAAAAAAGACATTTAAAACAAACAAAACAACGAAAAAAAGAAGATATCAAGTGCCATTCAAGCTACTGGAATCTTCCAATTGCCCCCTCACAGGAAGCAGCACAGTATCACTGCAAGGTCTAGAAAAATTCAGGTTCAATCCATTCACAAGAGCCCCCACACACACACTCCATAAATCAAAAGTGCCGTCCCAATGGTCGCCCTGCCGAGCTGTTGGCTGTAGGGGATCTTTTTGGGCATCTCAAAGGGGAGGAGGGAATCTCAGTTTGGTGTGTCTGTGGGTAGGAGCAGCCTGTAAAAAACATGCTACATGGTGTCTATGATCAGTTTAAAATGCAAGAAAAAAAATCTCATCTTCCTCGAAGCCACGGAAGCGGCACAGTCAGGCTCCCAAGAGCAGCCCCTAAACCAGTTTTACCTTGCACTGGGAAATCCCAGGGTCCCAGCACAGGGATGAGGCTCTGGGGAGTCGGGGCCTGTGCTGGGGGAGGCAGCTGAGACCTGCAATGAGCTCGGCTGGGGAGGGAGCAGAGCCGGGCCAGGCCCAGCTGGGTTAGCTCAGGTCAAGTGGAGGAGCCACCCCCACCCCTTGCTCCCCGTCCACATTGCCCCTACCCCAAAAAAGGTACCAATCTGGCTATACACATTCCAAGGATCTAGTCTTTATTTCAATCTGCCCGGCTATTACAGTTTCGTCACAAAAACAAGAAAAAACCCCACCAAAAATCCACAAGTTAGTAAAGACACGAGTCAGCCTGGGGGAAGCACCAGGAGGCTGCAGTGCCCCGAGCAGCACCTGGGGATGCCCAGTCTGAGAGGGGCACAGCAGCCCAGGCACCCCCAGAAAAACCTTCATGCTCTGGACACCCAACAGCCTCAAAGCCACTTCGGACTGAGAGAGCCAAACCCCCAAAACATGAGAGAGTCTGCTCAGAAGACATTTCTTCCCTAAGGCAAACTAACTTCACCCCCCCTTCCCCCCCAGGCTCCATTTCTAGCTAGAGAATGAATTTCAAATGCTCTCAGTGGCTCAGCAGGGACTCAGAGCTGGGAATAGGCTGCTTTGGAGACAGGCCCTGCCCAAGGGAGCATCCCCAGCATGGTCTGTCCACCTCCCTGGAGGACACAGCCACAGCTGGAAATGACTGACCAGTCACCTGCATGGTTTGTGCTTCAAAGGACAAGCCTCACCTTCCCCGGTGGCCCAGCTGGCCTCTGGCTTTGTGCTTTAAAATCACACTGCATGTCCAAAAAAAAAAACAAAAAAACCAACAAAAAGACACAGAAAAGCAGCATTTCAAATTCCCCTAGAAAATACATGATTAGGTACGGCAGCCTGGGGCAGGCTCCTGGACAAATCATCTGCCTCATCATTTAGGAACTCAACTATATTTTGGCACTGCAGACTTGGGAGAAATCCATGTATAGGTCCCTGCTGCCTTTTTTCCAGCAAGCTCTGCACAGCATTTCCCACCATGCACTCCCCCCTCCCCAGTTTCAGGGTTTCCATTCCAATCCCCCCGGGTTATGCAGCCCCTCTTGGGCTCTCTCTGCTCCAGCTGGTCCTTCACAGGCAGCAAGCCATGCCCAAAGCCCTCAGCAACACAGAACCTGCTCTGGCCTCAGCCAGGATAAGAAATGATCTTGCGACCCTCCCCACCCATGACAGAAACATTTTCCTCTTCAGACATCCCCACTCAATCTCTGGGCCATCAGCCCCAGCAAAAAATAATAAAGGTTTACAGTACAGTTGTGTTTATATTGTTACAGGCACTTAAACAGGATTCTTTGGTCCTTCAAAGGAATTAGCCACTCTGGCTTCTCTCGGCAGAAACCACAAGTTTGCACACCCATAACACCTCCTGCACTAAAAAACACCACAATTCAGATCCATTTCAGGGCAGTGCAGCTCTACTTCAGCGTAATTCTACAGTCTCCCCTCACACACCCCCACCCACCCCACTGCCTCCACAATTCCATAAGGAGCCATTCCCATGACACTGCACTTCCCATCACAGTGTACAGCAGACAAGCCCCGTTCCAACACTCCCAGGAACGAGACACTTGAGCAAGAGTCCAGGAAGTTTCCTTTTGTTGCAGCTCTAGGAAGGTCGGTAGGTTTTATTTTGTTCCCCCCCACCCTCCCAACCCCCCAAGGCAAGGAAATACCTTGGAGGACAGACCCTGGAGTTAGTCCTGGCTCAGTTACAGGGAAGCCACGTGGGGTAGGACTGATTGCAGGGCAGGAAGGGCTGCACGTGGGTCACGTAGTAGTTGAAGTTTATTTCACTGACATAAGGGGCTGGCTGGTAGTAGCAGGTAACGTTTGTGACGGTGGGGATGATGTTCTGCTCAGCCAGGACCCTCACAGCCAGCATGGCAATGAGGTTCAGGGTCTGCCTCCTCTCGTGTCCCATGAGGCAGACTGTGCTCTCGTTGACCACCCTGTGCAGGGTCATCAAGTAGTCGTATCTGTTGCTCTCCATGCCCACGAAGTGGCTCTGGAGGTAACCCTCCAGCTTCCTCAGCTGCTCGCCGATGTCAGGGAAGTCTATGAAAAACCTGGAGCACATGTACCTCTGCAGGGCCTTCATGTCCACCTCCGACTTGGGCTTGAAGCCCCTGACCAGGAGGTTGCAGTACTTGAGGAGGCCCCCGCCGCGGATCTCCTCGGGGCTGCGCGTGGCGATGACGCGGCTGCGCAGGTGCTCCATGGCCTCCTCGAAGTCCCCGTACATGCTCTCCCCGGTGACCGTGGGGTGGAAGTGCTCGGCCATGGGCGTCTCGGAGCACTCCCCGAAGAGCAGCAGCGAGTCCAGGATGATCTGGAAGGAGTCCACGCTGAACTCGAACTGGCGCCGCAGCGAGTCCACGAACTTGAGCTCCACGTTCTTGCCGCTGTTGTTGGACAGCGAGATGAGGCTCCAGCGGTCGCTCTCGTTGCAAACCTTCACCAGCTTCTGCACGTAGGCCTCCTTCAGGGTGACGGGCGTGATCTTGTCCTTGTTGACGCCCTCGGGGAGGAAGTCGAGCAGGCAGTCCATGACCACATCTCGAACCTGCTGGAAAACGTCCTCGCTCTTGAGGTCCACGCCGAAGATGAGGTCCAGGTCCTTGTAGCCCAGGCCGCTGTCCTGGTGCAGGACGTGGCTGGCTGCGGAGCCGTTCAGCCTCACGTCCTGCACCGCGATTCCCTTCTTCTCCAGGCGGCTGCGGACAACCTGGACAGAGACAGAGGCGTGTGAGGCAAGAGGGAATTCCTGGAGCAGCCTGGGGACAGCAGGATTCACTCCCAGGCTTATATGGGTCACTCCAGTGCAAGACAGTAAAATAAAAAGCTAATCCATTGGAAATAGGTCACTTGGGAAAGGATCCCAAGTTCTGCCAGCAGCTGGGGGTGGCTCTCCTTTCCTTATTCCCTGGCATTAGAGATCTGACTGCACAGGATCAGCTGCTGTGCTACCAGTGCAGTGTCTGCTCTCCCTGCCCTCCCCACACCGACCCGGAGAGGCTTACTGACCCCGTTTTTTGGGGTGGTCTCTGCCCTCTTCATCCCCTCCCAGTTCCAGTGACCAAGCCAAGACCAGCCGACCCCAAAGTGACCCCAAACAGGAGGTGACAGCCCAGTCTGCAGCAGTCCCTGTGGAATTAATCAGGGTGGCTCACTCCTTTCAGCCATCCCTTTGGCCTGTCAAGATTCATTAAACGCAAATCAAGATGCCAGAGCAGCTCAAAAGCCCCAGCCAGGCGTATGCAAGTTCATGTCCCAACTAGTAAGTGTATCCTAACAATTTCCAGTGTGTCAGAGCTTGGTGCTGAGCTTGGCGTGCTATCAAGCACAAGAGGCACCTTTCATCTGACGGGTGTTACTCCGGTGATTTTAATGCTGCCTGCTCAGTCCTGGCACACCCAGCAGCCCCTCCAAAGCTTTGTTCATTTACAGGGAAGCTGAATCACCTGCCCGATTACTTAACAACAGGAGGCTAAAATAAACCCCAAGACCATAAAATAAACTATCTGGACACCCTTATAATTTGAATTTAACTCAGCTGAAAGATCCCAGGAAGATTAGGTTTGCACCTTCCCACCTCTCATCCTGTTTTCGTGTTCCCCTCCAGCCATTTCCCATTTTCCTGGGAGTCCCAACCAACCAGCATAGAGCAAGGCCACGGCTTGAAAGAGCCAAAGCTTGGGACACAAATGGACAAACTGGATCACCAAGAGCCAGTCTGACTGGGCCCTTCAGTCCTGGGAGCCTGCCCTAGTTTGAGAGGCCCCACAAACTCTGCATTTTGGCTGCCCAAAATGTGAATTTCAATTCAAAGCTGTATCACACGGGCCAAACCCTCTTGGCTGCCCTGGGCCTGAGCAGTTCTGGTCTCAGCAGCAGTAAAACTGCCCCTCCATGGGTTTTGTTTGGAAGGAAGAACACAAAAGGTCAGGTACTGCAGCACAAACCCTCATCACAGCCCAGACCCTCGGTGACGGTGCCAAGGGCCACCAGCAAGTTCTGCTGCCTCCACAAAAACATTCCAGAACAAACCCAGAGATGTTTTCACACCTGGGAGGTTTCCAAGGCTCATGGGGCAGCTTCCCTGGTGGTGCTCCCCTCTCTCCCTGACATGAACCATCCCTGCTCCGGCTGGAATCGCAGCCAGGCCCTGGCCAGGCCAGGGGTGACAGTCACACATCAGGCAGCTGCTCACCAGAACTGCTCACCATGGGGAGCCCCAGAAGCTGTTTTCCAAGGCAGAGAGTTTGAAAAAATTAATCTGCTCCTAGAAGACACGCAGGGTTATTGCCCCAAATGAACAAACATCACACAGGCGACCCAGGGGAGCTCCTGGCCTGCGCCTGCTGCCAGCTGGAGTCACTCACCCGGGGCACGGCTCCAGCACTGCCCGTGGAGCTGGAGGGTTGTGCTCTCAGGCTTAGAGAGACCAGATATAGGTCACAAAGTGTGAGATGCAGAGCTGGGCCCAGCGCTCCGAGAAGATCTCGCTCCAGATTAATTTCCTAACCCCTAAGAACATCTGCTTAACGCCTTTCTGGGCACGGCTCAGGACCTGCAGCATTCCAGAGCCATCAGCTCCAAGCTTACTCGAGCTTCCCCACTTCTATCTGCGTGAGATATATTCAGAAAACAGGGAAAAACCCCAATTGCTGGAGTCAGCGTGGTCCCAAATCACCCCAGAAACCTCCAAGCTGCCCAGCAGCAGGGAGCAGAGCACTTTGCCATTCTCTGGGAGCTTCCACCCACCAACCTTCACCTGCAGCTCGTCCCCGCCGGCTGCAGGCAATGGTTCAGGGCTGCATTTTCCCCAGAGGGTTGGATATTTCCAGGGTTAGGCAGCTGCTGACCTGCTTCCCAAAACAGCAGCTCACCTTCCGTGTGGTTGGGATAATTGACTGTGACAGCCAGGCAGGAGCAAATCCTGCTGCGTCCTGACCCGCCGCTTCCCACCTCCCACAACAACACGGGATAAATAACTGCCTTTTGGGTTACTTGTTCCAGCTTAGTCAGCCCTAAACACAGGGTCTGGGCACGGCCGGCCACAATTACAGCCCTCGGCCGGGCCGTGTTTGAAGCTGCTGCTGCTGCATCCTCCGGGGCAGCCCCGGCACCGCCCGGCGCTGCAGCCGCCGCTGCAACGCTCGGGGCTGCTGGAGCCGAGCGCTGCAGCTGCAGCTCCCGCCCGTCACTCAGCCCAAGGCTCCGGCAGCCAAACCCCGGCGCTTCTGCCCCGACAGAGGCGACAGGAACTCGAGGAATCACAAACCGGCCTTTCAAATGTCACCTTTCCATCTCCCAGGCTTAACTCTAACTATTTCTCAAGCAGCTAAGGCTCCGAAATCCCGGTTATTGTGAAAGCCAGTTGGGTCTTAGCACCGTGAATAGGCTTTTTAATTAGAAGCCGGCATGCCCGATTTTACATTTGATGAGTCATTACTGAGGAATGAAGTCGCCTCCCAAATATGAATATGCATCAGCTCATTCGAGCTACATTGTTAGTTTAATATTAAACACAGTCATTACTTGATGGTTAAACTAAGAGGAGCTCTTGAACAAGCTGAACTCTCGAGCAGGCTCTGGAGCATTCAGCCAGGGGTGCCCAGAAATCAAAGGACACGGACATTTGATCCGGCCTTTGAATTAATAACTCTGCCTCTTCCAACACGAGCCCAACATGTCCACCAGCACGAAGCCATTTCGTGGAAGCAGCTCCAAAAAAAGCCACTTTTACCCTGGCCACGCATCTCACTGCATTTTAGGGCAACAAATTAACTCAAGAAGAGAGTACAGAGGTAAGAGGGGAGGAAGCTAAGCAGGATCTATGGCACAAGCGGCAGCAGCTCCAGGGATGGGCTGAGCCTTTCAGGAGGGTCCTGCCAGCTTTGGGTGCTCCTGCTGCGGCTCTTGGCAGGGGCGAGCCCCACCAGGACCCCCAGGAGCGGCAAGTGGGGCCAGCTGAGCACACAACACCCCCAGGATGATGGGGGCCAGTCCCCCCAAACTCTTAACTCCCTCTGGAGCAACCAGGCCAGGCTGGACAGGACTCAGAGCAACCTGCGCCAGTGGAAGGTGTCCCTGCCCATGCAAGGGGCTGTAACGAGATGCTTTTCCCGAATTCCAAGCCTGCCAGGAGTCAAGCAGCGTTTGGACCCCTCTTTGAGACACTCAGTGGGATTTCGGGCTGTGCTGTGCAGAGCCATGGCTGGGCACGGCTGGCTGAGGCTGCTCCCGATCCCGAAGGTCCCTTCCAACCCGACCCCCGCGATGGCTCCGCGCTCCCGGCGCCGGCCGCTCTGCCCCGGCAGGCGGGGGAGGCCGAGGGTGCCCGGCC
>VXBR01002958.1:40600-73014 GCA_013400215.1 Cisticola juncidis | reverse complement strand
GCAGCCCCTCGTGCCCGCGGCGGGCCGGCCGTGGGGGGAACCGGGGCAAAGGAGCAGGAAGAGCTGCGGGAGTGGGGCAGTGGGTGAAAATCTCTTCAGCCTGGAGGTGAAGACACCTCGGGGACTCGGTGACTCGCTCGGGACCGGCCCCGTCCCACTCGGCATTAAGCAGGGCGTGTGAAAACTCCCTGAGCAAGCAGCAGGACCAAGCCCTGCTCCCGGAGCCACCAACGTCACCCAGCGCCGCCCCGGGAGCAGCAGCGCTGCTGTCGGGGTGGGGGCTCCCCGCTCCTACGGCAGCGCCCTGGCACCGCCACCGCGCTCACGTCAGCCGTGTCCCGGGCTGTCCCGGGCTGTCCCGGCCTGCCCCTGTCCCCGTGCCCGCAACAGCTGTCACCGTGCAGGCACTGCCTGTTCCATGCACGCAGCGGTGGTTGCCCCACGCTGTCCCCACGCAGACACAAAATGCCCCCAGGCAGGTTCCAGGAGCCCCCATGCACAGGAGCCCCCATTGCCGGGCAAACACCCACTGTCCCTGCACAGCTGCTGCTGTCCCCACACACTCGTCGCCGTCCCCACGCCCACGCTGCCATCCCCACGCACATGCCCCTGTCCACGTGCCCACTGTGGGTTTAGGAGGTGGAGTCTTTCTCCATGGTATTGTCCAAATCCTCCCTCGGCAAACACAGCTCCTGGACACCTCCCAGTCTCTCGAGTTCACTGTCCAGCCCTGCTCACTCCCACACAGCCCATCCCAGAGGTGCCACCATTGCTCGTGTCCCTGGGGCAGTGCCACCCCAGCTGCGGTGGCTGCAGTTGTGCAGAGGTGCTTTCCCCGTGCTGGCCCCAGCAAGGCTGGATTTGGCACAAGGGGCATTGTGAGCACCCTCTGGCATGAGGAGTGTCACTGCTGCCACTCTCTGGGGCCTCAGCCTGGGCTCCTGTGTCACCACCCTGCACCCCCAGGCTCGGCCACATCCCATGGTGGAGGGGATGATGAGTGAAGGGATGATGAGCGATGCTGCTGGAGAGGGGACACCCAGGAGGCCCTGAGATGAAAGGGAGTGCAGGGTGTCATTACTGCAGGTGACACAGAGCTGGGGAATGGAAACCTGTCACAACCCCTGGCTGCTGCAAAATGCTGCCCGGGGAGGGGGGGAACACAACACTGCTGGGCTGTGGGGACAGGGACGCAGCAACAATGTGGCCCCAGCACTGATGTGGCCCCCCTTGAATCTCCCCTGTGGTGTCACTGGCTGGGGACATTCCTGCCCCCTGGTAGCATGACCTGTGTGTCCCCAGGCTTGGTGGCTTCCCGGTGACAGCACATGCAGTTTTTCTTGGCATGACTTGTCCCTTTACAGCTGTGGCAGGGGATGACCCATCTCAGTGCCACTAATTTGGGCCTGGCAGGGAGCGCAGCCGCTCCCTTTGCTTTGGGGTTTTGGGCCCCGGGTGACACCTGAGCGCAGCTGGGGCTGGTGGCAGCTCCAGGACACCCTGTCCCATTGCTGGTCTGGCTGCTCCTCTTGGGAAAACTGGGAGCTCTGCCCTGGAGAGCTGAGCCTGGAGCCAGAGTTGGGGAGAGATTTCATGGGTTTTTTGAGGGCTCCTGGTCCTTACTGGGGCCATGGGGACATCACTCCCCTCCTGGCACCTGCTGCACTTCAGGCTTCATGCTGGACCATAGAGGGAAACTGAGGCATGGGAAAGCCCATCTCCTGGCTGGGGTAGTTTTCTGCTGCTGCAGAGGCAGCAGAACTTGTGGATGTGGGCTGTGGAAGGGGCATAAACACCACGGCACACTCGTGGAAGGACAAGGTCATCCTGCTAAGAGCCCCTTTTCTCCCTGTCCTTGGTGCCACCACCAGATCCAAACATGCTTTGGGAGAGAGAGGGGAATATGGGGCACGGGGGCCACACACCAGGAACAGACACCACTGCCAGGACTGTGGGGCAGGGGGGACACGCAGAGCGTGTGCTTTGGCAGTGGCTCAGTGGTGACAGCACAGGCCTGGAGGGATCATTAGTCCTCCCTCATTAAAAGTTACTCACCCTTTGAGACAGAAACAAGAATATCCTGGAAATGCCTCGGTTTGAGGGGTTCTCGCTCCAAAGGAATGACAGAAATCAGGCTGCAGGTGATGCTGCCCAGCACGGGGGCAGCTGAGTTACCCGGGCACTGCCCGGGGCTGCTGCGCTCCTGCTGCTCCCTCTGTGTCCGGGGTGGGCAGGGTCTGGCACCCCCAGTGCTCCCAGCCCTGGGACTGGGATGGCAAAGCTGCTGTTCTCCCCCAGTGAGGATGGAGCCATGGCCTGGCTTTGCCTGTTCCTGCCAAACCCTCCTGTTGTGTCCCCCTGCCCTGGGGACAAACTGCCCGAGACCCTGTGTGGGATGCAAGGGCGGCACCCACAAAACTGGCACTGCCACGGGCCCCACGGCACTGCCTGCCCCACATCCCTGCCACCTCATCCTGCCCTGGGACCTCTGGTGTCACCCCTGCAGTGGGGTGACCCAGCTGAGTCCTGCCCCAGGCCAGGGGCACCCTGGGGTTCAGGTATTTTGGGCAGGTGAGCAACGCCAGCTCTGACGCGCTGCTGGATGGCCCGGGGCTCTCAGGCTCCCTGCTCAGGGCTCTCATTTGCAGCCAAGGACACATTCCCACTGCAATTCCCCAAAGCAAGGGGCTCCAGGACCCCCTGCCCTGCAGGGAGAGCCCTGCTGAGGCTGGAAGGTGCATCCTGGGGGATTTTCAGCTTGTGGTGCTGCTCCTCACCCAGGAGTTGCCTTGAGCCTCTTCCCTCTCTGGGATGCTGGTGGGAACTGGCTTCTCTGTGAGGGCTCAGCTCCAGCCTTGGGGAAACACAAGAAGATTTTCTTCTGGGGAAACCCAGAAGAAAATCACAGAGCTCAGATGCTCCCAAGACCCCTCCCCTGGGGATGGAACCTTTATCCCCCCCAAGCCCTGCTGCAGTGCCAGGACAAGGCAGGTGCTGCCCCTTTCTCCCTGGGGGCAGCACAGCAGGTCGGGATGGGCAGAGCCGTGCTGGGACACCTGGCCAGAATCCTGGGGCTGTGCTGGGTGATCCTGGGAAAGGACCCTTCCCTGGGACACCCTCCCAACACACCCTCACACTGGTGCAGCTCCAGGGAGGGGTTTGGGAGCCCGGGCTCTGTTGAGCTTCTCTTTGCTAAAGCTGGCAATAGCCTAAAATGTCCCCCTGGGATGGGGCTCCAGTTGTCCCTGAGCCACAGCAGGAGGGTGAGAGGCAAACGCTCCATCCCAGCGATGGGGATGAAGTGTCACTGTCACCTTGCTCCTCTGGGACAGCCAGGATCATATGGCAGCGGTAGCAGTCCGAGCAGCTGGAAACATCCCCACTAAAAATTAACATTAATTTATTAGAACATTTATGATAAAAACCAGGAATCTCTTTACATGTGGGTTTGGTTTTTTTCCTTTTTATACAAGAGAAATTCCATTGCTTTTTTTCCTCCTGGAGACAGAGCAGGGCAGCAGGCAGGCGCAGGCAGCGACGGGGGCGCTCGCCCCGGTGACGGAGCCCCGCGGACGCCGGACCTGGGGGTCCCAGCAGGATGTGGAGGGGGTGGGATGTGGGACAGGTGCCCACCAAGGCAGCGGGGCAGAGCGTGGCAAGGCACGGCACAGGGAGGGGACAGCGGCCGGGGTCCCCGGGGAGGGGTGGTGAGCACCCCGTGGTACCCATGGCAAAGGTGGCTCGTGGCACATGGGGGACAAAGTGACAGACACAGGACACCCCTCAGCCCAGGGAGGGCCTGGTGATCCCTCCCAAGCCTTGGGGAAAGATGGGTCCTTCCAGGACCCTCGGCACCCCCAGTTGTCCCCTTGCTGCCATCCTTCTGGATCCAACGTGTCCCCACGCCAGGGGGCTGGCACTTGGCTCTCCCCCAGCTCCTCTTGGTTGGGACAAATCATCCCCCCTGGCACACCCCGGGCCCCGTCTTTGGTTAAGGAGCAGCCGCTGCCGCGCTGGCACAGGGCGAGGGGCCGAGGCTGGCGGAGGGGACAGGTGACAGCAGTTCCAGGAGGGATGGAGAGGCTGCTCAAAGCGAGGGGGGCCCCAGCTCCCCCCTGCATGGCTCTAGAGTAATTATTTGAAAAGACCTGGCATGAAATGTGAGGCCAGGAGGGAGGATCCCAGGCACAGCCGATCCCATGGGGAGGTTGCCAAGGCAAGGGAGCAGCGGCAGAGCCCGAGGTGCCTGGGATGGTGCAGGGGGAGCGTGTGTGTGCCAGCCCCGGTGACAGCTCCTGCTGTCCCATCTCCGCTCCGGAGCAAGGCCGGGGGAATAAAGCACAGAGGGGGAGAGGGGAAGCTGTGCCATGGGCGAGCGACTGTGGACACCCCTGGACAGAGCTGGCCGCAGGTCCTGAGTGGGTGGGCACCTCTGGGAGAGCCCCGCGGGGGCTGTGAGGCACCTGCAAATCCCAATCCCGGGCGGAAAACTGGCCCTCACCCCCAGGCCACGCTGCCCAAGGAGCCCGGGGCATCCCAGGGCTCCTTCCCTGCTCATTGGGGCCAGCCCAGGGCTCGCTGGGCAGAGCTGTCCTGGCAATCCCAGTCCATCCAGGACAGTCTGCCCTTCCTGAACCCAGTGTGTAGTGACAAGAAACCAAAGAGGAGAGCAAAGAATGAACAAATGAAGAGAGAGAGAAACGATTTGGGGGCTTTGTGCCAGCAGCTACTGCCCCTTGGGGATGAAGGGCTCCCCCTCCTCGGGCTCCGGACGGGGCCCGGGGTCGCTCAGGCACCGCAGCATCCGCTGGTTGCTGGGGCTGTCGCTGGCCCCCGGGGTGAAGACGTCATCAGTCCCCGGGGAGGAAGGCTCCTTCACCCGCATCACCAACCCCTCCTCATCCTCCTCGGGCGAGGGTGGGAGGCCACTGCAGCCCTTGGGCTCCTCGCTCATCAGGTCCACGGACTCGGGGGACTGCGGCGAGGCCGGGTCGATGGTGATGATGGGCAGGTTCTCCGAGTCCTCCTTGGGCTCGTAGGCCAGCGGGTCTGGGAGGCACAGAGGGGTCAGGCAGTGAAGGGGGGTCTCAGGGACCCCCGGTGATGCACCCCAGATGTTTTTGGGGCTGGGACGCCTGGGCTGTCTCGCTGATTTCCAGTTCAGCTGTGTAATTCCTTTTCCCGACTCCCACATCCCAGCAGCAGCTGCCGACAGCCCGGCTCCATTGGGAAGGGCGAAGCCGCCCTCTGCTGATGAACCACCGGCTCTGCAGCCGCGGCACAGCCCGACACCCGACACCCCGTCCCCGGGGCAGGAGAGGACACACAGGGCAGGAGAAACCGAGGATGTCAAAGCAAATGTGTGACGGACAAACTGGGAATCCAGTGGCAACAGGTCTTGGGGCTAAACGCTCCCGATCCCCTCCCCTGAGGAGGGCTGGGAGAGGCACGGACAGACGTGGCTGCGTGCATGGAGCGAGCCGAGCTCCAGGGAGACTGCACAACCTGACTTCCCACTGGGAACTGGGCTGGGAAGCGAGTTGGGTGCTTCTGCTCAGAACAGCAACCCTCTGGGGCTTGGCTGGATGGGTGTGGGACGGGGCTGGTCGGGGCTGGAGAGCCACAGGGAGCTGAGGAGGCGCAGGGCAGCACAAGCTCCGAGGGCTGCAGGCGCCGGCAGCGCCGCTCCTCCCGCAGCTCCTCCCACCTACCTGAGCCGATGCGAGCCCGGGACATGGTGGGCGAGTCCACCCTGTGCGCCGGCACCGTCAGGTAATTGTTCATCTGCAACGGGAGAGAGGCACCGGGAGAGAGGCACCGTCACTGCCACGGCCGGGGAGACGGGCAGGGAACCGGCACAGGGGCGGGGCAGCAGGGGATGCACAGGACACGGGCACAGATCCCCCCAGCCACGCTCCAGGGACTTCCTTGGAGCCTGGGGCGATCAGGGGACCCCCAAGGCTTGGGGTCACCCTCTGTCATGCCAGCCTCAGCCCCTCCCTGTCCTGCCCAGCTCTGGCAGCATCCCTGTGTTCCCCCAGCACCTTCTGCTCCAGCTGCCGCGCCTTCTGCCTCCGCAGCAGCATCTGGTTCCAGGCTTCCTCGTAGGGGTCGGCCACCAGCGTGTGCCGGTTGTAGGATCGCAGCTGGGAAGAGATCCCAGGAAAGGGAGATGTGTTAAAATCTCGCATGGAAAGGCAAAGAGAGGTCACAGCCCCATTTTTGCTGGAGATGGATGAAACAGCCACCAGTGGGCAGAGCAGGTCCAGGCAGGCTTGTGGCTCATCCCTTGTGTGCCACCATGGGATGTCTCATCCTGGCCCAACAAGGGTTTGTTTAAAGGCTGGGCTCAGCCACTGACCAAATCAGCCTCCCCCTCAGACTATCCCAGCACCATCCCAGGAGGAAAAGCCTCCTGGGGAAGAAGAGTCAGGCCTGCAGCAGGGCAGGGGACACACAGTGCCAGGGGACACCTCACCCTCTGCCTGGTTTTCTGCAGGTTAGTGCGGAGGATTTTCCGGATCTCCTCCTCCTTGTCCTTGGACAGGGCTGGAAGGACACGCTCCAAAGGAAGGGTCTGGGGGTTGATGTTCCTGCACAGACAGACAGGATTCAGAGCCACACCACGATGGCCACGCAGTACCCAAGGGCTGCTTGCCCTGTGGCCACCAGCAGGGAGCACTCAGGGTGCCATGGGAGGGTGCCCAGGGCAGGGAACTCACTGGATGGAGACGGTGGAGACGGCGGAGGGGATCTTGCCGATGCCCCCGCTCTCCACCAGCTCAATAGCCTGCTTCATCTCCATCTTGTGGTAGAAGGCGATGAGCTGGGGCTCCTTGGAGCGCTCCCCCGCGATCAGGCACTTCTTCACGTACTTCTTGTTGAAGCGGTTCAGCCTTCCCGGGAGAGGAGGAGTGGTCAGAGCTCAGCCCGGCCCCGCCCCAGCCCTGCTGGGGTCAGTGCTGTGTCCAGTTCCACCAGCACGGCTCAGCCAGGCTTCCCTGAATCCCTCCCAAGCCAGGCTGTCTCCACAACACTCAGCAGCTGCTGGAACCCAGCAGGGATGGTCCTGAGCTCCTGCAGGGACTGGGCCCTGGCAGCTCCCACCCCGCCATGGACCTGCTGTGGGAGGTGTGGCCAAGGGGTGCAGCCCTGCAGCTCCACTTGCTCCCAATCCAGGGCTGTAATTCCCCATAGTGAGTCTGCATGTGGATACCAAAGCCCAGGGAAAAACCTGGCACAGAGCTATGAAACCTTCAGGATGGTGACTGAAACCCTTCCCCAGCCACCAAACCTCCCCACTCACTTGTCCTTCCAGTGGTGATGCCCGTAGTGACCACAGATATCCTCAATCCCTGTCAGAAGGTGATCCAAGAACTGGAAGAGATGGTCCAAGGTGTGAGCAGCTCGGAGGGCTCTTGCCCACCCTCTGCCTCCCCTGACACCCACACTGACACATGGAGAGGGCACTCAGGGTGTGTAAAATCAGGGCTGTGGCTCCAGGATGGGCTTTGGGAGAGCAGGACGGACCCACACAACGGGGCTTGGCTCTCAGGCACTGCGGGGTCTGGGGCAGAGCGGGCACTGGACGACACAGACAGGGGAGAGCCCTCGCTCTGCCCCCCTTACCTTGGGCCTGGTTTAGGGGCAGGTCCCAGTGCCAGTGGTGGAGTGGCAGGAGCAGAGAGAGCAGAGGGCTAAGGCGGCGCGCGGGAGCAGCGTTACCTGCGTGTGGATCTCCTCGTTGATGGAGCGCTTCGTCTCCTGCTTCTTCTTCACAGCCAGCAGGTCCACCAAGGGCCGGATGGTCATGCCCTGGGGAGGGAGAGGGGGGTTGCAGCTCTGCCCAAGGCACAGTGGTGGGAGTGGGATGGGCTCAGCAAAGCCAAACTGCTGTTGGTGTCACTGTGCAGCGTTTTGGGGACATGGGGCAGGGATGGAGGCTGGGGATGGGCCCCCCACTCTCCACACGGCCTGGAAGAGCCCCCTTTCCCAGCCTGAGTGCCACCAACCTGCACGAAAACGGTGAAGAAGATGACGGTGATGATGGCTGTGAGGAACATGTCCCTCATGCTGAAGTGCTCGTAGTCCAGCAGGTACCCGAGGGAGAAGGCGATGGCTCCGCGCAGGCCCCCGTAGGCGATGATGAACTGGTCCTTCGGCGTCAGCTTCACGATCCGGAACTTGTTGATGAACCAGGTGAGGACAAGGACACCTGGGGGAGCAGCACAGTCCCGTGTGAATGGTCAAGGATCCCTCCAGTCCCAAAGAGTCCACCCTGAAGGTGCCGTGGGTGCAGGTGAGAGCTTCTGCTCATCCCAACATCCCCGAGCAGCTTCCACCCCATGTCTGGCACAACCACGGCCTTGGCCCCATCTCCCCACACCACCAACCACAGCAAACACAGTTTGGATGGTGCCCACGGCGGAGCAGTGACATCTGGTCATCTCCAGCCTCCCCAGCAAGACAAACTATCATAGTCTTGAGAGTTCACCATGACCCAGATTGGCACCCAAAGCCAGGTTGGACAGGGCTTGGAGCAACCTGGAATGGTGGAAGGTGTCCCTGCCCATGGCAGCTGAACGAGAGGGGCTTTAAGGTCTCCTCCAACCCAAGCCCTGCTGTGATTCTTTTACCACCCCAAGGCCTTTGCCACCACACTGGCACCTCACCCAGCACTCTGGCGATGAGGCAGAAGAAGAGCGTGCTGATGACGAAGGTCCAGTTCCAGTAGTGGTGACCAGCCACGGTAGAGACACCCAGGAAGATGAAGATGAGGGTCTCACTCACACTGCTCCACATCTTGAGGAAATACTTGATGGTGGTGTGGGACTTGTGGGAGATGTTGGCTTCCACATAGGGCCGCATGACCACGCCGGCCGCGATGAGCCTGGGGGTGAGGTTGGAGCCCTCAGCAGCCATGGGGACCCGGGGACAGCCCCAAACCCTGGCCCTGCAGCAGCACTCTGTGTTCTGACCCCAAACTCAGGGCAGGACAAGCCTTGTGAACCACCAGCAAATATTCAAGGCCTCCAGAGAAGGCAACATGGGGTTTCTCCTTCCCCTGGCAGGGCAGGAGTGAGCACTGGAGCACAAACCCACCTCGTCCTGAGTGCTCAGCAGGCCCTGCCTGCTCCTGTGTGCCCAGGAGAACAGAACAGGCTGCCAGCGCCCCAGGAGCTGTGGGACAGCCCAAGACCCCCTTCTCTCGTGTGCCCCCTTGCATCCCCCAGCCCAAACCCCTGGGCATGCACTGACCCCGCTGGGCCTGCCAGACGATTGTGGTTCCACCCCAGTAAATCCTCCCAAGGGTCCTGGGGACAGGAGGGCACCTCCTGCCCACTCCCCACTCACGCCATGATGCCAGAGAGGTGGAAGAGCTCAGCAGACAGGTAGGCCATGTAGCTGTAGAGGAACACGAAGAGGGGCTCGATGACGCGGATGTGGGAGGTGAAGCGGGACGTGAAGGCAGCGATCAGCCCATAAATGACGCCCACCAGGACCCCGCCCAGAGACACCACGAAGAAGCTGAGGAAGCCGAGGATGATGTCGAGGATGGTCACCTGCTCAAAGCTGGCAAACTCCTCAAAGAGGTGGTAGAGGACCTGGCAGGGAGAAAGGAGAGCAGGGTTCAAACTGTCCCTGTGGTAAGGGACAGCCTCACCTCGCAGACCTGCACAGGGACCTCCCTTGGGAGTGTGGCACTCCTGAGCTGAGCTGTGCCAGTGCTTGGTGACCCCAAGCTGGGTCCTGTGCTCCACCAAGGCTCACACCAAAACCAGCTGCTGTTGCTTTGCTGTGCCAGACACAGACCCAGGGGGACCAGCTCCCTGTCCTCTGTGCCCACAGGGACACGGTGCCACCAAAGATGTGTCTGGGACAGCGCTGCTCTCCAGCTCTCCCAGGAGGGCCTTTGGTCCCCAGCCAGAGGCTGCTCGTGTTTTCCCAACATGCAGGTCAGGACAGATCCAGGCTGGGGGACCCCTGACAGATGCAGGGAGAGAAAAGCCACCATCTGCCCTGCACAGCCCAGAGAAGAGCCCAAACCCATGAGGCAGCTTTTGTAGCTGAGGGAAACCTAAGGGAATAAACTCTGGGCTGTGTTGCCTTCTCCCACCCCCAGACACTGCAGAGATGTTAAAGCACATGTCAGGATGGGAAACAGGATTTAGGGCATTCTGCAGGAATAGCAGCACTTGCAGGCAGGGAGAGGGCGAGGTGCCAGCTCCTGCCTGCCGGGGCCAGGCCCTGCGTGGGACAGGAGCAGACAAAAGCATTCCCCAGGGATGAGAGTGGGGACACAGACCCTGCAGGAACCCCTCTGCTGAAAAATGGGGAAGTGCCTGGGAAAAGCCCCGTGGAGGGACAGAGTGTTCTTTGTCACCAGGAACTTTGTCAGCAGGAGCTGAGCAGCCAGCTCCAAAATGGACAGCTGGAATATGGGAAAAGAGCCAGGAAAAAGCAGTGGGTTAGAAGTCAGTTTAGAGGTCAGCTCTGCAGAGAGGAGGAGGCCACGCTGATGGCCAGGCCAGCACCTGGACAGTGATGTCCTTTGGAAAGGGAGCAGGCCTGGCCTCATCTCCCAAAGCTCCCTGCAAAGCGGCTGCTTGGAGCGGGGCTGAGGGGTGAGGGGGGAGCCAGGTGGCTTCAGCCCCTGCAGTTCTCCCCTTTGCCATGGCTGATGTCCTGCCCTCCCAGCTCTGGGAGCTGGAGGACAGCAAGGCTGGCCACGTGGAAGGAGACAGACGGAGCAGCAGCTACAGGGCAGCACTGCCTGACCCAGCATCAGCCCCTCGTGCTCCCCCTGCCAGGACAGGCACAGGCACAGGCACAGGCACAGGCACAGGCACAGGCACAGGCACAGGCACAGGCACAGGCACAGGCACAGGCACAAGCACAGGCACAGGCACAGGCACAGGCACAGGCACAGGCACAGGCACAGGCACAGGCACAGGCACAAGCACAGGCACAGGCACAGGCACAAGCACAGGCACAGGCACAGGCACAGGCACAGGCACGGCAGCAGCTCCAGCCAGGAGAGCACAAATCCAGAGCCTGCAGCACCAAGAGGCTGACCAGGCACGAGCCCTCAGCCTTCCCGACCCACCAAGGGAAACTCTTCACCTCAAGCCCCTCTGGGTGCTTTGGCCCTGCTTCAAAGGCGTTTGGCCTTCCTGACCTCAGCTTGGAACGGCTCTGAAGCTGCCACCACCCTGAGGTGCTCGTGCACCCAACCCAACCCCGCGGCCCGGCCACTCACGACGGTGACGGCGTCGTTGAGCAGGGACTCCCCGAAGACCAGGATGTGCAGCAGCTCGTTGATGTGGATCTCTTCGAACACGGCCAGCACGGCCACCGGGTCCACGGCCGAGATGATGCTGCCGAAGAGGAGGTTGGCCAGGAGGCCGATGTGGTTGAGGCCGGGCCCGCCCAGCTGGCACACGGCGTACATGAGCCCCCCCAGGAAAAAGGCGTTCCAGAGCGTGCCCACCACGGCGAAGATGAGGATGGTGCCCAGGTTCTCGGTGAAGGGGCGCAAGGGCAGGAAGTAGCCGGCATCCAGGATGATGGGGGGGAGCAGGAAGAGGAAGAAGATGTCCGACTTGAGGATGGGGGGCTTCTCACCCACCCCTTTGATGAGCCCCCCAACCAGGAGGCCCACCACGATGAGCAGGCAGCTCTCGGGAACGATGCTGGACACTGAGGGCATCACATGGAAACCTGACAGGAGAGAGGAAGACACACGTTGGCTACAGGAATGGAGGATGCTGTCAGAGGTGACAGCCACCCTTGGGACACCTCAGGGTCTCTCCATGGCCCCAGCCCTGTGACAGCCCTGCAGCACAGGCAGTTCTCTCCACATGAGCTGTCACTGGCCCCAGCTCTTCCCACTGCAGCACTGACCCTGAGCACACAGGCAGGGGCATTTCCCTCCCACCTGACAGCAGCCTGCCCACCCAGTGCCCCCATCCCCAGGGTGCCCCATCCCTGGGCATCCCTGACACAGGGCACAGGGGGAGGAGCTGCTGCCTGGTGCATTTCAGGATGCAATTCTCCTTCCTGGAGGTTTTACATGGCTGGTGCAGCAGGGACAGGATGCATCCTTGGGGCGCCAGGTAACAGGGAACACATTTTGCCCTTTTTCAATCACAGCTCAACTGCAAATGCAGGTCTCTGAGGCAGCCATGACCCGCTGGGATGACATTCCTCCCAAACACCCCCAGCCGGGCATCTGCCAGCACTCCAACACCCACAGGAGGATTTTGGGTTCCCTGGATCTTCTCCCAGGCTTTATAATTATTATTTTGAAGTGAGGCATATTTGTTCCCTGGCAAGGGAAGCAGTTTAAAATAAGGAACCCTGCCTTGGCATGCCGTGTTCCTCCGCTCCTTCCGGCCGTGCCATCTGCAGCAATTCCACAACAGATTAAATCCCCTCCAGGAGGAGCCAGATCCCCCCGAGCCCGCAGGGGCCACATCTGTGCCAGGCTCATCCCTGCTCCACCTGCACAGAGCAGCACCAGCACACACAGGAAAAGGCCACACTTCCACAGGCCCTCCCCAAGGAGGGTCCCTGGGGGGAGGATGAGCCCCAAATTCCAGCTGAGCTGCAGGCACAGGCTCCAGCAGGGTGAGCCCAGAGGATGCATCACACCCAAGGCTCCAGGAACCATTCCAGCTGCTCCAGAGGGCCCCTGGTGCTGGGGTGGTGCTGGAAGGAGCCTGGTTCTCACCTGGCTTGGCCACAGCAGCACCAATCCCCAGCAAAGAGCTCGGTGGCTTTGGCTGCAGGCGGGAGGGGAGGCCGGGAGGAGATGGGAACATCCAAACACCCAAACCCATCGTGCCCCCGGCACCCAGCACCTGCATCCCGGGACTTCCCAGCCCGGATGCGGATCCTGATTTACCCCCATGGGATTCTTCTTCTTTCTTGGATCCCCTGGAGCCCACACAAGCTCTGAGCACCCCACGGCAGCCCTGGCACGGAGCTCCCTGTGGGAGGGGAGGTGATAATCCCTTTTCCATGCACAGCTCATGCAAACACCGACCCTTCCAGCACACCGGGCAATTTCTGGCTGGAATAAGGCTTAAAGCCACACCAGCAGCGAGAAGCCAACAGCAGATCAGTTTTTGCTTGCTAAGTATGTTCAATCATGAATAAAACACAAACACTGACAATTAAGCATCCCTCACTTCTTCCCCACAGGCCCCAGGATTCCATTAAACTGGAACATTCGTGTGCTGATGGGAATTCAATGGTTTACAGCCTTTTTGCAGGGCCCTAAAAATACACTTACACGGGCTGCATTTTAATTATGCCTTTGATTCCACTGAATCTCAGCCATTTTTTGCTCCCCGCTTGCTCTACTCAGTATTTTTATAGCATTCCAGAGCTTACTGGTACCAATCTGTTGGTGGGATCCTGCTCCAAGTACTGAGCCAGCATCCCACATTGGGATGGGGGTGACTGATGGGAAGGAACTGTGGGCGTGAGGCCAGGCAAGGGTGAACCACTTTGATCCCAGCCCTGTGCCTGAACTTCCCTCCTGGAAGATGAGGAAGGCTGTGGCAGGATGCTGGGAGATGAAGATGCCCAGCCACGGCCACACCCAGGGGCAGAAGAAAGGGCAATAAGCCTTGATAATGGCTTTAAAGATGATGATGATGATGATGATGATGATGATGATGATGATGATGATGATGATGATAATGATAATAATAATGTGACCCTTGACCTCTAAATCCCGGGCACAGACAGTCACTCAGGCTTCCTCCTTTGGAAAACAAAACTCCATGGGAGCAGCTCCCTCTCACCAGCATCAAACAATCACTCAATTATTAACCAGGGTAGGAGCTCTCCCAGCCCCTGGGGATTCTGGAAGGATCTGGGAGATGAAGGCTCAGTGTGGGCAGGGGGGTGGTGAAGCCCCCGGGTGATGCTCCCTGCAGCCCTGGGACCCTTGGGTGCTGCCTGGGCTGCAGGGTGGGCGTGGAGCTGGAGGAGCCCTGGAGAAGGCACAGCCCTGGGACCCCTGGGTGCTGCCTGGGCTGCAGGGTGGGCGTGGAGCTGGAGGAGCCCTGGAGAAGGCACAGCCCTGGGACCCCTGGGTGCTGCCTGGGCTGCAGGGTGGGTGTGGAGCTGGGGGAGCCCTGGAGGAGGCACAGCCCTGGGAAGGAGGCGCAGGGGAGCAGGCATGCTCAGAAGGGCTGCCCTTCTGAAGGACACTGCAGAGAGCAGGGCTGGAGGAGACACACGTGTCTGACAGCACCGGGCCCCTCCACAGGCCACTTTAACCCTTTAGGACAGCAGGCTGGCAGAGCCAGCCCTGCAGAGGGGCAGCAGCAGCAGTGAGGGATGCAGGCAGGTGTGGATGTGGATGCATTCCCACATTCCCACATTCCCGTGTCACACAGGCACCACCGAGAGCCCCCACGCGTTGACACTTTGCTGGCTGAACCCCAAAATCACGGATGTGTCACAAGCCCTGGGGACAAGTGATCCACAGAGCCGTGACTCAGCAGCATCCCCTTCTTTCTGCTGTTGAAGAGGCAGCAGGGAGGGCTGGGCTGGGCTCCAGGGTCTGCAGAGCTCTGAGCCCCTGGGATCTGCCTTTCCCACACTGTGTTTTGGGCTGGTGGAAGGCCGAGGATGGGGTAGGACCCCAGCAGGGTTAAAGCCCTGTGGGGATGCAGTGACAGAACATTTTGCAACTGGCTCCCAGGGGAGGTCCATCCCAGTCCTCCAGAATTTGGCTGCAGCTTTTTTCCATTTATCATTTACCCTCAGAAAATCCACTCTGGATTTCTCTCTCCCCTGGCCTGACCAGCAGTTGCCCAAGGATCAGCCAGGCTCTGCTGATTGCTGGTGGCCTCCAGGGCCACCGGGGGATGTCAGGATGTCCCAGCCCTGCTGTGCTTCTCCCTTGGAAAACGGAGCCGGATCCAGTGGCTCCTGCAAAGACAGGGAACAAGGAGAACGGAGAGAGCTGCACCAGATGTAACGGGGAAGCCTCGAGGGAAGGGGATGAAAATTGAACTTGCTCAGAAGGAATTAAATAGCTGGTGATTTACACCTATAAATAGAGCGAGGCCACGGCTGGGCTGGTGTCACCCTGCCAGGAGAGGGGGTAAAACGACTGTACTTAAATTACATTCATTGCCTCTCACAAGCTCCAACGTCACCAGTGCCCTGAAATTCCAGCCCCACGGAGCTCCAACCTGGCTTATTCCCACAGCCATCCCACTGGGAGGGCACATGTGGGGCCATGACGCAGATTGGGCTTTGCCAAAAAGGTTTTTCTATTTCACCAGGGAGCAAGCAGGGTTTTAATGCTGGTCCAGGTCACGCCAGTGCTCCTCTGCAGCTCTTTTTGGGTTGGTTTCAGCTTGGGCTGATTTGGGCAATCTTTTACGCACCCAGCAGCTTCAATGTCCCGAACGGAAAAGCGTTGATTTTCCACCCCAAAATGCCATTTCCTGGTGAGAAGTTGACTTCTTGTTTTTTGTGTTAAGGCACAGGTACAGAAAGTGCTTCTAAGCACAACAATTTCCTCCAGAACAAACCAAATGTTTCATTCAAGCCTCATTATTTTGTTGTCGCTAATTACAAAGCAAAGCCAAGAACCAGGAAGGTAATTAATTTATGCTGCTTTCTGTGAGTCACGGAGTGAGTGCAGATCCCACACAAGGGCCACAGAGCCCCCTCCAAACCTGGCCGTGGGCACAGTGTGCAAAGCCAGCACAGGGAGCAGGGAAAAGCAAAACATCCAGCCCTGATTGGGGGGTCACTCCTGCACCCCAAACTCGGGGGGGCAGGGGCTGCAACCAGGCTGGTGCTCAGGACTGGGCTAAAAACCACCAGCACCCAGCACTGCCCCACAGCCTCCAGGCATTTTCAGGGGTTTGGATCAACTTCATTCACGTGGGATGGGATGAAGCCCCGGGCTGGGCCCCCAGAGTCTGCCTGCCCAGGGTGCCCAGCACAGCCTGGCTGTGTCCCTGCCCAGCTGGACTGCACACAGCATCCCCTGAGTGCTGCTGTCACAGTCAATAGCCATTAGCACCCCTTGCCACACGAGGAAGGGACTGTTTTATTTTCCCTTGGTGTGACATTATCAACCCTGTGCCTACAGACCTTGCTCACCCAGCTCAGCTCCACCCTGCAGCCACCCAACTGCCCCTGGTTTTACCCCTCCTTCCCACCTAAAGCAAACAACCCAGGGCAAACAGAAGGAGTTCCTGCAACAGGAGCCCCAGGGCTGCCTGGTACAGCCCCAGCTCCCTCAGCACCAATGCAGGGGAGGCAGGTGCCTGTGGGAAGGTGACCTGGCTGGACCCTGCCTGCTTTGCAGAAGATAAGAACGGGGCTGATAGCATCAGGCCAGCCCCTGGGTGACTCAAAACCTGAAAGCCACAGGACAAAAAGCAGACACTGCCAGGTACCAGCCTTGCTGCAGCTCAGCCAGGCAGCCACAACCCATAACTTGAGCTGGCTCTCTCCACTGTGAGAAGTGGCTTGCTCCAGCCCTCAGGGTACAGCCACACCAGCCACAGCAGGAGGCCTGGCTAGTACAGCAGCAGGAAGAGCCCTTTCTCCCGGAGAAACAGCAGAAGCTCCCCTGCATCGCTGTGTGAGGAGGGGCTGGCGGGCAGGTGCAGCAGGGCTGTGATGTCTGACAGCTTCACTGTCCTCCTGCAGCAGCAGCTCCCAGGAAATTCCCCCTGGCAGGCCCTGAATAAATCCTCTGATGGAAGGGGAGACGAGTGCAGACACTTCATCTGAGGCAGTGGGAGGGAGCAGCTGTGTACTTGCCTTTCCCAAATCTCACTATTCCCTGGGGACCTCTGGGAGCAAAGCCCGCACCCCAGGGCAGGATAAACACAGAATAAGCTGCAGCCAGAGCTTTTCTCCTCAGAAGGATGCTGAGAGCTTCCCATGCTCCATGCACAGAGGGGATGGGTGCAGGAGCAATGCTGCTGTGGCTCTGCAAGGTCAGGGTGCCAAGGACAATTCAGATGGCCTGGGGGACAAGCCTGTTGGAGAGCAGCTACTCAGAGCCATTTCATGCATTGTAGCTGCTAATGGTGATAATGGGATGGGGTCTGGTGTGCTGTCAAAGCAGCAGGGCACGGAGGGGAGGGTGAGGGGGGTTCAGCTCCCTCACACCCAGCACCAGCCCCTGGCATGACACTGCTGGAAACAGAGGATGAGCAGCTGAGCCCTGGCACAGGCAGCAACAGCAGGGCAAGGGCAAAGCTTCTTCTGGCAACTGAGTGCAAGGACAAAGTCTCTTCTGGTACCTCAGTGCCTGCAGCAAAATCACACAGGAATGTGGCTCTAACCCCACACCAGCCACAGCAGGCACTGCCACACTCCAGGGGGATCAGGGAGTGCCAAACTGCAAACCCTGGTGATGCAGCCCCCTCCCAGCCCCGGGCACCAGCACAGAAATTCCCAAGGATGACAGTGATGGCACTACCAGGAAACCCCCAGGCTGTCCTTCCCATGTAGAGCTGGAGATGCAGAAAGGTCTCCCAAAACCTGAGCAGCCTGGGGAACACGACCAAAGGCGTCACTGCTGCATCCTGCAGCAGCCGGAGCAGGAGCCGCATGCAGATGAGCCCAGCTCCCCACCTGCCCCTCCAGGAGCAACAACTCCCCTTGGAAAGGCAAACCCCACTGCCCTCCCCCTCCTGGAAGGGTGGAGGGGAGGCTGTGTGAGGCTGCAGGAGTGCTGGGACCCCCTGGCAGCGCTGCAGTGCTGAGGGAGAGGACGCAACGATCCCGGCTCTGAATCATCGCAGGCACCCTGGATCCAGCCTGCCAGAACTGAGCACTCAGAACGGGGCTGTTTACACAGGAATTAATGATGACACGCAGATCTCCTCCCTGGCTCTGCACCCACTCTTCCCTCCAGCACAGGCATGGGTGGCTGCTCCTTGGTTTGCCTCTCCCCCATCCCAAGGGGGAGAGTCCCTCTCTTTCCAAACACCGGGACAGCTTCCTGTGACCCAACACCTGGCATTCCCTGCCAAGCAGACACTGCTGAGCCTGCAGACAAAGAGTGCCAGCCATTCCTCCCCTCAGTGAGTTAAACCTCATTGCCTCAGCCCTGGGAAGGACTGGGGAGATGTGGAGCAGCAGCAGCCTCCCAGCAGGGGAAGGTGTCCACACACAACCACAACGTGCCCTGAGAACAATCCGTGGACAGAGACGTTTAGCAGAAACACTTAAACACATTTTTCTTTGAGAGCAGCAAGAGCACGTACCCTGGTTTTATCTTGAAGCACTCACAAGAAATTAAGAGATCAATTGGGAGTCTTTTACAGAGCTGGTATTAATTTCCTCCCAGCTGTAAAAAGGAAACGAGAGACAAAAGACATTAAATGGACTTGCCCACGTCCCCAAGTGGATGGTGTGAGAGCTGGTGTGAGAACCCAGCAGCTCCCAATTTCCAGTCCTGTGTTTAGTTAACGCTTCTCCTTCACACCAGAAGGAAGCCAAGGACACTCTGCAAGAAAAGCACATATTATAAAAGACCTAATTGCCATTAATGACTCAGAGACCCAGGGCCCTTGGACTGTGACCCCAAGGCTGCAGCATTCCAAGTAGGGAGAACAACACAGAACCAATGAGCAGCGATGGCTTGGGAGGCTTCAAGGCTTGGTGCCACCACATCTTGAAAAATCCTGTTCCAGGCCCAGCTGTGCACAGCTGTGCATGGAGCAGCTCCCTCCACCTCTCTCCAGGTCTAGAGCCGTGACAAGACACCAAACCCACCCTTCCCTGCCGAGCTTTGGGAAAGCAGCCCAGGGCTGTGCTGGGAGTCCCCGGTGGCTCTCGGTAACCCCGGTCCCTGCTGCCCTCACTCCTCTAACGGGGAAATTCCAGAGCCGCTCCCAAACCCAGCCTGCAATCACCAAACCTGTTCAGAGCCTCTGGGCAGGCTCCACGCAGCTCCTGTAGGGCGGGACCAAGAACCTTTACCAACCCATGGCATTCACCCAGCAGGAGCCAGCATGGAGGCACAAACTGCCACCCAGATTTCTGCTGCTTGGTTCAAGACTCACTCTGACTTTCCCCTCCAGCTCTGGGTGGGTGCAGCTCACAGCCAGGCCTGCAAGGCTGGGATCTTCCTGGCACAGCTCATTTACCCTGGAAAACAGTTTTCTACAGGGCAACAGCATCCTCATCCAGGTTTATATCCTTCAAAACAGTGAGAGCAGCTGGACTTGTGTATTTTGAGGAGGTTTAGGGTCTAGAAAAACTTCTTTAGCTCCAGGGAATGGGACAAGGAGCTAAACATAACTCACTCTCACCAGCCAAAACTCACTCTTCCCAGATTCCTTCAGCTGCTACAAGGCGCTGGATGCCATGAATAGCTGGGTTAGGAGGGGTCAGTGCCAGGGGATTTCTGGAATAGAATCCTCCCAGTTAACATCTGCTGGTGCAAAGGGAACCTTCACACTGCTGGATGCAGATGGATGCTCTGGAGCAGAAGGGACTCAAGGTGATGCAAGGAGAAGTGCCTGGACACCAAAATAAGGCTCCAGTTGCTCTCCCAGCTCCTTACCCTCAACCACAGGACACAGCATTTAATTCCCAGTTCCTGCTGACCCTCAAAGCCTTGGAGTTAAACCTGAGCCAGCCTGAGGTGACCACAGACAAACTGCCCAGGCAGAGCGATGCCAATTGCCCTTCCCAGGAAGGGCAGATTTCCTACCGGGAACACGGGCAGGAAAGACAAACAAAAGCTTTTCAGGAAATAACCTGTTGGTCTCCACTTGGACAGCAGGGAGGAGGTAATTGCAATTAGCACTGATTACTACCGGGCTTTGCAGGCCCAGACAAAGTGACACCACTGTGAGCACACGCCAGCAGCGCGTCCGGAGCCAGCACAGGCACCCGGCCTGTCCCCCCTCCCAGCACAGACCCCATTCCCAGCTGGGATCATTCACAGCCAGCCCAGCTCTGGGAGCAGCAACTGAGACAGGAGAGGAGCTGCTCCTTGCAAACACCTCCAGGGACCAAAGCTGCTGTGGGAGAAGTGTTCCCAAGGGAAACTGAGGCACTGACAGGGCTGGAAACACCAGCTCCTCTCTTTAAAGGCCTGAATGTGTTAAATCTGTTAAATCTCCAGCAGTGGGGTGGGAAGCTGCCTTCTCTCCAAATCTGTCATTAAGGTTTAACATGTCGTGACTCCAAAATGCAGAATAATTCCAGGCACTGGAAATAAACTGCTGCCACAGGGTGTCTGCTCTGCAAATGTGTGCCTTGCACAAGAAAGGGGAATTATTTCCCTAGCAGCACCCTCTGCTAAGTGGGATTTAAGTGCTGTCCCTGGAGGTCGATTGTATTGCAACTTTCTGGAGACAAAGACCTCGGATGCTGAGATGTTTGTGAGTCACTCCTGGGCAACCCAAGAAAGCGCATGTTCTCTTCTGACTAAAAAAGTACTTTGCATTCTACAACTTTCCACTCAAAACACCACCCCAACTTCAAATGAGCTTTAGTCGTGCCCTTCTTTCGCAGGCAGGTTCTGGGAAGGAACCCCGAGACACAGGGTGATGTAACACCAGATTTTTGTACCACCAGAGGTGACACATCACCAGATTCATTCTCACTGCTCCACTCCAGCAAGGACCAGCCTTGGATTTTGCCTCTTCTGACAAACAGGCAGCAACGAGTGTGTGCATGCCCATCTGCTGAGCTTTTAATTTGGTTTCTTCCTTCCCAAGCAGAAACACGCGGGTTCTGCTGCCCCAGGAAAGAGCCAAAGAACAGAACAAGACAAGATTCAACACACAGCTGGAAGACAAGGTAAAATCAGAGTGGTCACACACCCAGCACCATGGAGAATGGATGGGGGTACCTCACTGGTGGAGTGAGAGGATCACCCACCAACTCAAGCCATCCCCTGCTCCTCTGCTGTTCCCTTGGAAGCTCTCTGGCCCTGATCTCAAGCACTGAGGTTTCCATCAAACCTGCGCTGGCAGTTTGGAGCCCCAATGGGCGAGAAAAAGCTGCTGCTGACTCAGGCAGCCCAGTGAAGAGGGGGGGTGAGGTGTAACCCAGCTCCACTCAGCAAGGCCGTGTTTCACAGAGTATTCCATGTGGATTTAGGGTTTTATTTGAACAAACTAGGCCTTGGGGACCCAAAACAGAAGAAAAAAAAAAAAAAAAAAAAAAAAAAGAAACCAAATGTTTACAAGGCAGCTGCAGTAATTCATCCCCATTACTGCTCCTCCTCTGTCGGTGCCCACAGCTCCAGCAATGGGAGCCCTGCATGGCAAACAGGCTCAGAGCCCCCATCACCTCTGCCCCTACAGCCAAAACCAGGGCTTGCAGGAGGGAAAAGGGGACAGATTATGTTTAAAAAGTATTTATTTGCAAGCCTAACGAGCATCTGGTTTGTACAAGTGCTGCAGAGATATCTGAGTCTCTTCTGCACAAGAAGGGCAAGGATTACTGTCACCCCAGGAATGACTCTCTGCCCTCCACCACCACCTGGTTTTCCCTTCTCCCATGTGTAATTCTCAAACCCTAAAGAAGACTAGCTACATTAACTGCAGACAAAAGGCCTGCCCACCACCCTACCAATTCCCAAGGGAACTCTGGCATCTCTGGGTATTGTGGACAAGCTGTGGTTGGGTGATTGGGAATTTGGGAGAAAGGATGTGAACCAAACAGACCCAATATCAACACATTCTGCTGTTACCCCACAAACCAGCCAGGTCACCTGGAGGTCTCAGGGGAGGAACAACTCCATGGCATCTCCCTGAAACCAGGCCAGCACCAATCTGGGCTCTGACGTGCAACACCCACACCCCAAATTCCACCTGCAGCCCGTGTGGGAAGCCAGCCCATCCCTGACCTCAGCATCAGGTCTCCAAGCCTCTGTTGATAAATGGGATGAAACAAAAGCTTTGGCTCCCGAGGGCCTTGAGGTCCAGAAGCTGCCACAGGCAACAGAGTCCCTGCAGGGAGCAAAGCCATGGCTGCAATGGAGTGTAATCCTGCCTTAATGGACATTAGGGCTCACCAGGGAGGAATGGCTGTGATTACAGACCTGTTCTGCTTTTCCCACTCCACCACCATCCCATATTTCACAGCAGGAACCTTTCACTCTTCCAGCCATAATTAAATTAATAGTTTTTTCAGATCCATGGAGGGAACAGTTTGGATGTTTTTTAGCTCAGACACCAGCAACGGGCCGATCAGGGCGGAAAAAATAAATGCTGTGACTGTTCTTTCTGAGATGGCAAAGCAGGGGAAAAGGGAGCCAGAGCATGTGTTTGGATCATCCCCCAACAAGGAAGTGGGAATGCAACAAGTCTGCATTGGAAGAGACTGTTTAAATTCATTGTCACGACAATTTACACTTCTGTGGCACCAGCTGCAGCAGTGCTTCAAAATCCTTTCTGAGCAGTCGTTCACCAAGGCCCAGCTCCCCTGGAACAGCTCCCTCAGACAAGTGGGGACACTGGGGTGATCTCAGAGCTCTCAGCACCACCGTCTCTGCAGTCAACACACGATAAGCCAGGTTGTAAGACAAACATTCCTGCCAAGAGTAAGACAAACATTTCCTTCCAGCTCATTGAGGGAACCTGCACCAGGCAGTCCCAGGAGCCAGCAGGAACAGCCCCTTCCACCAGCCTGCTCTGCAATGGCCATCCCAGCAAAGCCAGCCCAGCACCCTTGGGGTGGCAGAAGGGCCACACAGACAACCCCAGCACGGCAGACACACGTATTCCCAACCTGGCAAAGCAATTCTGGGAATGCTTCCTTGCTCTCCCAGTCCCACCCTTGCAGGTGGCACTGGCAGAGGCCTCCCCACGCCAGTGGCTTTGCTCTGGGCTGTTTCTGCTGTGTCTGGTCTCCAGATCCAGTTCTTCCATCCAGTGCCACCACCACAGCAGGTTTCCTACCTTGCTTATCAACCCTTGCCCAAAGAAATCCTCAAGTTCCTCAACTGGCAGGGCCAAAAGCCACGATTTCAGAGCAGGGATGTGAGCTGATAAAACATCTGAAAGCACTCAAGTGTTTTAGCATCCTAGTGTTTTAGCACCCAAATCTCACTGCCAGCCAGCAGCCACCAGCTTCTGCAAACATTTCTCTGGCACTTTTGAAGCTCTCTTCTCCTCCAGGCGCAGGAGCCACCCCCCATGCCTGAGCCTCCTGAGGCTCCACAACCCCACCTGCACCATCATGTTCTGCCCTTCTTCTCCCTGCTCCTATCACCAGCTCACAGGCTCCTTAATCTTGCTCCTCCTGAGGCGCAGCAGTGCTGGGGACCACTGGTGCTCTCCAGAGGAGTGTCCCCGAGCACTGGCACTCTCCAAAGGAATGTCACCAGGCACCGGCGCTGTGCTGGCACAGCGGCTGAGATGTGACACCAAAGCTCCCCAGGGCCACCCTGTCCCCACCTAACCCACCCTGGCACAGCTCTGGGCTCCCTCTGCTCGCTGGGCACAGCCCCTGGCCCCGGCTCGTTTGATACCGGCCCAACAAGCACAGAGTAGGGACACAGCAGGGACACAGCAGGGACAGAGCGGGGACAGCTCCGTGAGTACCAGGCTGGCGCTGGCGGCTGTCACTGGGTCTGCAGGGGCAGGGCACAGCCCAGACACGGCGGTGCTGCCCAGGGGGAAGAAGGGACCAGGCAGTGACTCCGTGGCTGCCACAGCTCCAGCCCCGTGAGCAGCACCCGGCGAGTGCAGGAGCTCAGCTGCAAAACGCTGCCCCATGGGTCCCCCATGCTGTCACAGGCCTGGACACCAGGGAAAGATGTCCCCATGCCCTGGGCTGGCTGGGATGGAGCTCATCTGCCCCACAGCAGCAGAGTGCAGAGCCATGGCTGGAAGGGGGCTGATAACGCCCTGTGCTTCGGCTGCACCAAAGCTGCCACCAACACTCACCCAGCACCAGGAGCTGGGGGTGGGTGGCAGCCTGGGAGGGGACACTGCTGTCCCAAACTGACCAAAGGGATATTCCACACCACCTAAAAGCAAAGAGTGAAGAGGAAGGGAGGGTGGGCAGTTCTAATTACGACATCTGCTTTCCGGAGCAGCTGCTACGCTCCTGGAGGTACTTCCCAGGAAGTGGCTGGACATCATCTGCTGATGGGAAGTAGAGAATAAATCTTTTGTTTCTCTTTGTTTCCGCACATGACCTTTGTTTTTGCTTTATTAAACTGCTTTTATCTTGATCCATGAGGGTTTTTTTCCATCCTTGTTTCTCCTGCAGTGGAGGGTAGAGCAGCTTGGTGGGCACCAGGGGTCACAGAATCATGGAATGGTTTGGGTTGGAAAGGACCTTACAGCCAATCCACCCCGGGCAGGGACACCTTCCACTGTTATCCCAGGCTGCTCCAAGCTCTGTCCAACCTGGCCTTGGACACTTGCAGAGATGGGGCTTCTCTGGGTAGCCTATGCCACGGCCTCACCACCTTCAGAGCAAGTTATTTCTTTCTTATATCTAATCTAAACCTGCCTTTATAAAACCACTTCCCCTTGTCCTGTCACTACAGGCCCTGGTATGAAGCCTCTCTCCATCTGGGGGAGATAGAAAGAAGGAAAGGCACCACCCAACTTAAAACCTTGGGCTCAAGACATAAATTTCAGGATACTTTCCAGCCAAGGTGAACCCACCACACCCTGCAATTTCCTTGAGCTGTGGTGGAATGGCCAGGATGCTCCAGAGGCTGGGGAGCCATTTGGTGCAGACAGACAACAGGACATGCCTCAGTGGAAGGTGGCTAATGGATTATGGCTCTCTGCTTTCTGGCTGTAGAAGGAAGGGCCAGCAAGGGCTTTGGAGACACAGACAGCCCCAGCTCCTCTCCAAGCTGGGTTAGAGCTGGTGCTCACCACAAAGCTCTGTCTGCTGAGCCCCAGCACAGCCAGCAAAGGCACTGCTGACCTCAATCTGTTGTTTGCATTCCTGACTCACTTCTTCCCTCTCCCCTGAAAAGAGAAGTATTTACAGTCAAACTCGAATTCCCCTAAACATCTCTGGGAGCTGAAAGGTCAACCCCCAGAGCGAGGAAACCAGGTTCTCCTGCTGGGAAACCCCTCAGCTTCCCAACCACTCCCTGGGCATGGTTTGAAGGAACCCTTACAATATCCCTGCAAAACCTTGGAGAAGGGCACAGAGAGCTCCTGACTGGGGTGTTCTGTGAAGGTCTGACCTTCTGCAACAATACAACAGGTTGAGATAATGTCTGACTGTAACTTGCAGCTGCAAAGGTTTCTCCTGGCAAAGTCAGGACACCACCAGACGTGATCTGCACATGGTTGCAGCTGCCCCTCACTCCCTCTTCCCCTACACAGCCTTAAAATACCATGTGAGTATTAAGTAAAGCAGCCAGCAACAGCTTCCCCTTCTCCACTAGGATTAACAAAACAGGAACAGGCCACACTTCAGGACATGCTGGGGAGACACATCCCTCTGTGCCCAGTCAGGTGAGGAATCCTCAAGAAACCCACTTCTCTGAGGCATTTTCCAAAAACTGCAGCAAGAGGGGAGGGCTCAACTCACACCTTTAATTCCCCAAACAAACTCACAGTGAGGGCTGCTGGAGAAAGGACAAATCCCCTCAGAATTCTGCAGGATCACCCCGATGCATCAATAAATGCACATGGACAGGGTGGGGAAAAAGAAGAAGCACTGCAAACTCCTGTCCTATTTATCTGCCCCCTTCCCCTCTTCCTGGAGATGGGATGCAAACCCTGTCCTGTTTAGGGAGCCTGGAGCTGTGTGAGCCTCATCCTGCCACTCCAGGTTGTACTGCCAGCAATGCCCAGTTGTTTAAGTGCTATCCCTGGGTGGAAAAAAGCTATTTTGCTGCTGCTGAACAACACCCTGTGATCCAGAGCGGGATAGACAAGGCTGGGATATGGACACACATCCCAGAGCAGTGAGGTGTTTTTGCAGCTCATGAGCAGAGGGAGCTGTACCAGCAGCTTGGGAACTACCTGCCAAGGCAGCACAAAGCAGAAACACAAAACCCTGGAAAGGAGGCCAAGGAAAAGGGTGTCCCAGGACCGCCCTGCTGTCAAGGCCCCGTCAGAGTTGTAGGTAGGCTAAGGTGTGGATTTTGGCGTAATCAGCATCGCTGGAGCTCTGCAGAGCACCTGCCACCTCCAAAGACCTTTGCCAAACTTGCAGGGCAGCCTCTCCTAGAATACACCCTTAAAACACGCAGTCTTGCATAATATTTGTAGCATCAAAGACCTGACAGCCGGCAGACACAACTTTTCCCGCAGCAGAAGGAGCCCTGCCTGCAGGCAAGGGCGGCGGGAACAGATTCCCCCAGCCCCGGGAGCGCCGTGGGTGTCCCCAGCGTGTCCCCAGCGCGTCCCCAGCGCGTCCCCGCTGCCACCCCGGGACAGCTCCGGCTCCCCGTGCCCCGGCAGGCCCGCGGGCCATTGGCCCCTCCTTTCTCCGCCAGCTTCCGCACAGATACTCCTGATTTCATCACTCTGCTCCCCGAGCAGGGCTGAAGGCGCAGTGCAACGCGGAGCCTGCGAAAGGAACCCTGCGCTCCCCAGGGAGAGGCTGAACCTTCCAGCTGAACCTGCCCGAGGTCGTTCTGGGCAACGCCAGGAAGGCAAAAACCCCACGGTTCCCACCCGGTTCCACCCTGTCCTGACTGCGTGTGTCCCAGACAAGCCTCCGGGTCTCCAGTGTTCTCACTCCTCCGCCTGCATGTAAATAAAACACTCAGGAGGGACTGTGGAAATGGGGCTTCACCTGCCTACGCAGGCTCACAGCAGCCTGAAAGGGGTAGGATATTTTCAGGAGTAGCTGGGCAAGAAGTATCTGAGCTCCTGGGGGTCTCTCAGACCCTCCAGACCAGGACAGGGCACAATTTACAACAGGAACCAGCTTTAAAAAGCTCCCAAAGTAAGATTTCCCTCAGCAAGCTGCTGCGCCCTGTAAGTGAGCATTATTAAACCACTGATGGCAATTGAGGAGCAGAATGAAGAAGTGCAGAGCTCCCTTCCCTCCTCACCTGCTCCAGGGCACCTTTCACCTGCCCCCCTGGCTTTGTCACCAGGGGTGGGACCAGGGCCAGCTCAGCCTCTGCACTGCCGGGGGCTGGGGACAGCACAGCAGGGGCGGTTACATCACGGCCCAGGTTTGGGGTAATTCGGCTGGTATTGATTCAGCTGCACAAGTTTGGAAAACACTTTGTCAACAACCCCCGCCGCGGCAGTGATGCTTTCCCAGAGCGGGAGCCTTTGGCGGCCCTGCCGCCGTTCCCTTAATGCGGGAATCTCCGGACGCTTTGCAGCAGAGGCAAACCCACCCCGGCTTGCTGCGGAGGGGGAGCAAGGGGAGGCCGAAGCACCGGGAGGTTTTTGAGTGACTTCTCCAAGGTTACAAAAAGCATCTGTGGTTTGGAGAGGAAGTGAGCAAACTGGATGCTTCCTCCCCGAGTGTCAAAGGGAGGAAAGCAAACCTGGTCCAAGCAGGGGTCAGGAGCATCTCCAGGCCCGCTCCCAGCACGGAGATGAGGAGTCTCTGGGAGCGCAGGGACTGGGATGCCGCTGTCCACAGGCCCAGGACAGAGACCCAAGGTCGTGGGGAGAGCAGTGCCCACCCCAGCCCAGACGGCCTGGGAGGTTTGCAGAAGATGTGCGGGAGATTCAGCCCTGGGATGTTTGGTGTGGTCCCACCCTAGAATGTTCAGAGGGGTCTCTCCCTAGGATGGTCGAAAGGGTCCCTCCTTGGGATGTTCACAGCAGTCACTCCCTGGGATGACGGGGGGTGTCTGTCCCCTCCAGCTGGGGGGTCCCGCCCCGGGATGCTCGGCCGGTCCCTCCTTGAAGACACCCACGAGGGTCACTCCTTGTGATGCCTGGGGGTGTTCGTCCCATTCGCCCGGGGCATCCCGCTCTGTGCTGCTCCGGGGGGCCCTCCTCCTCCAGGCCACCGGGGGTCCCTTCCCAGCCCCTTTCCCACGGACTCCCCCCACCACGCCGCCCACCTACCCAGCTTCATGAGGCAGGCCAGGAGGATCCAGAGGGAGATCTCGAAGGGGATGCGGACGTGCGTGTAGTCGATGCCGATGACCGGGNCGGTGTGTGCTCCCTGCAGAGCCCTGCCTGCCCCTCGGTGTGTGCTCCCTGCAGAGGCACAGCCCTGCCTGCCCCTCGGTGTGTGCTCCCTGCAGAGCCCTGCCTGCCCCTCGGTGTGTGCTCCCTGCAGAGGCACAGCCCTGCCTGCCCCTCGGTGTGTGCTCCCTGCAGAGCCCTGCCTGCCCCTCGGTGTGTGCTCCCTGCAGAGGCACAGCCCTGCCTGCCCCTCGGTGTGTGCTCCCTGCAGAGCCCTGCCTGCCCCTCGGTGTGTGCTCCCTGCAGAGGCACAGCCCTGCCTGCCCCTCGGTGTGTGCTCCCTGCAGAGCCCTGCCTGCCCCTCGGTGTGTGCTCCCTGCAGAGGCACAGCCCTGCCTGCCCCTCGGTGTGTGCTCCCTGCAGAGCCCTGCCTGCCCCTCGGTGTGTGCTCCCTGCAGAGGCACAGCCCTGCCTGCCCCTCGGTGTGTGCTCCCTGCAGAGCCCTGCCTGCCCCTCGGTGTGTGCTCCCTGCAGAGGCACAGCCCTGCCTGCCCCTCGGTGTGTGCTCCCTGCAGAGCCCTGCCTGCCCCTCGGTGTGTGCTCCCTGCAGAGGCACAGCCCTGCCTGCCCCTCGGTGTGTGCTCCCTGCAGAGCCCTGCCTGCCCCTCGGTGTGTGCTCCCTGCAGAGGCACAGCCCTGCCTGCCCCTCGGTGTGTGCTCCCTGCAGAGCCCTGCCTGCCCCTCGGTGTGTGCTCCCTGCAGAGGCACAGCCCTGCCTGCCCCTCGGTGTGTGCTCCCTGCAGAGCCCTGCCTGCCCCTCGGTGTGTGCTCCCTGCAGAGGCACAGCCCTGCCTGCCCCTCGGTGTGTGCTCCCTGCAGAGCCCTGCCTGCCCCTCGGTGTGTGCTCCCTGCAGAGGCACAGCCCTGCCTGCCCCTCGGTGTGTGCTCCCTGCAGAGCCCTGCCTGCCCCTCGGTGTGTGCTCCCTGCAGAGGCACAGCCCTGCCTGCCCCTCGGTGTGTGCTCCCTGCAGAGCCCTGCCTGCCCCTCGGTGTGTGCTCCCTGCAGAGGCACAGCCCTGCCTGCCCCTCGGTGTGTGCTCCCTGCAGAGCCCTGCCTGCCCCTCGGTGTGTGCTCCCTGCAGAGGCACAGCCCTGCCTGCCCCTCGGTGTGTGCTCCCTGCAGAGCCCTGCCTGCCCCTCGGTGTGTGCTCCCTGCAGAGGCACAGCCCTGCGCTGGTTGTCCTCGCTGAGGAGCGGGAGTGCTCTGGGGTGGTGGGGGCAGAGGGGCCTGGGGGGCATTGGGTGCTATTCTGGAGCACCGTGGAGCTGTAACCCCATCTCTGCTTGCTGCTGTGGCCATGCCCTTCTCCCCGGTGACCGCTTACTCTGAGTCACCAGGAAATCTGATAAGGCTCCAATAAAACCACTGGAGTAGCGTGGGGGGGTTGCTTGGCACTGAGGCCGGGCTCAGCCACCCTGATTTCTTGGTTCTCCTCCAACATCCTGACTGTCACATGTGTGTGACCAGAGCAATCCAGATGAATTTTGACCTGGTTTACCAACTAAACTTTAGGATCTAAAGGAAAAGATGCAGCACCTAATTCTTGGGAGACGTGTATGTGGGGAAGGCATGGCTCTTTCCATGACAGGTGGCAGCTAAACCTTGAGCTTTGGAGGTGATGTTTGCTGGTTTGCATCAGTTACATTCTTGGTTTAAGCCTCCCAAAGCGCTAGTGGCCAGAAGGGAATGTGGAGGGCAGGAGGGGAGCCCAGCAGCACTGGAAAATCATCCCCAAACGTGAGCCATCAATTAAAGCAGATCATCAGCCTCAGCAGGAACCTGCTAGGTGTGTCAAGTCCTCTTTTCCGCTTGGCTATGTGCTGGATAGTCAAATTAATCTGTTTTAGCAATTAAGCAAGAAATCCTGAGTGTTTCTCATTCTGAAAGAGCTTAGTCATATCTGGGTGAGAAGCCTGAGCCGGTGTGATGCAGTTGGTGATGTTTGGGTTGAGGCAGGACTGTGCTCTGGCAACGGGAGACTCCTTGAGGCAAAACCACAGGGGCTGCTTTGCTTTCAGAAGCAGTTCCTAGAGGCTAGAACAGGTACAATGTTCCTGTGCAGTAACTGGGTTGGGCTTTTCTCCCTCCCTGTGGCAGAGCTGTGGTGGGGTAGGGCTGGTGGGTGTTTGCCAAGGGGGATGCAGCACCCAGGCAAGGCCTTGTGGCTTTGCCAGTGGGTTCCTGCTTGTGTTGGCTGCACAAGGGCCTGCCAGCCTGGTAACTCAGCAAAGGATTTTGGTTGGTGCAGATTCTTGGCCAAGAGGAAATTTCCTTGCTCTGGCCTGACCGTTTTAACCTGCACACAAATCCTAGTCCAGCTCCAGGTGCCTGCAGGACAAACCCCTCACAGTAAGATCCGTGTCTGTGAAACTGCCTGTGCACCCTGGGACACCCTGACTATGGCACAGGGTAAAATTGAACTTTATATGCGTGTTGTGGGGTTTTTACAGTGAATTTTCTTCTTTTTTTTATTTGTAGCATAGGCTGAGGATAGAAAAGGAGACAGGTATTTACTGAAAGTGTTAAAAATGCCTTTTTTATGAATTAATTTTTTTCCCTTCAACATTGTAAAAAGGGCAAGCTCTCAGGCAGATTTATTCCTTGCTTCCTGTACCTCTCCTTGAACTGAAATGCCAGTGCTGTTCCACGAGGATACTCTCCAAGGTGTGGTTATCCTGCAGGAGCTGTGCTGCTGGGATAACACCTTGTTTAAATTCCCCAATTTGAGACTGCATCAGGAAACTCCAGGTCTGACAGTCAGAACCAGCAAGTCCTCCTCTGTCACCAGCTTGAGAAAAAAACTCAAGCTCCTGTGCCCCAATTTTCTCTCCATCAGTGAGAAAAACTTCCATGTCAAGGGCATCTGAAGCCTGCCTGATTTTCTGTGCAGAGCTTTGGATCCCCATGGAGATGGCATCTGAGAAAAGAAGATAAAACCCTTTTGTGAGGATGGATCCCGATTATTATTTGTTTAATTAAAGAGTCTGGACTGATGCAGAGGCAACAATTAACAATTACCTTCTCTAAAGGACTTTGGCAACAGCTGAATAGGTTACTGACTTGCAAGATGGAGACAAATCATTGCAGCTGTCATTTATGAGGCTGGAGGTGCAAGGAAGAGTCCTCAGGCTTCCACCTGATGTCTCTGATTTAAGGGGCTTTTCCTCCTTTTGGAATAATCAAGTAGCAATTTTCTCCTGCCATGCAGCTGGGATTATCTGCGAGCCAGGGAATTAAGTTCCAAATGAAAATTTCAACTATTCATTACACTTTATGAACAGACTTCAGGAATGTTTAATTGTGGAAGTAAATTATAGGGAGGTGAATTGGTAAGTTTTGATTTCTTTGACACACGTCCCCTTTTTGAGCGGGTTCATTATGATAATTGGGACTGGAGGGGACGCCAGCCTCGCTTGTCCTCAGTGTCCCCGGGGCCAGCGGGGAGGACGGAGAAGGGAAGGATTTTGCAAACACTGCCACCCCCTGGCCCTTGCCTGGCTCTTTCCTGGAGTTTTAATTTCCAGGCAGACCCGGGCTCGGTGCTCACACGCTTCGCTTCTGGAGTTGCTGCGATGAGATTTTCTGCAGGGGCTCGGTCACAGCCTGGCTGTGGGGACGCCAGAGAACCCCAGAATGTCCCGAGGAGGACACAGGAGGATGAGGGGGTTCAGCACCTCTCCTGTGAGGAAAGGCTGACACAACTGGCTTTGGAGGAGAAAACCTTCAGGGTGACCTGTCGGCAGCTCTCCAGTAGCTGAAGGAGCCAAAAACAAAGAGAGGAAAGGATTATTTAAAAGGGTCTAGAGTGACAGGACAAGGAGGAATAGCCTTAAGCTGGTGGAGTGTCAGTTTAGATTGGATTTGGGGCAGGAATTGTTCCCTGTGAGGGGGGCAGGCCCTGGCACAGGGTGCCCAGAGCAGCTGTGGCTGCCCCTGGATCCCCGGCAGTGCCCAGGGCCGGGCTGGACAGGGCTGGAGCAGCCTGGGACAGGGGAAGGTGTCCCTGCCATGGCCGGGGAGGGACGGGACCCTTCCAGGGACAGGGAAGCTCCAGACCCGGATATGCTCTGCCCTCAGCCCCCTCTTCTTCAGGCTGGACAAATTGAGTGACCTCCGGCTATGCCTTCCTGGCTTTCCCTCCAGACCCTTCACCATCCTGGCCGCTGTGGAGCGGTCCGGGTTCAGGGGGCTTTAACCCCCAGGTCTGGGGAAGGGGAGCCGGCGGCCATCACTCCCCCTCCTTGACTACATCTCCCAGCAGCCCCTTCGCGCCGCCACGCTCCCGCCCCCTC
>VXBR01002958.1:12648-40103 GCA_013400215.1 Cisticola juncidis | reverse complement strand
CTGCCCGCTGCCCCTCGGTGCCCCCTTCCCTGCCCGCTGCACCCGCTTCGCTCGCAGCTGCATCTGCCGGGCCCTTCTCTGTCAGCCGGCTCCCCATTCCCTGGCAGCTCTTCCCCTGTGCCCCGGCTACATCCCCAGTCAAGCACTCCTCGTGCCCTTTCCTGTCAGCCGTGCTCCCTTTCCTGTCAGCTGTGTCCCTGTACCCTATTCCCTGTCAGCTGCCTGCCCTATACGCCCCAGACCCCTTTCCTGACAGCTACATCCCCATGTACCCCCTTCTCTCTCAGCTATCCTGCTCACCTGCCTTTCCTGACATTTCCCCCCACCCCTGTCATTCCCGTCCTGTCAGGTGTCCCCTTCTTCCCCCGAGGTGTCACCTCCTTCTCTATCTGATTCCTTTTAAGGATCTCTCATTTATCCATCCTCCCACCCCAGCCCCTCACCCACATTTTCCCCAGGCCCTCTCACCCCCAGCCTTGCATCATCAGCTGGTACCACCTCCTGCCAGGTACAGCTCCTGCTTTTTGGCTTTCCTTTCCCCCTCCCACTCCTGGCACTGCCCTGTCCTGACATTCCTTTCCCCTTTCCTGGGTGTGACCCAGCCCTACTCCCTGCTCTGCTCCCTGTCCCCTGGCTAAAGCCTTCACAGAAACTTCCCCTGCCCTGGTGAGTGTCCTGCAGCCCCTTTCCTTGGAGAGGGGATCAGCCTCTCCTCCCTTGCCAGTTAAACTCCTCCCTGGGCTGTGTGGGACTTGGCACTGGGATGTTGCTTGGGCTGGCTGAGGGGTTGCCTGGCATCTTCCCTTTTCCCCGTGGATGTGTCAGCTGGGGATCAGGGGAGAGGCAGGACTGCAGTGGGAGGGCTGAGCTGGAAGCACCGTGTGGCCTGAGTGTGTCAGAGTTTCCCTGAGAGTCCCCTGGTGCAGGCTCTGGCAGGGCTCAGATCTCACCTCTTCTCCTGGCTCCCTGCTCCGGCCATCTGGGGAGCCCCTGCTGCTCCTGACAACTCCTTCAGCTGGAGCAAAACCTTCTTTTAACAAGGTGTTTGCTGCTAACCAGGTCATTCCCTCTTGGTATTCAGGTTTCCTAAAAAAAACCCCAAAACACCCATATTCCTATCTACACCTCTATAGTTGATCTGTGACCTCTTGGAAAGTCAGGGTAAAGAGGGCAGGGAAATGAGTTCTGAGGATAAAGAAGCCTCTCAGGGTGGGTTCTGGGTGGTGCTTGGATGGGTGAAATAATTTGTAGATGCTGAAGAGAAGGGTCTAAGAAATCTTCCCTTGGGATGAGCCGTGTATCCAGAGGCTCGTGGTGTGCACAGTGCTGCTTTTTCCCAATGACCTTGAGTTTGGAGCCTGAGAAACTTGGGCACATCCAAGCAGTTAGGAATGGGATTGCTTGTTTAAAAGTGCTGATTTCAGGAGTCCCGCTGCTTTGTGGAGTTCCTTGGGGTGGATGGAGCTTTTCCAAAGGGTGCTGGTGCCAAGGCTGGGGCTCTGACCTGCCCTGTGTGGAGCCTGTCACTCTCATGGTGTTGCTGTGGGTGGGAGGTGCTCAGGTGGTTCCATGAGAGGTAAATACAATCCAGCAAAGGAGCAACCCCCCAAATCCAAGCTGTGTTTAGGAGTGTTTGATGGTAAATTGATGGAATTCTTAGTGTTATCAGTGTCGAGGTTTTGTTTCCACACTTGGAGTGATTGTTTCTCTCTGTGCCCTGGAGTACCCTTAGGAAATGTACTTTCCCAGGAGCTTAAGGGGCTTTTAAATGACTGTCAGTGTAAACAGAGCCTGCCAGATTTGGAGCCCACGGAAATCTGTGCCTTGTTAATTTTTGACTGTGGATTTAAAGGCCGAGCGTTGCGAAAGTTCTGTTTGTGCCCCTGGAGTTGTGTGTGGCAGGAGAGTCCAGCAGGGAAGGGCAGGGAGGGCAGGTGGGCTGAGCCTGGGTGTGCTCCAGGGAGCAGCTGGACAAGGGGTTGTCACTGGAGGAGGTGACAGCAGTTACTGGATCCCAGGTTTCCAGTCCTGGTCTGGGGTGTTCCAGGCAGGTTTGAGCAGTGATGGAGGAGGGAAAGTTGTCCTTGAGGGGGGATAGAGAAATGTGCCCTGGTGTCACCCAAGAAATAACCCCAAAGAGGTCACGGAATCATGGAATGGCTTGGTTGGAAGGGACTTTAAAGATCATTTTGTGGCAATGGCAGGAACACCTTCCACAGCCCAGGTTGTTCCAAGCCCTGTCCTGGAACACCTGCAGAGATAGGGAGGGATGGGGTGATCTCCTACCTGTACCAAAGGGAAGCTGCTTGTGGAGTCAGCCCTGGTGGGAGCAGTGCAGATTTATCCTAGATTGTCCCTCACTCTGGGACTCAATCCCTCCTTGCAGCAGGAGTTGGTTGTGCTGGGTTAGTTAAAAGCCACAAGCTGCAAGAATGGCTTAGAGCAGAATTTGCACGGTGGTTTTGCCTGAAGAGGAACATTCTTTACCAATTTCCATGGTGGAAATTTCCAAGAAATTTTCAATTCCTTTTGTGGTGACAAAGACAGACTCTTTGGAGGGACTTCATGTTTGGAAGCCTTTGTGTCTAAGAAATTGGGAGGCACAGTTTATTTTTGTCTGATTTTTATTACATATATTTTGTAGGAGATCTACAATTCTTGGGAGATTTTGTTTTATTCCAGAGTCAGTTTGAAACCAGAGGCTGGATCTACCTGTACAGTGGTGGGGTCAGTAGTCTTTAGTGTTTAGAACACTTAATATTTATTTTCTATTTATTTAATATTTGACAGAGGTAACTGTCCTGTCCATGGGGACTGTGAGTCCAGGATTGTGATCAGTTGTGGCTAGTGCTCAAAATGTGATCTGGAATGAGAATTTCTTAATCCTTTGTCTGTGATTCCATGATAATTTAAAGGTTGCCAGAGCCTTTGTAGGTGTGGAATACCTGTTGAGCAACAAAAAATAGCAAAGGGAGAGGAGAAAAGGCTCTTGGAGCCTCCTTGGCCAAGCAAAGACACAAGATCTGGGAGACCTCTGAGCATTTGCAGCATCCAGTTGCCAAATCAAGCACTTCCTTAGAAAGAGAGACACCTTAAGCTCCTGCATTCCTGTTTGACTGGGTTTTATCCAAGCCTGTTACCCAAGGTCTGATTTCATGGATGATTTTCCTTGCCTGTATCTTTTAAGAAGTAAAGTTGAGTTGATCTTCTGAGATCTGCACTACAGTGTTCTGTTGGGGCCCAACTTGTCCAGAGAGTTGGGAAGTTCCACCACACATGAGTGATCCCAAAACACTCCCAGAAATAGCCAGCTCCTGTGTATTGCTGCTCTCAGAGTTCCACAAGGTAGAAAATGCTGGCACAGAAGAGTCTGTGTTGAAAAACCAGAGAATTTGGGTCTGCTAAGGAGTGGTGGTTTTGGGGGTTGGATATTCCTTCCCTCTGGGCATCCTGTTTCTACAGAGGGGTTTTAGGGTATTAATGGGTTTGCAGTGACTTGTTTAGCTCTAAATTGGTCTCTTGGTGTGGGTTATTTATGGCTGTATAGGGGAGATCTGGATCTTTCCATGCACAAGCATTTTTCCATGTGTGTCCTTGAGATTGAGATTGCTGGGTGCTGTTGGAAGAGAAAGCAGCTGATTAGAAATTAGCCATAACTAGAGGTAGGAAGTGTGACAAAAAGACTCCTAAAAGAGCTCTGGGGAGCTGTTTGCCTGCCTGGGCCTGGCATAGAGGGCTCCTAAGAGCCAAGTTCAATTGCTCTCAGAGAGGAAGACAAGAGATTTGCCTGGCAGGGGAGAAGAGGAGGAAGATGCTTGGAGAGAGGAGAGTGTGGACAGAGCCTGGAGTGTCGTAGGGAAGCACTGAGGAGAGCAGAAGGCTGCAGGCAAGGCTGAGGCACTGAGATGTGCTGGGATGTTGTCCCTGTGTCTTTTGAGGATGGACTTGGGAACAGCCTGGGGCTGTTCCCTCTCCTCCTGTCCTTGTTCCCAGAGCCCGACCCCCCTGGCTGTCCCCTCCTGTCAGGAGCTGGGCAGAGCCACAAGGTCCCCCTGAGCCTCCTTTTCTCCAGGCTGAGCCCCTTCCCAGCTCCCTCAGCCTCTCCTGGGGCTCCAGACCCTTCCCAGCTCTGTTCCCTTCCCTGCTCCTCAGTCTCTCTCCTCAGGTTTGGGGAAGCAGCTCAGAAACTTCTCAGGAGCTGCAGAGTCAGCAGATCCACCTGTCCCTGTGTCCAGATGCTGCTGCTTTGTCCCCTTCCTGTCCTTGGGAGCCATTCCCAAGGGAAGCTGTTGCTGTGGCTGCCCCGTCTCTGGAAGCGTCCAGGGCCAGGTTGGACAGGGCTTGGAGCACCCTGGGACAGGGGAAGGTGTCCCTGCCGTGGCAGGGTGGGACAGGAGGGCCAGTGGAAGCCCTCCCCTGGCAGCAGAGGATCAGAGGAGGTTTGCCAGGACTCCTGTTTGTTCCAGTGTTTTTGTGAAATGCTCTTGTTTCAATGAATCAGCATTTCCTCATTTGGATGAGGAACATTTTGGCTTGTTCTGCTTGGAAATGTTTTTAAAGAGGATTTTAAACTAGAGGGTCATATAGGACAAAATGGGTGTTTGAAATTTATTTATTTTTTTTTTAAATAATTATTTTAAAGAGAACTGTAGAAATGCCTAAATGGGCCAGGCTATGGGATGGAAATTGGGGGAATTGCAGCATTTCTGAGGGACTGACTGATCCTTTGCTAGGCAGCCTGTCCAGCTCATGGTTGTGACCATCACTCTGGAGTTGGAATGTTTTTTAGCAGGACTAGCCAATTCCACGGGGTTTCAATTATTTAGGTTAGTACATTAAACTCCATTAAGAGTGTGCAAAACTCTTAATTTCTCCTGGAAATTCAATTTTAACTGGTCACCCTTTTTCTCTTGCTGAGCTAATTAGGTGTTCCGTTGTCATCTGATGGTTGGCTGTTGTGATTCCCAAGAAGTGTTTATGCCCTTCTGGATATTTTAGGGGTGTTTTGCTGATAGTCCAATGTAGTAAATGAGAGAGAAGAGGTGGCCAAAAGCATCAAGGCTGTGTTAATTCACAGCATAGCCTTTGTTGGTTGTAGAGTTTGGGAAACATGACATCAGACATGAGTTATCATGGAATGGTGGGGCAGGACACTGCTCCAGACTCACAGGGTCTTTTCAGGGATAGAAACGTGGATTTTCCAGGCTGATATAGTCGTGGAATTGTGCTCATCACGAATTTTTCCACAAACTGGGAATGGCCTTGAGTCAGGCATTCATTCTTCTGTTATTCCTTCCTTGAGTTTCTTCAGGAGCCTTTATTCCAAAGTTCTCTTAGCCACCACTGTTTGTGGGAGACAGACCCCGACCCTGTCTGTGAGTGGCCTAACGTGGTGTCCCTGCCCTGTCCCCTCCTCGCTGTCCTGCAGGTAACTGAGGGCCCTCAGTGCAGCTCCTGGCTTGGCTGGAATGCTTGGATGCACAGCAGCTCCTCCCACAGCTTCTCTGCGTCTGCCCCACTGCAGGAAGATGGCAAAAGCCAACATCACCAGGGACATCATCCACAGGCAGATCAAGGTAGGTGAGAGCCCGGGCTTGGGTGGAGAGAGGGGAGTCAGAGCTGCAGGGGAAGCTCCTGGGGCTGCCTGTGTTTGGGAACCAGATCTGTTACTTACATATTGATAAGCCCTTTAAGGAGCTTAAGAGAACAAACACACAGTTCCTGTCGCTGTCTGTAATGGAGAGCTGGGATGAAGTCTGGCGTGACAGGAGCACAGTTCCTCTCCCTGGGCTGCTTTGCCATCAGCAGCTCTGTTCCTTCTGAGTTGAAGAGAGAAATAGAGCTGCTTGTGTTTGGGCACCACAAAGGCCCTTAGCCAGCTTCCCCCTCTGCTTTCTGTGTTCTCCCCGTGTGATCTTGCCATCAGAGGTATTTCTGACTGTAGTAAATCTAATGATCTCTGTCACAGCCTCTCTGTCTCCTTTTCTTTAGAGAGTGCTGTGTTGCTTCCTTTGTGTAGGGAAAAAAAACTTGTGCAGTGGTGGGATCAGTCATCTGATGGCTGCATTTGTGGAATATCAACGTGAAAGGACTGGCTGCAGCAGACACAATAGGCAATTATTGCTGGGACTCAGAGGCCTGAAATCATTTGCAGCTTTGCTGATAATCAGCATTCAGGAAAGGGATCTGTGAGTAGCCAGAATAAGGAACTGGGAGAATGAGTGCTCACTTTGCAGTTTGGTACCAAACTCTGTTTTAGGCTTGTAATTTAACCCATGTGCAAAGATTTGTTTTACTGCCCTAACGAGGAAGGGCTGGTTCTGTGGTTTGAGCCTTAGCCTGGGACTGTCTTAGACTGTCTGCTCTGTCAGACTTTGATGTGTGACCTTGGGAAGATTGCTAAGTCAGGCAGTTCCTTGTAGGAAGAGCAATATCCTACCCCACAGCCCTCACAAAGCCCCTGAGGCTGCAATAGCACAGAATTATACCTGCAGCACCTTGCATGGGCCTTGCAGTGCTTTAGGAATGCTCTCCAGAAAAATACATCAAGGGGTTTGAAGTTTGTCATGGAAGCTCCTACAAAAAGCCTGGTTTGTTTTGCCTCCAACCCTTTTATGTCTGTCTCCATTTTGTCTTCAAATAGCTTTTGGTGTGTGGAGTTCATTACTGAACGTTGGGCTGGGAAGGGAATTCAGCACTTCTGTGCCTGCCCTGGGACGACTGATGTGCTCTGAGCATCACCAGGGTGATTTTTTTGGCACCACTAGGATGATTTAGACATTGGTGTTCCCATCTCTAAATGCTGACAACAAAGGATGAAGCTGATGAGAGTGGCATGGCTGGGTCAAGTCCTAGGGAAGAATCTCCATGGACATTGAGATGTCCCACCCAAAATCTGACGTGCATTCTCTCTCCTTCATTCCTGCCTCTGCAGTTGGCCTTCTTTCATCAGAGCCATCTGCTGCTGCATCTGTGAGCCCTGTGAGATCACAGGGGAAACAACTGTCCTGCTTTCCTTCACCTTCCTCTGCACTGCCGCAGTCCTGTGGCAGCTGCTCCGTCCCTCTGGAGCCGCCCATGGCTCTGCAGCTCTGGCTGGGGAGGGCCCACCCTGCCCAGATACAGCCCTGATCTCCACCCCGAGGGACAGGCTCTGCAGTGGCACAGCTCTCCTGAGCAGCTCTGGATCCCTGGCAGTGCCCAAGGCCAGGCTGGACGGGGCTGGGAGCAGCCTGGGACAGTGGGAGGTGTCCTGCCCATGGCAGGGGTGGCACTGGAGGGGCTTTAAGGTCCCTTCCCACCCAAATCATTCGGGGATTCTGTGACTCCCTACTACAGTACAGGACCTGTGGTCGCCCCAATACCTGGTGTGGTTTTTAAACTTTGAGAATGTTCTCTGGGAGGGTGAAGGAGTGTTGTGTTTGCCGTGGTCAGTGTGGTGCTTGTTTGCTCCTGCAGGAGAGGGGAGCGCTGGGCTTCGAGCGCCACTACCACGTCACTGACCCCTTCATCCGCCGCCTGGGGCTGGAGGCTGAGCTGCAGGTGAGTGTCCAGAGAGCAAAGCAGCTCCTGGGTGGGCACCTTTCCTCAGGAGTGTGTGAACTTCTCTGTTTTGTGAGGTAAATACTGATTTCTTGGTCCCCCAAACTGCGTTAGAGGCAGGATAGCTCAGTGAGAGCTTGCATGAGCTTTCTTCACTACCTGGTGTACCTAGAGGAGAATCTTTAACAGGGTGGGCACCACCTAATCTCAGCACTGATGCCTGGAGAAGGCAATTGCCAGCTGTACAACATACTCAGCTCTAATGGGATCCCCAAGGAACAGGTTGTAGTGCACTCTGACTACCTTAGAAAAGATTTTAAGATTGTACAGAATATTCTGAGTTGGAAGGGACCCACGGGATCATTGCAGTCTGAATGAACAGCCCCATCTGGGGGTCAAACCCACAACCTTGGCATTATCAACACCCTGGTCTACCCAACTGAGCCAGCCTCTGGCACAACAATGATCTTGCTTTGGGGGAGAAGAGGATTCTTTTGTCCCTCTTTTCAGTCCCATCTCCCACATCCAGTGCTGCTCAGTGCTCCCCCTCTTCCTGGTGCAGTCGTTGGTTAATGTGGATGAAGATGGATGATGCAGTCACCCAGCAGCAAGGTGCTTCTAACAGAGCTATCAAAAGTGCATTTTCCCTGTGTTCCCAGGGTGCCTGTACATGTAATTTGTCAGCCTAGCCAAGGGCTTTGGAAGCAAAGTCACCTTTCTGTGTGTACAGCAGGATTTCAGCCGTAGAGACTAAACTGCCATTTTATTCAACACTACCTTTTTTTATTTGTTTCATTTTGCCTTTTCTACTCCAACTGCTCTAGCATGTCTGTCTTTTCTGGAGGTGCTTATCTACCACGTGTGTGGAGTTCTTTGCAGGGTTGGAATAAAAACCCTGCTTTTATTGGAAGAAGTTGTTATTTGTGAGGAGCTCGCTGTGTCCTTGTCTTAGGACAGCTCTGTTTGATACATCTGAAGTTTGAGTAATACCATCTTCCCTTGCCTCCTTCCCTCAGGGTCACTCTGGGTGTGTCAACTGTCTGGAATGGAATGAAAAAGGAGAGTAAGTATGTGGCTTCATTTGGGGAGTCAGCAAAGCCATAACCCCAGGTTTTCCCAAGAGTAGGATGTAGGTCATGTTATCATAAGCAGCTGCTTCCCATTTCTAGTAAAGTGGAGCTCAAGCTCAAATTTTGAGCTGTAGTAGAGCTCACGCTTCTAAAGAAGCTTTATTTTGTTAAATGTATCTGGATATTATTAGAAATGCCCCTTTAGTGAGTTCAGAAGGGAAATGGTCAGACTAAGAAGTGGAGATTGAAGGCTGCTTCTCTTTTCTTAAGTGGTATTATGGATTATAATAGATCTTTAGGATTTGCCCAGCTGGTGGTGACATTTCCCCACCCCCTTCACCAGGCTGTTAAAAGCTGCTGCTGGGGGACACATAGCCAAGGGAAGGAGGTAGAGAATTCACCCCTCTGCAATTTTAGAGGGAAACTAAAGAGCTGCTTCCAGTAACCAGGTGGAATGAAGAGTTTCTGTGTGAGAAATGAGTGGATTGGAGGAAGACTGGGTATTTCTGCACATGCCTCTTACAACATCCCAAGTCTGCCCTTTGATACTCTTCAGCTGAGGGAAGAGAGGAAATGGGCTGGTTAGGGCTGAATTAACTTACTGGATGTCTGTGGTCAGACAGCTCCACGGACCCAGGCACGGTGTGGAACAGAAGAATTCATGGTGCATATTTGTCTCCTGTTCCTTTTAGCTTGTTGGCCTCTGGCTCTGATGACCAGCATACCATTGTGTGGGATCCTCTGCACCACAAGAAACTCCTCTCTATGCACACAGGACACACTGCAAACATCTTTTCTGTCAAGGTATGTGCTTAGAAGGAATGAACAGCTAACAGAAACAGCAACCTGAGCAGTAAAAGGATAAATCCTTGCTGGGAAACATTTTCCTGCAAGCAGTTTCCCCCCAAAGAAGTATAATATTTCTAATTATGGGGAAAAGGATTAAATCTAATATTGTACTTAGTTTATACAGATCCCAGGCTTATTCTCTCTGTGACTTGGGAGGAAATGGTTGTAGCAAATTGGGATGTGTGATGAAGAGACTCTGGTGTGCTGGTGACTCTTGAGTGTGCATACTGACCTGTGCAATAGGGAATAACGTGTGCTAGTCCTGTTCCTGAAGCAGAGCTCGTGCTCCATGAGTGCCAGGGTGTCCCTGTGAGCAGCCTCAGTGCCTCTGCAGTGAGTGTCCCATCCCTGTCCCGCAGTTCCTGCCGCACTCGGGGGATCGGATCCTCATCACGGGAGCTGCGGATTCCAAGGTGCACGTCCATGACCTGACTGTCAAGGAGACCGTGCACATGTTTGGAGACCACACCAACAGGGTGAAGCGGATTGCCACGGCTCCCATGTGGCCAAACACCTTCTGGAGTGCAGCAGAGGATGGCTTAATCAGGTACAGAGCTCCAGCTGGTTTGGTTTCGGGAACCATCACAATGTTGCTGTGCACAGACCTGCAGAGAGGCTGTCTCTGTACTAAACAGCTGAAGCTCATCTCTCCCTTTCTTAAAACTGGAAAGATTGACTGGAAAGCTTCCAGTAACCTGTGGCACAAATGACTGTTGTCCATGTCCTTGGTGTCATCCCTCTTAGCTGTGTCAGGAGGGGTTTAGGCTGGATGTTGGGAGAAGGTTCTTCCCCCAGAGGGTGGTGGGGCACTGAACAGGCTCCCCAGGGAATGTCACAGCTCCAGGGCTGCCAGAGCTCCAGGAGCATTTGGACAACGCTCTCAGGGACAGGGTGGGATTGTTGGGGTGTCTGTGCAGGGCCAGGAGCTGGACTGGCTGATCCTTGTGGCTCCTCCCAGCTCAGGGCATTGCGTGAGTCTCTCCCTGCTGCCTGTGTTACCCGTGCTGAGTGTGCCTCCCTGCACCCCTTGCAGGCAGTACGACCTGCGGGAGAACAGCAAGCGCTCCGAGGTGCTGATAGACCTGACTGAGTACTGTGGGCAGCTGGTGGAGGCCAAGTGCCTGACAGTGAACCCCCAGGACAACAATTACCTGGCCGTGGGGGCCAGCGGGCCCTTCGTGCGCCTCTACGACATCCGCATGATCCACAACCACAGGTAACAGCACCTGCCTGCTGGGCAGACTGCTGGCACAGGGATCCACTCAGGGCTCTGGTGGGAAGAGGGACTTGCAGGGATCCAGCCTGTTTCTGGGAAGTTCTGCTCTGCTTTTTCTACCACCCAAAGTCTTTTTGATGAGTACACTGGGTGGTGTGAGGCTGGTGACCCCATAGCTGTGTGGGCAGCAGGCCTTGTCCGTGTGGGTGGACAAGAAAAGCCAGTGTAGATGAGGCTTCCAGCAGCTGAGTGCTGAGGTTATCCTGAGGCTGTTCCTCTCTCTGGGCAGGAAAAGCATGAAGCAGAGTCCTTCAGCTGGAGTGCACACGTTCTGTGACCGGCAGAAGCCCCTCCCGGACGGGGCAGCTCAGTACTATGTGGCAGGTATGGCCCTGCACTGGGGGGCGCTGGGGGCACTGGGGGCACTTCCCTGCCCAAAGAAACACAGTTCTACCCCACACACAAACCCCCTGCTCAAAGGATCTCTTCCAGGGGATGTTCCAGGGAATTGCAGGTTATTTCTCAGGGGTGGTGAGCTAGCCTTGCTGCGTTTTGTCCACCATAAATGTGTTTTTGTCACTCCTACTGGAAAGTGAAGGATTGGATATAACCTGGGCTTTATAGGCTTTCCTGGAACTAGTCCCAGCAAAGCTGCTGTTCAAAATCTTTTTGGCACAGAAGTGACTTGTCCTCATCTTGCAGATGAAGAATCAGTGATGCAGTATCTGAGCAATCTAGATGACATTTTTTTCCAGTGCTCATTATTTACTATCTTTTACCCCAAAATGTTTGGGTTTTCTATGTTGGGGGTTTTTTTTAAGTATCTCAGACCAGCATGTTCAGCAGACCAGTTCTGACAGTCTTGCTCCTGATGAGTCCCACTAGAGGATTCCTCAGGTCCCCTGAATTGGTCATGCAACACATCTGCTGTCTGAAGAACAGAACCTGTGTGTGAGCTGAATGTTTAGGAGCTTCGGTTTCCTTGTGCTGAGGACTTTATTAAGGAAACCTAATTAGGGGGTTGAGGATGGAGGTATTTGCAGATGGCTGCAAATCACAAAAGCCAAATCCTAGTGAATCCCTGAAACTGAGATTTGCTGGGTTCTGCAGGCTCATTGTTAACAAGGCAGTTGTAATTCTTCTCTTCATGTGGAGGTGGCTGTGCAAAACTGGAATCATGGAATCACAGAATGGTTTGGGTTGGAAGGGACCTTAAAACGCACCTTGTTCCACCCTGTGCCACCTTCCACTAGACCAGGTTGCTGCAAGCCCCATCCAGCCAGGCCTTGGATACTTCCAGAGTGGGGCATCAACACCCAGAACCTGTGAGAAGGCGCCTGAGCATGTTCTGGTTCCTTCCTGGTGGAAGGATCCAGTAAACAGTGGGAACTGGAAAACCCCATAGGTGCTTGTGCTCCATGGCTTTGCTCTTGTGAAAGGGAGCAGCTGGGGTAGGACAAAGACAGCAGTTAAGAGTTAAAGCAATAATTATTTACTTGTCCTCTCCCCAGGGCACCTCCCAGTGAAGCTTCCAGACTACAACAACCGGCTGAGGGTCCTGGTGGCCACCTACGTCACCTTCAGCCCCGACGGCACCGAGCTCTTGGTCAACATGGGAGGGGAGCAGGTAAGGAGGCAGAAAATCTCCACACTGGCTCACTGGACATTGTTCTGTGCTACTGAAAATAGGTACAGCAACTTCTCTGTGGGTACTGTGATTGATTTTAAACTGCTTTCTGATGAATTCAGACGAAATACTTGGGATTAGGGATATATTTGTTACGCTGTCAGTGATCAAAGTTAAACCACCTTCTGTTGTAGTTTTGCAATTCACATTGCACTCTCTGGAAGAGGAGGAAGAAAATAAACAAAACCCGTTTTAGAACTGACCTTTGTTGACCTAGTAAGGATTTCATAACTCATTCTTGAAACATCAAACTTCTGTAATAGAATATAGTGAATAAAGAACTTGGAGAAGCAAAGGCCTTCACCTGGAATATTGATTGCTTTAATTTTAAGCTCTGGGTGATATTCATGGATCTTTTGTAAAGCCTACCAGTGGAATGAGAAAATCCTTCTGACAGCATCAATCAGTGTGGATTAAACAGGACCTTTGCTCGTGGGCAGGTTGCACTGTGCTTGTCCTCTACAGCTCTTTCTCACACATGCACTTGCTGCCTTTAGGAGAAGGTGAACTGTGGGCCTGGCCTGGGCTGTCCCTTCCTGTCCCAGTCCAGCTGTAAATTAGGATTTCACAGAGCTGCCCTGGAAGTTTCTTGGGAAACACTGGTTTTGTCTTAGAAAGACTTTTCCTCCGTGTCCCACCTCTTTTCTGCCAGTAGGTGTTTGGTTTCTTCATTATCATTGTATTAACTGAAATGTCTTAGTTGCTTAATTGAAGTATGAGGCTTTCTGAGCAGGTTGGTCAGTGGTCAGTCATTTTTTAAGTTCTGCAGGTGTGGAGTAAGGCCACGTTCCTGTTTCTCAGTGTTACTGTCTCTGAACTGGGCTGGACTGGGACACACCCCAATTATTGCTGCCATCCCTTGGGCATCCATGTGTAAGAAAGATTCCCAGTGAGAAAATTGGAAATAGCAAACACAAACACGGAGCTGTGTACCTACAGAGCCCTCTTTTATTTCTGACTTGAGCATCTCTGTTTTTCAGACTTGTCTCATGCTCTTTTTTCCTTTCCTCAGGTCTACTTGTTTGATCTGACATACAAACAGCGACCATACACTTTTCTCCTCCCAAAGAAGTGCCACACTTCAGGGGGTAAGTGTGACACTGTCACAAAGGGAGCGAGCAGCAGAGTGGAGTTCTGTGCTCCAGACTCATTTTCAGGGTGCAGGAGGAGAACGAGGCAGGGTGTGGGTGTTTCTGCAGTGCAGTTCATAGCCTGAGTTCCAAAATCCTTCTGCAGTGGGACAAAACATGAGGCAGGAGTGAGCTGTGGAGAGGGGTGTGTGTGAGCTGAGAGTGCCTAGAGCTGTGCTCAAGGATTAAGCAGACTTTTCAGTGGTTGAGGTCCTGGTATCCTCCCAGACCATTCCAGGACTCCATGATACTCCAAGTGTGGCCTGAAATCAGTTGAAGGTAATTCCCTTCAGGCTGCCCTCACTCTGTGTGAGCACTTAGTTCTGTGTGTGCCTGGTTCTCTGATCTAGAATTGTATTGGACAATTGTATTGTAAAGGACACTGAAGAGATTTGTAAGTATAAGAGGGCAAATCAAATCCAGGTGGCTGGAGCAGGTGGAATCATGGAAGTTTTGTTTCTGCTCTGAGTGGGGCTGCTGTGTGTTGGGTTAGCCCTGCTGTAAACAGGAGTATACTCTGTTTGTATAATCTACACTGATACTTAGCTGTGTATTTCTTTTTCTAACCTTCAGAAGTGCAGAATGGAAAAACCTCTACCAATGGAGTGTCCAACGGGATCCATCTCCACAGCAACGGCTTCCGCCTGGCCGAGGGAAGGGCACACGTGAGGTGAGGGCACAACTGCCCCTCCAGGGGCTTCTGTGGCTTTGTCCTTGTCCTTTGCCTCTTGACAGGGTGAGGTGCTGCCAAAAAGGTGTGAAGGGCAAATCCCTTGCCCTGTTCCTGGACTGCCACGTGGCCTCTGTCCTTGGGGCTGTGTTGGCCTCTGGTGCCTGGGCTGTGAACAGGAGTCAGACCAGGCAAGAGCAAACTGGGAGAAACTGTCCAAGGCTTTTTCCTCTTCTGATGAATTAAGGTGGACAAAACTAAGAAATGATTTTTCAGGCCTGGAAGCAAAGTGTCCTGAGTGGTGGTTGCTTTCTGGCCTACAGGAACCGTGCGTTGACGGTGGCAGAGGCTGCCAGGTGAGGGAACCTTGTGTCCCTTTGCCATTTTTTGGTCACTTGCTGCTGCCAACTGAACTGAAGCAGCCAGAATTGTTCTGTGACAGCACTGGAACACTACTGCCATTCCTAGCATGGGAGCTAGGACTGGATGGAGCCTCTTGTGTTGCTCCTGCTGGTTTCTTCCTTTAAGACCAAAATGCAGTTGGGGTGAAGAAGCAGCAGCAGCATGTCTTGGTGGCTGTTTCCCTTCCAGCTGATGAGACTTGGTTCAAAGTCAAGGCCCTTACTTAATACCATATATGGGTAGTCTGGGTTCCTCCTGTCTCTTTGTGGACTGTTTCAGCTCCTCTCCTCTAGATGGCCCCTCCACCGCAGCAGCAGGAATGGGGCTGGAATTTTGGGTTGCAGAGCATAGGCCTGGTGAGCTCAGATGCTTCTGCATGTGCATTGTTGTGCATTGCTAAAAGAGGATTGGAAACGTTGTTTATGCAGTCGAAACAAAGACTTATTGGTAAAGTCTGATGCTTAAAATACCCCCTGCTCAAATTGGAGTGTCTCTGTAGATGAAGAAAGAGTGGAAACAGTCAAATGATGGTCACACTGATGCAGTGAGACTGCCAGAGGGTGGTGAGGCCCTGGCACAGGTTGCCCAGAGAAGCTGTTGCTGCCCTGGAAGTGTCCAGTGTCCAGGCCAGGCTGGATGGGGCTAGGAGCAAGCTGGGATAGTGGAAGGTGTCCCTGCCCATGGCAGGGGGTGGAATGAGATGGGCTTTAAAGTCTCTTCCAATCCAGACTGTTCTGGGATTCTGTGGTCAAAATGTAGCTTTCCTCTAAAACTCCGGTTATTCAGGTCCAGAGTCCCTTCTGACTTTCCCTGAATCTTTTATTAGGAAGCCTAGCAAGCGTTGGCTAAGCTGGAACTAAACACTGCAGACTGCCCTGGAGTGAAGGACACACAACTGACCTGTGCTGCTCCCTTCTCCCCCTGCAGCCCCCAGGTGGAGCTGCCCCCGTACCTGGAGAGGATCAAGCAGCAAGCCAACGAGGCCTTTGCGTGCCAGCTGTGGACCCAGGCCATCCAGCTGTACAGCAAGGCTGTGCAGAAGGCCCCCAACAACGCCATGCTCTACGGGAACAGAGCTGCTGCCTACATGAAGCGCAAGTGGTAAGGGGACAGTGTCACTGCAGGGCCACCCCAGGCCACCCTGGTGAGGGGCCTGGTGTCCCTCTGCCAGGCAGGGTTGGGTTATCAGACTGAAACGTCACTGGGCACCTCTGGCACAAAGGGATGGCACAGCAGCGTGTGCTGGACAGGCTCTGGGGAGGCACAGCTGGTAGGCAGCCCATTGTTTCACCCACTGCTGTGCTCTGTGAAATCCTGATCCTTTCCTGTTTGAAAAGAAACCCAAAATCCACATCTGATTCACAGCGTTCTGGGTGTCTCCAAGGGTGTCTTTGTTTATTTGGGTGGTTCTGATTTGCATTAAAGAAGGGCTCTTAAATCTGCTGTCAACACATGACGTAATGGTGACTGTGCTTTGTAACATCTCGTGGCAGGAGGTTGCTTCTGGGTTGCTGGGGTGGCTTTGGCTGCTGCTCTGTTCAAGTACCTCACACTGCAGACACTCAGACCTGGTGGTTCTGTGCTACCCCAGTTAACCCACACTGCTTTGGCTGGGAACAAACCTCTGGGAGGGGTCTGGGCAGGTGGCAGATCCTGCAGTCTGGCAGGGATTCTGCCCTGCTGGTTGCAAACGCCCTGTCAGCCTCTGCAGAGGTAACGTCTGCCCTGACCAGTGGCCAGAGCTGCATCTGCAAGATACAGCTGAGTTATTTTAGTGCCTGTCCCCTTGAGCAGAGTAAGACTGAGTACCATGACTTGCCATTAACGTATTTAAAATAGCTGTGGTCCTTCATCTCCATTTGCTTTGTGAGGATATCCTTCTCCTCCTGCTGCTGAAATCCCCGCTATGAATTCTCCTCTCCTTGCCAAGATAAAGAGCAGCCAGCAGTTGTTGTGACTGTTGGTAACTGGCCTACTGGCTGTTTTGCAATAGCAGAGATTTGGGAGCTGCCTCAAAAAGACCTCAGTGTTCCAAAGGAGAAGAACAATAGGTTGGGATTAAGGGATGGAACACAGAAGCTGAGTGCTGAGCTCATGCATGACATTTTTCTTATAGGAATCGTTTTTCCCAAAGGGTGTTGGCACATCTGAACCTTTCAGTGTGTCAGCTACTGCTTTGCCACAGTTTTGGGTAGCAGGAAGATGTGAAAAACATACACACAGTGGGTTTCTGTGGCATGCAGGGGGTAGGGTTTGAATAGCACTGAGGTGATGCCTTCCAGGTGCAGAAAAGGAGCACTTTTCTGCTAGGAACAGTTTGTGGAGTGCGGAGAAGGTGGCTGGGATGTCACTGAGCAGGAGGAGAGGCCGACAGTGACCCAGGCTGAACCACCACGTGTCTCTGAGACGTTCTTGATGTCTGGAGCAGGAGCAGGTACAGGCCACCCTCAGACCCCTGCAGGTCCTGCTTTGGCCTCATTCTCTGAATAACAGAGAGAGCAAGAAAAAAGGAAGGTCTGTAATTTCCTAACCTCCCCTTGTTCATCTCCCTTAAGAAGCTGCTCATATTTTCCAGCACTTCCAAGGCTGTCCTTTGAAATTTTGCTCCTAAAAGCTAACTGCATCCCCCTCTGGATTGCTTTCAGCAGTCCATTTGGCAGTACTGAGCAGAATTCTAGTTTTGCACAGGCTGAGTCAATCCTGTAACAAAGGGAGAAGCCAGAGCCTGCTTTACATCCCACCATGTCCATTTTCACACTGGCCTGCTGGGCTGCCAGCTCTGGTAGTTGAGCTTGAAGGATGTTTGAGGGTGGCAAAGCAGTTTAAAAGCCCAGTCAGGTGTGCAAATGTGACACATCTGTCTGTCATCCTAACAGGTAACTTGTATTCTCTCTTTTTCTGACCAAAAGTAGCCTGTTGCTTGTGTCCTGAGTTAGCCCTGGCAGTGCTGCAGAGGCAGCCCTGCAGAGCCGTGTTCCTGCTGCAGATCCCACGGGCAGGGCTGTGCTGGGGAGTGGCCAGAGCCCACCTGGACAGCAGGGAGCTGCAGGGTGGATGGTTCCAAACATGCTCCTGCAAGATTTGGAGCTCCCCTTTGTGTCCAGACACTGGGACACCTCCTCCCTGTTCCACCTGCACGTGGGGAGGAGCTTCTTTACTGTGAGGGTGACAGAGCACTGGGACAGGCTGGCCACAGAGGGTGTGGAGTCTCCTTTACTGGAGATACTCCAAAGCTGTCTGGACACAATCCTGAGGAATGTGCTCCAGGGAGCCCTGTTTGTACAGGGAAGGTGTCCTGCATGGCCTCCAGAGGTCCCTTCCAGTCTGAGCCTTCCTGTGGTTCCCTGACAGAGGTTTCACGTGATCTAAAATTGTTGCTCTGTGAATTCATCATTTCCTTGGGAGTGTTTTGGCCCTTGGTAGGTGCAGTGCACAGAATCCTGGAATGGTTTGGGTTGGAAGGGGCCTTAAAGCCCATCTCATTCCATTCCCTGCCATGGGCAGGGACACCTTCCACTACCCCAGGTTGCTCCAAGCACTGTCCAGGCTGGCCTTGGACACTGCCAGGGATGGGGCAGTCACAGTGGGGCATGTAGGTTACAGGTATGAAACATTATTATTATTATTATTATTATTACTGTTATTATTATTATTACTGTTATTAACCATCAAATGGAGCCTTGGCACTCTGTTCAGGCAGTTCAGTGGTGTGTGAGCAGTTGAGGCTCAGTGCTGGTACCCCAGGTGTGTCTGCTTTGCCAGCCTGGGCTGAGCACCCCACAAGGCTCAACAAGTCCCTCCTGCTTCAGAACACAGCCAGAGACAGCCCCATCCCCACAGCCCCGAGCTCAGGGAAATCAGGCTGCAGGCAGGACACAAACACCCAGTACAGCCCATCTGCTGTAATGCTCACTTCTAAAGCTCCAGGATTTTTTCCTATAAAGGTGAGAAAAGGCTCCTGCTCGAGACATTTGTCCCTTTGTGGTGGGAGGTCCTGCAGCTGCCGGGGCTCCGTGGGCCGAGCTGTGCCGTGTGTCCACACAGGGGCACGATTGAGCTGTGACAGGGAGCCCGCCTGGCACGGGAGGGCTGTGCTGCCTGGCCAGAGGGCTGCTGCATCCTCCATCTTCAAAGGACTTCCCGAAATGTGCTGCAGCAGGGAGCTCTGCTCTCTTGGATTTAAAATGGCAGGTCAGGGCTGGCGGGGCAGCCTGGTGCGGTCACATCCCAGAGCTGCCTGTGGGCGTCTGCAGAGCCCTTGGGGAGGCTGGGCTGGGTCAGGTGGTGCCCCCGAGTCACAGCAAATGCTGTTAGTGAGCTCCTGGGGTGTGGGATTGTGGAGAGAGCTGGAAACAACAAGCTGTGCAGTGAAATGAGGGCTGGGAAGCAGCAGTGGAAAATGTTTGCTGTTGCTGCTGGGCTGGCTAATCCAGCGCTGTTTTCCTCAGGGATGGGGACCATTATGATGCTCTGAGGGACTGCTTGAAGGCCATATCCCTAAATCCCTGCCACCTGAAGGCCCATTTCCGCCTCGCCCGCTGCCTCTTTGAGCTCAAGTACGTGGCAGAAGCACTGGAGTGTCTGGATGACTTTAAAGGGAAGTTTCCAGAACAAGCACACAGCAGTGCCTGCGATGCACTAGACAGGGACATCAATGCTGCCCTCTTCTCCAAGAGTGATAACGGTGAGTGCTGCTGCTCCTGGCCTTCTCCAAGGTTACGCTGAAATCTAATGAGCACACAAGGACTTTTCCCCCTTAAACTGGCCCTCTAAAGTAAAGCTCCAACTTCTGAGAGAGATTGATTGTTGCTGTGCACAAAAACTGGCCTGAGCCTGTTCTTTCCTTGTGCCTGGTCCTGGTTTGCTCTTGAGTGAGAGTGTGATAAAAGGAGTCTGATGTAGCCAGGAGATAATCTGGAAGGAAGGGAGCTCATGCTCTGAGCCCTGCTCCCTGCTGGAATAGCTCTTAACTCTCCTCTGAGGCTGCTGGGGTCTCCTGGGGTGTGTTTTGCTCAGAACTCCCCCACTGGTGCTGAGGGAAATGTGTTGTCCTTGCAGCTGAAGACAAGAAGGGGGGTGGCCCCATCCGGCTGCGAGCCACGGGCCGCAAGGACTCCATCTCTGAGGATGAGATGGTGCTGAGGGAGCGCAGCTACGACTACAAATTCCGATACTGCGGCCACTGCAACACCACCACAGACATCAAAGAGGCCAACTTCTTTGGCAGGTATGCTGGCAGAGGGCAGCAGGGCTGCAGGGCGGGATGATCTGTTCTGTGGAAGCCTCACGTGTAGCCCCATGCTCCTGTTCATAAAATGACAGGCACACTGGTTTGGAGAGTTGGGACAAGCTGACAGGAGCCCTCCTCCCAGGCTGCTGCATGAGCAGCTGATGAGGAGCAGATCCACAGGGGACCTGGTTGGGCTAGCATTTCAGAAATCCATTTGGGACTGAAAACAGGGCTCCTGGGGGTGCAGGGAACCAGCATGGGAAGCTTTATCTGGATGTGTGAGTGTGAGGGTGATGATGAAGCCACGTGAAATTCTCAGGCTGCTGGAGCCTGGCTCTCGAGTGTGACCCCCAGGCTCTGCTGCTCTGCCCTAGCAACGCCCAGTACATCGTCAGCGGCTCGGACGACGGCTCCTTCTTCATCTGGGAGAAGGAAACCACCAACCTGGTGCGTGTGCTGCAGGGAGACGAGTCCATTGTGAACTGCCTGCAGCCTCATCCCAGCTACTGCTTCCTGGCCACCAGCGGCATCGACCCGGTCGTGCGACTCTGGAACCCCAGGCCGGAGGTAAGAGCTCCCGTGCTGTGGGATCCTCTTTCCTGCTGTCTTTTCCCTCTGGGATCTCCCACTGCAGCAGCAGGAGCAGCCCCTCCTTGGTCCTGAGCGCTCTCCCTTGGTGTCTTGCAGAGTGAGACCCTCAATGGCCGCGTGGTGGTGGACATGGAAGGTGCTTCCCAGGCCAACCAGCGGCGCATGAACGCCGACCCGCTGGAGGTGATGTTGCTGAACATGGGCTACAGGATCACAGGACTGACCAGTGGAGGGGCTGGAGGCTCAGATGATGAAGACAGCTCAGAGGGGCAAGTCCAGTGCCGGCCCAGCTAAAACAGAACTGCCTCTCCTTCCTCTAGATGTTTGGCTGAAAGGGAACCGAGTTTCCTTGGTCCTGAACTTTCTCTGGTGAATGACTGCACTGTTTCGCACTATGCACAGGGTAGGACAAGCTGGCAGGGGCAGGAGCGGCCGTCTCTGAACCATCACCTCCTCCTCCTCCTCCTCCTCCATGGCAGTGCAGTCCGGGGTTTGCCTTTAGTGGAATTTAGTCCCAACAGGGGTCTTTGAGTGTCTGTGAGCAGTGTAACTGGTGATTATTTTTCCAGAGCTGCTGTATGATCTGGTACAGGGGCTGTTGCCTGCATTGCAGGGGGGATGTTAAATTCCTGAATAAAATACAAACCTAGGGCAGGGGTTATGGAATGAATTTGCTGCAGTGATTTTGAAAGCTTGACTGTGCTACCAGCCTGTCTAGAGGCCCCCGGTTTACGGTTGTTGGCCACGGAACACCTGTTTTGTCCCTTAACATCTTTCTTCTGGCTTCCATCTCAGACACATCAGCAGATGTAGCTGTGCTCTACTGAGGACTGGAGGTTGCCTGTCTTGTCCCCCTGTCTTAGCCGAGGGATCAGTGAAGGCACTGGGTGTGTGCAGCTCCACAGAGCAGAATGAGCTTGCCCAGTTCTGCTGCTCCCTCCTGTGGGAGCCCATGGAGGGAGGTGACAGCGATGGGCACAGGTTGGATCAGAGGCCTAGGACTGAAGCTGCTGAGGAAAGGGGCAGGTGACAGCACCTCTCCATTGCCCAAGGTGTGTAGCTGTGTTTGCATTCTCCTCTCTGCATCACCTGTGCAGGAGCTGAGGACGTTGTCACCGTGTGAATGACACAGCTACAGTCTGGATTTGTCAGAAGCAGCATTTTTGTGCAACCAGCTGCTCTGTCTTGGCCAAGGTGGGCCTTCCCTGCCTCTCTTGGTGTAACATCAGATGGATTTGTGGTCCTCTCAGGAACCCTCCTTCCTCTTCCCACTCCCCATGCCCTGAACTGGCTGCAAAGCCAGGAGCACACCTGGAAACAGCACTGTACTTCCATTCCTTCCCCCTCCTGTAACACAGCCCTGTTTTCTCCTCTTGCAGTTGCCAAACACTAAATACCCCACAGATCTTACACAGCTGTGCTACAACCACCTCTGGAGGTTGTTTTTTCTAGGACTATCAACTAAGACCAAAGAGCCCCTGGAGATCTGATCTGCTCTGCGCTGTCTCGTGTCTCTTCCTGCCGAAGGTCTGAACATGTTAGCCTTGGTCCCAGGGGTGTGAGGTGTGTGTCTGAGTGTGTGTGTGTGTGTGTGCTGTTCTTCCATGTGGTGCAATCCCTGGTCTTCCTGTTGCTGCCGTGGAAAGATGAGAGGCCTCCCTTTCCTCCCCTGGCTGCCTCTGGCTCTCTCTGGCTGCCTCTGGCTGCCAGGCACTGCTGAGCGCAGCTGCACGGGGCTGCCTGAGCCAGGGCTGCCTCTGCCTTCCAGAACAGTCCTGGAGATGAGGAGGGAGAGAGGTCAGCTGGCAGCATCTCTCCAAGGACACTGTTCCCTGCAGAGAGAGAGAGCTGGGCCCTGAGGGTGCCCCTCACACAGAGCCTGTCCCAGGGTGAAGCCTGAGCTGGCCCCGGTGCTGTGGGAGCCCCTCAAGGGGAGCAGCTCCCCGAGTGCTGTGGCAGGATCAGCCCCTCTCCTGCAGGGGCAGGGCTCACCTGCCCAGCTGTGCCCAGCTGTGGTGGCAGGATCAGCCCCTCTCCTGCAGGGGCAGGGCTCACCTGCCCAGCTGTGCCCAGCTGTGGTGGCAGGATCAGCCCCTCTCCTGCAGGGGCAGGGCTCACCTGCCCAGCTGTGCCCCAGCTCTGGGCTCTTGGTTGTTTCCACGCAGTACCTGTGACTGTTGAGTTCACCTGGCTGGGGGCACAGCCAGGTGCACCCCCGGCATTTGCTGCTCTTCCACACCCAGAGGCAGCAGAAAATTCTCCTCACTTGGGTGGCTTTCTGACATGATCTGCCCTTTTCTTTTTTTGCTTAAGGCTTCCTACTAGATGCATCCTCTTCTTTTTTTTTCCCCTCCTCCCACTCAAACTTTTTTTCAGCTTTCAGTAGACAACGTCTGCAGACTTTGATTTTTAAACTGAGAGACTGAGATGGAAAGCTCTGAAGAGAACAGACCTCTCCCTCCCCATTCACCTTTTGCTGTGGCAGCTATTTTTTGGGGTTTTTTACCTTTGTGAGACAGTGCAGCTCTTTTACCTGCCAGTTGCAGTGTGAAAGCAACCAGATTCCCTGTCTCTGCAGTGGGTTGCTGTTTTTAATGGCTGCTTTGGTTAAAAAACGAAGATTAATAATAATAGGAGAGAAGGGGAGAGAAAACTCTCTGCCTCTAGCCCCTTTTCCCCTTGCTGTGGGCAGATTACCTGCTTGTCGCTTGTTAACAAGAATTTGTATTTATTGGTGAAGGAAAAAAAAACATGCTGGGGAAGTCAGGAGAAGATGTTGCTTTATTGACCTCTGCTGTTTACTTCAACCCCCTCTTTGGGAAAGCTTCTTCCTGCTCTTTCTGGTTAACTCTTTCTAGCCTGGGATATGCAGGGATGCCTCCTTTATTTTTGTATTCTAGCAATGGGCTCTCCGTTAGGAGACTCTAGGATTCTCTTAGTGTGACCATTGCTTCTCGCTTTTTGAATACTAAAGACGATCATCTCGTAAACTTTGCCCCTGCAGTTGTAGAGGTAACACACGAGCCTTACTGCCCTCATTAGAAGGAGCAGAAAACTTGTTTCTCTGGTCCCTGGAAGAGAAAGGGTTAAGCGATTAAACAATTCTTTGTTCTAGTTTTTTCCGGTGTCGTTTTGTTTGGGGGATCGTTGTGGCTTTGTTCTACCTTTCTGCTCTGTGAGGGTGGGTGGAGGGTGGCCCGGCGGGCCAGGCGCTGTCTGTTCTTCAGAGAACAGGGGCTCCAAAAACTTGTGGGAAGGGGCTGGGGAGCCCAGAGTGTGGCCCATAAGCTGTGGTGGCCACGGAGTCAGTGCTGAGGGAATTTATCCAGGTTTGGGAGCTCAGAGCTGCCAGTGGAGCGCAGGTTTGGAGCTGCCGGCTTTGGGGTGGGGATGGGAACAGCTGCTGGGGAGGAGGGGAGGGAGGCTCCTCCTGCAGAGCTGCTCCAGCAGCCCCTGGGTCTGAGGGGGCTTTTCAGAGGCAGCAGAACTCGAAAATCCTGGCGAGGCCCCTGCTGAAGCCAAGAGCCAGAGGGACAGGGGGAGCTGCAGGAGCCCGTCCTGCCTGTGGCTGGGGCAGAGCCAGGGTCACCTTGCCTGGCTCACCTTGCCTGGGTCACCCTTCCTGAGGGACTTCCTGGGAGGCTCCTGTGGCAGCAGCAGGACATTCCCTGCCCTACACGGTGTGTCCAGCACCAGCCCTTGCACCCAGAGATGTTCTTTGCTAAAGGATTTCACAAACTCGCTTCTTCCTCCGGGTTCCTGCTACTAAACCTCCCAAATATTCCCTTGCTCTCCAAGCTGCAGGCCTTAAGGGAGAGCTGGAAAACCAGGCTGTTATTTTCAGAATCCATTTGAACTCTTAAAAATTCCTGTTGGACACCTTTCAGCCGAAGGTCTTTTGAGGCCTCTTCATTTCAAATCCTGTCTGATATAAATTATTGCTTTAACAGGCAGCTCTGCTGTAACAAAGCAATGAGCATCCATAGCTGGAATTGGCAATCAGCTAATTGGGTCAGCTCTTGGAGTGAGTGGTTGGAAGCTGAGTGTTTGCATTGTGGGTGGAAATGGGTAGAAGGACCCAGAAAATTAGTTTTATTTGTCATTTGGATGAGAGGATTGGGTTGAGGAGGCAGAGGAGGGATATGCTCTGGGATGTGGAGGGAGGAACAGTTGCAGCCTGACTGAAAAATTCACTTTTCTCTGATGGAACTGTTGGCAGTGCCAGCAAGAAAACTGCAAAGGGCTCAGGATGGGTCTTGTGTGTGAGCAAAATGGGAGCAGGGTGTTGGGAATGTGCCTGCTGTGGGTGCTGAGAGGAGCTCAGCCCTCGTAGCTGGTTCAGGCCGTGCTGCTGCAGGAGAGGACACTGAGGGGGACCCCTCTAGGGCTGGCCTGGAGAGGAGCTGGGGTTTGTCCTGGATTTCATGGCTGAGAAATCACCATAACCAGCACTTGGCTCTGGGAGCAATTCCATGTGTGCCCCTTGTCCCTGAGAGACCGGTGGCTTTTCCTTTACCCTGGAAGTCGCCCTGTGGATTGGCTGTGCCAGCTGGAGAGGGAGAGGAGGAAATGCAGCTTCCAGTGACAGGGACAGGGAACAGCCCCTGGAGCTGAGGTGGCTCAGGGCCACTTTTGGGGAGGGTGGCTGAGCCCGGCTGTCCCCTGGGGGTGCGTGAGTGTCACCAGCAGAGCACCCAGGGACCTTTTCGGCTCGCACTGAGCCAGGAGAGGCTCTCAGGCTGCACAGACCGGAGCGGGGGAACAACAAAATCCCAGCGCAGCCTCCCCTGCGGGGCCGGGGAAGGACACGGGGCCGGTGTCCTCCATCAGCCCAGCCTCGGTGACATTTCCAGTCAGCTCCTGCTGCCGCNCGAGGGCTCTGGGGCACCGGGGCCACCTCCGGGAGCAGCGACACGGCCCCGGAGAGCCCAGGGCAGGCAGGGGAGCCGTCGGTGGCAAGGCCCTGGCAAACGCTTTTGTTTCTCCTCAAATGAGAGCTTGCACAAACAATGATGGCACCATTCCTGCTCTGCACATCGATCCGGTGCCGCAGTCAGGCAAGAGAGCTGCAATAAAACCCTGGCCTTTAATTTTATGCATGGAGAACTTCTTACCTGCTCTCTCCTCCCTGTCCTCCCCCCCACAGTGCCTTTTCCAACTGCAGCTATTTTTCCCTGCTGACTTCAGGTGTTTTGTATTCTGCTTAGATCAATAGCAGCACAACAGCAGCAGCTTCCCAGTTGTCACTAGGAAGACCCTGCTGTCAGCTGCAGCTCAGCCGTGCTCTGCCGGGGCTGGAGAGCCCTTGTGCTTCCCTGACAGACACAAAGAGCTGCACAGCAAACCAGTGCTCTATTGATTTTGGGTTTAATTATTATTATTTTTAATCCAGCCTGGGGAAAGCTGTGTTCTTCCCGAGCTCCCGCGGCTGGGTTTGCCTTCCTGCACTTGGTTTAGAGGGAGTGGAGTTGGGACGTGCCCCCTGCCCGGGCGGGAGGTGGCACTGCAGGGACACGTCCTGGGAGGCTCTCGGTGCTGTCCCTGCTGTGCGGCTCTGCCAAGGAGCTGCTCCCTGGTGATATCCTGCTTAGAAGCTCCCAGCCATGAGCAGGAAGAGCAAATCCATTGCCTAATCCGACAGACGTGCCAGGACCACATTAGCTGATGTGAACATTGGCCCTCATTCGTGGCGTTTTCACAATCTCTGATATTTATGTTGGCCTGGAGCAAATCAATGCCAGGGCTTTTTTTCTGTGTTGAACAAAAAGTGTTCACTGAAACACAACCTTTGTGTGCATCTTCCACCCCACACACCAAAACGGAACCATCCAATGTCAAAGGTTGGAAGGGACCTTAAAGAGCATCTCCTGCCACCCCCTGCCTTGGGCACCTTCCCCCGTCCTGGGCTGCTCCAAGCCCTGTCCAGCCTGGCCCTGGGCACTGCCAGCTGCTCTGGGCACCCTGTGCCAGGGCCTGCCCACCCTCACAGGGATTTCTTCCTCTTATCCAATCTCATTTCCCTTCTTTCGGTTTGTACCCAGTCTTTGTCCTAAAAGAGGAAAGCAGAAACCAAAGCACCAGCCATGGCTTTGCTCCCAAGTGTTTGATTTCCTCAGCATTCTCTCTTTTTGGAGACCTTTTGTGGATTCCTTTTCCATCAGATACCTGAGTGCTCAAGGGGAGTTGCTTGGGAAGGGAGAGGCCACCTTGATAGGAAACTGTTGTGACATTTTCTGCTGGCCCAGGGGCCCCTCCGAGGTGAGCAGAGCTCTCCCATCTCCTGGGCTTTCCCTGGGGGCCTCAGCAGTCCAAGGCTCCGTGTGTAAGAGCTGCTCTGTCCTGGAACAGAGGGCATCCATGGCTAGACTCAGCCTAACAAGAGGGACAAGGCAGGGAAGGGAAAGCAGGACACAAAGCCTTTGGTGAGGGAATGTCAGTTTGTGATGTGTGGGGAGCAGGGTTTGCCTGTCCCCAAATCCAAGGCCACCTTGGCCACCCCTGCGTTGCCTCTGTGGCCCACGCAGGAAGGGGCCAGGACAGTTTGTTTTTATTCCCACCCCGTGATTCCACAGCTCTCCTGCAGAGGCCCGGCTGCTCTGTGCCCTGCGGGAGGCACGGCCTCTGGGAGGAGGGAAGGAGCAGCTTCCAAGGCAGGCGGGGAAGGATGCGGGGGCTGGAAGGTGAACCCGGCAGGTTCTCCTGCAGCCCCGGGGCACAACAGCCCGACCCTGGGGCAGCCCTGGCTCCCTGGGCCTCCTCCAGCCCCGCGGGTCTCACTCCGCGCTCCCAGCGTGTCCTGGAGGGCGGAAATCTGGAATAAACCGTTTCTCCAGCTTCCTCGTGTAGTTTGCATTTAACTTCTTAATAAAGCGACTGTTATTTTTCTAAGCCTTTGTTTTCCCTGGCAAATGCTGCTGCTGTCCGGCAGTTCCTCCCTGGCCCGGGAGGCTCCGTGCGGTGATTTCTGCTCCGGTGGGTCCCCGAGGCCGCACCGGGGGCGCTCCGGCCTTGGGGCAGCCACGGGGTCCGGGCCGGGCCCCACCGGGGGCTGCTCCGGGCTTTGGGGGC
>VXBR01002956.1:179358-196485 GCA_013400215.1 Cisticola juncidis | reverse complement strand
ACCTTCCCTTCCCAAACCTTCCCAAACCTTCCCTCCCCTCCCCTCCCTTCCCCTCCCCTTCTCTTTGGGATCACTGGGGGCTCATCCAGCCCATCCATTCCCTCCTCTCCCTTTGCCTTTGGGGGCAGTTCCATTCCCAGGGGTATCCAAATCTGGGTTTGCCTGGAGTGAGGGGGATTTTTCCCTGCTGTTCCCACACGGAGCTGTCTGTGCTCAGCTCAGCAGGGCAGGAACCAGATCCCATCCCAGCCATCCCAGGCGCATTTCCCCGGATCCGTTTTCCCCTGGATCCGTTCTCCCCCGGCCTTGGGTCCCATCCCGTGCTGTGACTCCCTGATGGAAGGTGGCACCACAGTAAGGGACGGGCTGCCGAGTGACTGACACTGCTGGGTGCTGTCTCCTCTCATCCCCTCTGGCTTCCCTGGCTGCTGGGAATGTTTTCCAGGCTGGATGGAGCTGTTTTTCCCTGGCTGGTTGATCCCTGCTTGGTCCTTGCAGGATCAAACATCCATGTGGGAGTTACCCCAGGCAGGGCTGACATCTCTTTGTAGGGAGCAGAATCATGGAATGATTTGGGAAGGGAGCTTGGCACTTCCATGGGCAGGGACACCTCCCCCTAGAGCAGGCTGCTCCAAGCCCTCCCTGCATCCCAAGGATTCCCTTTCCCCATCCTTGTGGGGAAACAGCCCAGCTCTCCACCATATCCCATCCCTATGGGCTTTTCTAAAAATCCCTCTTCCCTTTTCCCTGATGTGGGAGCAGCCCAGCAGCACCCACATGCTCTGGGTTGCTGTGGAATTTCTCCCCTAGGCACAGAAACACAAAAATTGCTGTTTTTGTCAGCTGGAGATGGGTGAGGGGAGCCCAGTGAGCCCCGTCCCTCCCCGGCTGTCTCTTCATGATTTGTCTTCCACAGCCCTGCTGTTCCTGGCAGGAGCACGTTCCCATCTGAGTCATCCCTGGCCCGGGTCAGGAGTGGGTTTGGATGCTTCCTTCTGATTTTTAACATCCCTTTGTCCTGATGGGAATGGATTTTCACAGAGGGAAAATGTCAAGGGAGGGAGCTGCAGGAGGAGCCTCTTGCTCTGGCAGCACAAACCTGGCTGGGGGAACGACAGGATCATGTAATATCCTGAGTTATCCACAGGGATCATGGAATATCCTGAGTTATCCACAGGGATCATGGATCCAGCCCCTGTCCCTGCCCAGACCCCCCAACAACCCCACCCTGGTCATCCCAAAGGCTCCTGGAGCTGTGGCAGCCTCGGGGCCGTGCCCATTCCCTGGAGAGCCTGGGCAGTGCCAGCACCTCTGGGGGAAGAACCTTTCCTGCTCTGCACCTAAACCCCCCTGGCACAGCTCCAGCCCTTCCCTTTCCCTGTCCCAGGGAGCAGAGCTGCCCCTCTGAAGATGCAGAACCCCTGTGGTCCCCAGGGGTGTCCCCTCCCTGCCCATGTGACAGCTCTGTCATATCCACTGTGACATTGCTCTGGCCATGTCCCTGGGGGATTCTCCTGAATTCCGGTCCTGCCTCCTTCTCCTGGCTTTGTGAGTGAGGAATTTGCAGTTTTTGGTGTTGGGCATGAGCAGGATCCCAAGCAGGGATGGCCAAGTGACAAGAGCTGAGGTGCCACCAGAGCTCCCTGAGCCCTCCTGGCTGCCCCTGGAGCGCTGACCTCAGGCAGGAGCGGTGGGCAGGGATCCAGGATCGTGTCCAGTGAGTCCCAGAGCCCTAAATCCCGGTTTTCTGCACCAGGCTGGACCCAAGGACATGACAGAGGTGTTGAAAGTGACATTGGCAGTGTCCCCTCTCCGTGGCCCCCCCGTTCCAGTGGCAGCTTTGTGAGGAACACCTCCCTGACACCTCCCAGCCACCTCCAGGGGGGATTCCCAAAGGGAACCTCCTCTCTTGGGGACCACCAGTGACCCTGTCCCCCCTGAACCTGCCCTGCACAGGCCATGGCAGGGGCACTCCCCAGCACAGCTGGAGCTCCCTGCAGCCACAGCTGGAGCTCCCTGCAACCACAGCTGGAGCTCCCTGCAGCCACAGCTGGCCACAGCTGGCAGCGAGGCCCAGGAGGGTTTCCCACCCCAGCAGAGGAGTCAGAGGGCACAGCTTTGTCTGGATAAGCCTAACTGAGCCTGCAAGGCTGGGAATTGGTGGGAAAATCCCAATGGGAGGCGTTAAGCCAGCTGAACATGACTTTTGAGCTGGATAAATGGGATTGTCACGCTGGAAAGGGGAAGTGCCCGGATTAGAAAGGGACTCTTTCCTTACTGGAGAGATGGTCCGGGAACAGCTCCTGCTTTGGGGGATCCCCTTTGGTTTCATCCTGCTGGATCCACCCTGGATTATCCTTCCACCCACTGGGCCTGGCTGTGATCCACAGGGCTGGAAGGGACCTTAAAGACCGCCCCATTCCAACCTCCCATGGACAGGGACCAAATTCCATGTGGAATATCTGCCACGTGCACTGACGCAGGGAGAGGGTCACTGCCTTTGCAGCTCTAATCCTGCATGGATTTCTGTCCTGGGGAGGGAAAGCTGCTGGAGCAGCTGCTCTGGGAGCTCTCCCATCCTGTTTTGGCCTAAAAGCAGCACAAGCAAGGCCCGAGATGTCTCATGGGGGGACCTTGGAGCAGAGCATCTCCCTGGGCTCCCAGCTGGGACCAAGCAGGACACAAACCCAGCATGGGGAGAGACCCTGGGAGTGTCCCTGGAACTGCCACAGGCTGAGACATTGGGATTCTGTCCCTGGAGCTGGCACAGGATGCCCAGAGCAGCTGTGGCTGCCCCTGGATCCCTGGCAGTGCCCAAGGCCAGGCTGGGCAGGGCTGGGAGCAGCCTGGGACAGTGGGAGGTGTCCCTGCCATGGCAGGAGTGGAACAAAATCATCTTTGAGATTCCTTCCCACCCAAACCATCCCATGGGTGTTATGATTTGTCTCTGCACTGGGATTTTTGCCTGCTGGCAGAGATATTCCTGATCCTGGATATCTTTTGCTGCTGAACTCTTCTGGGAAAAGGCCCCACCCTGATGTCTCTCCATGGGACTCACCCACCTTGGGAGCATTTTGGTGACAGCCTGGGATGGCTGGGATAAGTGCAAACTCTCCTGGCCATTTCTTGGCTCTGCAGTGACTCATCCTGGGCTTCTCACCGAGGAGATGAGAATAAATTCTCACTTCCATGGATTTTATCCCTGCCATTCATACCTGCACACCTGTTTGCCGCAGTAGGAGAGGGAGGTTGGTTTGCCAGGCTGTCTCTGTGATGGATAATGTGCTCCCACCAATTCCCTGCCATCCAGACGGGGGCCAGGAGATGAGGAAGGGACAACAGTGACACCACAGCCCAGTCCGTGTGGCACTGCTGCCACCCCCGGCAGATGCTCCAGGTGTCCTTGCCGAGGTTTGGGGCTCTCTGCGGGCATCACCGCCCACCCCAAGGAGGGTGGAACCCCAAAATAACGGAATGGGGCAGCCCCAGGTGCTTTTCTCCATGCAGGACATGCCCAGGCTGGGAAGCAGCCGGAATTCACCGGGACGGCAGCGGGGGCAGCGGGGGCGTCACGGCCGCGGCAGCGCCGCCGTCCCCGTCACCTCCGAGTGCTCGGGTGCCACTCAGAAGCTGTCACAGCTGCCTGTCACCCCCGGGAGCGCGGCGGCAGAGCTGCTCCGCAGTGTCGCCTGTCAGGGACACGCCGGAGGTGGCTGTCACCCCGCGCCCCGCTGGTCTCCCCCTTGCCGGCTCCGCTGCCGGCACCGCTGATCCCATCAAGAGCGGCTGTTGATTTTGGGATGAGCTGTGCCCGCCGAGCAGCAGCCCTGACCTTTGCTGGAGCGGCGAAGGAAAACGCGGAGGGGTTGGGAGGAGGTGGCATTCCCTGGCTGTGCTGTCACCGGGAGCGGGGCTGGAATTTGGGAACCCCTCGGGGAGCAGGAATGGGGTGGGACACCGGGGGAAGCCTCCGTGGGGCTGCTCAGTGGGGGCCACCCCGCGAAATTCCACTCGTGCCCAGTTAAACGGCAGCTGGGAGCGGGAGAGGGGGCGGGAGGGAATGATGGAGGGGAATTACGGCCGGGAGAGTTGGGAATTTCGAGGCAGGCAGGAGGCTGCTGGTGATAAGAGGGTTGAGAAATGAGTGGCACGGGGGCAGCGGAGGTCGGGAGACATCGAGAGGCAGCTCCGGGGCGCGGGAGGGAACAGGGAGAGAGGGATGGANGCTTCTCCATCGCGGGGTCCCAGCCCGACCCTCCCACCCTGAAACACGACGCGCTCATGGGTTTGTTCCTTGTAATTAAGGCTAATTGTGGCAATTTGGGGGGTTTCAGTGAGAATATTCCTCCTGTGCTGGGGGGAGGCTGCTGCCTCTCCATCCTCCCCCCGGGCATCCTCCCGGCAGCTTTTCCTGCGGCGGGGAATGCGGGAAAGGGGAGAATCCCCAATTAACTCCAGAGCCCCCCGAGCCCCCGGGGCTGATCCCCGGCGCCTTTCGCTGCCCTCCTGCCCCGCTCCGCTGCTTCTCCCTCCTGCCAACAGCGGCTCCATTGTTAAACGCCGCGATCCTGCGTGGCCCGCTGCCGCTAATGAAGGTAATTAGCTGTGAGTCACGTCGGGCTCATTTATGTTACGAGGTCAAAATCCCCGCTACACTTCAGTACATTTTTGCAGCGAGCGCATTTAGAAAGTAATTAAAAGGCTCAGCAGCCGCCGATGCCTCCATCCCCTCTCCCCCTCGCCGGGCTGGCAGGATTTAATTGAGGCCAGCCGAAAGTTAGTGGGAATAAATTGTGGCTGATAAGGCGGAGGTTGTAATTTAATTCCGGGAGAGGAGCTGTGCTGGCCCGGGTGTTTGGCTCTTCGGGGAGCGGCGTTGGAGGGGGGGTGATGACAGCTCAGCTCTGTAATGCGATTTAGGGAGGGGAATGACGCTCAGGGAGGCACAGGGAGGGGTCACTGGTTACATCCTCACCTCTGGGGTCTGTGGACCGAATTCCCACCCCTGCGAGGCTGTGGATGTGGAGGTAGAGCAGGGATGCTGGTCCAGGGCGTGTTGTCACAAAGACTGGTGAGAAAATACAAAAAAAAAAAGGCTAAGAGGGGCTGGGGACAGGAATTCCCCTCCTTGGCTTTGAAGGGTGCTTATAAAAATTAGGGAGAGTGACTTTTTACACGGGTGGATAAAGCCACGACACAGGGAATGGCTCCCACTGCCAGAGGGGAGATTGGGCAGGAGATTGGGCAGTTCCCTGGGAAGGTGGGCAGGCCCTGGCACAGGGTGCCCAGAGCAGCTGTGGCTGCCCCTGGATCCCTGGCAGTGCCCAAGGCCAGGCTGGGCAGGGCTGGGAGCAGCCTGGGACAGTGGGAGGTGTCCCTGCCCACGGGAATGGGGTGATTTTAATGTCCCTTCCATCCCAAACCATTCCACGATTCTGACATCTCAATTGTGGCTCTGCCTGTGCAGTGACCAGGAGAAGAGAAGGATCCAGAGCTGCTGCTGGAGGGAGGTGCTGGAGCAGGAGCAGCCTGGGAAGCTCCCAGGATTTGTGGCCCCGGGAGCGGGATGTAAATGTAACCTTCAGCCGGGCGGTGCAATTAGAGCCCCGTGCCTGCCGCGATATTAAAAGGGGATATTGAAGCAAACAGCGGCTCTCCCCGCTCCCAGGGATAATATCCCGCGCCTGTTTGGCCAGGGATTTGCCGGCACTCTGAGCAAACAGCCGGGGACCGCCTCTGGTGCCCGGGAAACCTCTCACACCCCGAGTGAAAATCCAGCCCGTGCATCCCGGCACGGATCTGCTCCCGGGGCTGGGCATCCTACGGGGCAGCGCCTCTCCGATGGGCAGGAGGAGCAGGAGGAGGAGGAGAAGGAGCAGCTCTTCCACCCTCACTGAGGCTGAAGGAGGATGTGAATCCAAGCAGGGCCATGCTCCTGATCACCTTCCTGCTCCAGCCGTGCCAGGGAACTTCCCCCTTTTTCCTGATCCCTCACCCCACCTTTCCCTTGGAAGGAGATCCCCGGGACTGCTTTTACCTCAGTTCTTCCCTTGGAATATGGATGGAATCGCCTTTGGAGGGGCTGGCACTCAGCTCTTCCTCAGCTGCCCCCTCAAGCTCTGATGTCTTATTACAAACTGACCATGAGGCTGTTCCAGCTTCATTTTCCCTTCTTGTTTGGACATCGTGATGTGATTCCAAATGTTTTGCAATCCCACCCTGCCTGCACACGGATGCCCCCTCTCCTCTCCCCTCCCTGGTCCAAACTGGGTGATGGGATCTGGGACAGGGGACCCCAATTCCCACAGACCCACAAAGCCCAGAGGTCTCCTGCTTTCCAGACAGGGAGCTCAGTGAGCCATTCCAGGGGGAAACAGCAGGAAAATCCCATTTTTTGTGCCCATCCTTTGCTCCCCTTCCCAAGAAATCCCAGCTCTCGATGTTGTCACCAGTGCTGGTTTTCCTCCTCCCCCCTGCAGATACGCTGTCAGTGCCTCGCTGGTCCCCGCAGATCCCCCGTCGGGATTTAGGAAATTCCATAAAACACAGGTGAGCCCCAGGCTGGGGGTGAGGGGTGGGCACCTCCCTCCCCCTCCCTGCTCCAGAACACCGAGACTGGGACGTTCCCCCTTTCCCTGCTGGGCTGTGCTCTCCTCCAGGCCCTTTTCAATTCCATTTCAGTTCAGATCTGGTTCAGATAAGGCTCGAGTCGTTATCAATAAAAGCTCTGTATTATCTGTGACCTTGCCAGCCTCCAGCAAAAGTCCCCATCTCTGCATTCCAACACTTCCATATCTCTCAAAGAGGGAAAAGCTCTGGGAAGAGCGGCGCTGTTTGATGGGAAGCAGCTCCCGAGGGGCTGGAAACGTCCCCAGGGCAGGGAGGGGTTTGGGGGGTGCCTGGGGTGGGAAGAGCTGGGGAATCACAGGGAGTTGGGGTTGGATTCCCTTTGGAACGAACTTCCAGAACCAATGGAAGGGTCGGGGTTGTGTTTTGGCATCCCTAGGAAAATTCCTCAACACCTGCAGCGGAGTTTGAGGGCAGCAGAGAGAGGATAAGCAGGGCTCGGGGATAAGGGAGGACTCAGCTCTCCCCGGCCACTCTCCTGTCTCTCTCCACAGGTTTTCCACCAAGTACTGGATGTCTCAGACCTGCACCGTCTGCGGGAAGGGAATGTTGTTCGGCTTAAAATGCAAAAACTGCAAGTACGGCGCAGTGCCGGGGCTGTTTGTGTCACCCCTTGGAACTGAGGGGATAATCGGGATTTTGTGGGGGATTCGGGCACTGAGACCAGCCAGGCCCTGGCCAGCTCATCCTCACAGGAAGCTGTAATGAGATGAGAATTGGGTGAAAACCGCCCCAAACCGGGGCCGGGGCTGTGTCTGGGATGGGCTCAGGCTCCTCGGGGAGGATGTGCCTGCCAGACCCCGGCTCTGCTCGCTGCAGAGCTCTGAGTCAGATCCTGGCAGAGCCCTCCTTCCCTAAGCCTGGCTTTGGAGCCCCGCGCTGCGGAGATTCCCGGTGGGATTACGGGACACGCGGGGGATGCGCTGGAGCAGCCGGGGACAGCTCTGGGCTTCAGGCGGGCTTTGCCCGCAGTTTTGGGCTGCAGCCTCCATTTCTGCCAACTTTGAGGCACCTCTGCTCCTGCCAGGGTCCCGACTCACCCCAGATCAGTTAATCCCGGGTGCAAAGGAGGGGATAAAACGGGACAGGACCGGGAAAACAGCGAGGGAGGGGCAGGGGCTTCTCTCAATTCGCCCCAGCCCGGCCTGGGACAGACCCAGCCGCCTTCAGCTGCTGCCGGAGCCGGGATTGCCTTTCCTGGGCTGGGAATGTGCGATTGTCTGCGGGTGACGGAGCGATAACGATCGCTGCCGCCGCTGATTAAGCGCTGATGAGTTGGTAAATTGGGATTTAAACCTGCCGAGAGGCGCTGGGTTACTCCTCGGCTGCTGAGGCTTTTCTGGAAGGGATGTGAGCAAATGCAGGGATTTTAAAGGGTGATTCCCGCTGCAGCCGTGCTCCAGGAGCTAGAGACTTCTCCGTGCAGGAGGAGGGGGTTGTTTCTGCTCCCTGACCAGGATCAGGGGTGCTGTGGCTCTGGCCGTGCCAATCCTGCTCCCTGTAATCCTACAGAAAAGAACAAACCCATCTCCTGGCAATCAAAAGCTGGGAGTGAACACGAGGTTTAGGTTTTTTCCAGCCTTGCCCCGGCGCTGCTTTCCCCAGAAAGCAGAGGGGAACCAACAGGTAAAACAAACAACCGGACCCCAAACCCCCCAAGCCTCAAATACCAAATTAATTCCTGCCTTTCCCTCTAGGAACAGCTCTGTAATAAAAGCTAACACGGGCAGCTCCTGAATTTTCATTACCCAGCTCATTGACTTGAAGCTGCCGTTCTTTTTTCCCCATCATTTCCCCTTGTTTTGATAAATCCTCTCCTCCTTTTCCCCTTTTCCCCCATGGCTTTCTGCCGGCCTGGCAGAGCGTGAGCCGCGGATGCGTTTCCATCCTTAATTAAGGAGGAATGGGAAGGATTTGGGAGTCTGCCCATGCCTGTTTGCAAGACCCGGGGGTGAAGCCCTCCAGAGTCCTGCCCTGGCTCCACAAACCGGGAAAAACTCTGCAGAGTATCCAGGGGCTGTCAATCCTCTCTTTATTTTGGCTAAATGTCCTTAATAAAGCCAGGAGAGGAGAGCAGTGACAGGGACACATCGGGGATGGGGCAGCCACTTCTTCCCCCTCTGCTGCTCCTGGATTTAACTGAGCATCCAGGAGTGGGATGGTGGGAATAAAGATTTCATGGGATCATGGAATTTTTTGGGCTGGAAGGGACCTTAAAGCTCATCCTGTCCCACCTTCCAGTAAACCCCCAGTGCAGACTCTGCTCCTTTTACTGCAGCCAGCTCTGGCAGAAGTGACAATTTGGGTGTCCTCGACCCCGGCTGGTCCTCCCCAGCTGGCAGAGACAGGGCAGAGCCTCCAGGTTTGGGAATTTCTGTGCTGCTCCATGGGGATGGATGCGTTTCCAAGCCTGTGTAGCCCCTGTGTCCTGCCAGTCAGCCCTTCCTGATTTTCCAGGAGGTGCATCCCGTGCTGTTCCTTATCCCTGAGCTGCTGCTTGGGAATTATGGGATGCAGGGAGCCTGGAGGGTTCACTCAGCCAGGGTGAGCAACCAGAGCATCCAAGGGGAGAAGGAGGAAAAGCCCTGAGCTCCATCACAGAATTCCAGAATGGATGGATGGGATGGGACCTTAAAGCCCACCCAGTCCCACTCCTGCCATGGGCAGGGACACCTCCCTGGAAGGGGATTTGGAGCCTTCTCTGATCAGCCCTTTCTGGCCTTAGTTGTGCCCGGGGCTCTTGGGCTGCCTTGGGCTGGGGCTTTCTGTTCCACTGTCCTGTTCCTGCATGGAAAGAGGGATTGGATGTGGAGAGCCAGAGCTGAGGATGCTCCTGGGATCCCAAGTGCTGGGTGGGATCTCCTGGAGTGATTTGGGCTGGAGATTTCCCCCCCTGCTGCCTGTTCTCTGCCAGGACCCTTCTGAGACCCTCCCAGGAGAGGCTGGAGTCCCTCAGGCTGATTTATGGAATGGTTTGGGTGGGAAGGGACATCAGGGACCATCTTATCCCACCCCTGCCATGGCAGGGACACCTCCCACTGTCCCAGGCTGCTCCCAGCCCTGCCCAGCCTGGCCTTGGGCACTGCCAGGGATCCAGGGGCAGCCACAGCTTCAACTCCCTCCAAGAGAACAAATCCTTCCCCAGCTCCCATCCATCCATCCCTGCAGTGGGAATAAATTCCCCCTTATCCCATAAATCTCTCCCTCCACCAGCGCTCCCTTCTCACTCCTTTCTCTCTGTGCCCCGCCAGGCTCAAGTGCCACAACAAATGCACCAAAGAGGCTCCTCCGTGTCACCTTCTGATCATCCACCGCGGAGGTGAGACCCCCTGCCCCCCGCCCGCGCTCGGGACGCTGCCAGGGGAAACCTCCCACAGCCCCCCCGGGCGATTCGGGAGCCGGGCCCAGGCGGGGTCCCCGGCGGGACGGAGGCTCCCGATCGGCCGGGGCGCTGGGGGAAATGTTACCACCGTTTTTTCCGCTTGTAGGGAGACGAGCCGGTCGGGGCGAGGCAGATTTGCATTGCAAACCACTTCCACCCACCCTCCCCCTGCCTCCTTTTCTTTTCAGATTCCCCACCGCACGGGGTAAGTCCAACCAGGTTTTGGCCTTTTGCTTCTGTCGAGAGCTCAGGGCGGACGGGGCACCCCGAACCCCGCGGTGCATGCGGGGTCCCCGCGCCGGGGCCGCGCCGTGGCCCTGCGGATGCTCGTGGTGCTTTTGGAGCTGCCTTATCCCGCTGCCCTGCGGGAGAGCCCGGCCTGAGACCCGCAGAGAGACAGGCAGAACCTTGCAGGACGGCGGGGCCGCGCTTCCCACCTCTCTTCTTCCAGATTTTGGCTCCCTTGCTGGCCAGAGGACCGCGACTGCCTGAGGGAAACGCTTCCTATCGCTCTCGCCTTGAATTTTGAGCTCTTAAAGCTGTTCCTTTGTGTTAAATAGCCCCAAACCTGCTCCTTGGTTTAATCCCGGGGGAAAGGATCGCGCTGGTGGCGCTTCAGAGGTTCCACAGCCTCCTCCCCACCCCCACGCTTGCAGGAAATTTGGGTGGAAGCGGTTGAAGCCTCCCCAGGCTCGGAGCTGCTGCAGACCCTGCCCAGGGCAGGCAGCGTCCCGGGGTCCTGGCACGGGCAGGACTTGGGATTCAGGGCTGTGATGAGAGCTGGAGCTGCTCGCTGTGTGGTTTAGGAGCAGCATGGCTTTGGGGTGGCCTCAGCATCACTGAAATACCTCCCCACCCCCCCAAAAACCCCAAACCCAGCTCTTAAATCCATTATCTCGGAGTCAAACCATTCCTGAGCCCCCACCCTTCAGGCTGTCTTTTCCTCCCAAACCCCTCCCTGCTGAGGGTGTTCTGAGCCGGCTCCTTCCCTTCCCCCCAAAAAGCTCCGGCAAGGATCAGGACGGTGCTGGCTGAGCCCCGGCTCACGGAGGGGCCGTGGCAGCTGCTGGAGCCCCCAGATTTCCTCCTCACCCCCCGGGGGGTTGGCTGAGGCCGGGGTGCAGGAGGATCCCGAAATTCAGCTCCATCCCCGGCTGGAGGTGCGGCGGGAATCGCTTTGGAGAGCGGTTTGCAAGCACGGGGTGACCCCAGCGCTCCTGCTCGGCTTTGATGTCCTTCCCTCTCTCTTCCCCTCCTCTCCATCCCCTTTTCCCTCTCTCCCTTCTTAATCCAGCAAGGTTAGTCCGGACAGAGTCGGTGCCCTGCGACATCAACAACCCCCTGCGGAAGCCCCCGCGGTTTTCGGACCTGCACGTCAGCCAGACGCTCCCCAAAACCAACAAACTCAACAAGGTGAGCCCCGAGCGCCCCTGGGCAGCCCTGGCACGGGGATGGGACCCCTGGGTGCCCCCCAAATACCCACAGCTCTGCAGGGATTCCTGGCATTCCTCAGGCTGGGAAAGATCGTTCAGGAAAATCGAGTTTGGTTGTTCCCCCAGCACTTGTGTCCCCAAGTGCCACATCCACACGGCTGTGGAATGACTCCAGCACTGCCCTGGGCAGCTGTGCCAGGGTCTGACCGCCCTTTCCATGGAGAAATGTTCCCAAATTCCACCCTGCCCCTCCCCTGGCCCAGCCTGAGGCCGTTCCCTCTCCTCCTGTCCCTGTCCCTGGGAGCACAGCCCGACCTCCCCGGCTGTCCCCTCCTGTCAGGAGCTGTGCAGAGCCACAAGGTCCCCCTGAGCCTCCTTTTCTCCAGGCTGAGCCCCTTTCCAGCTCCCTCAGCCTCTCCTGGGGCTCCAGCCCCTTCCCAGCTCTGTTCCCTGCCCTGGACATGTATCCAGTGAAGTTATTTCTTTTAAAAATCAAATGGAATCAGCTGTTCTGCTGTCCCAGTCCTGCTCCTCACTCAGTCTCCAGTTCCAAGCTGAATTTGGGGTGGTTTGAGGTCTCTGCTCCCCGCGGAGGCTTCAATAAATAACAAATTTATTGCTGCAAAGAAAACAAGCCTGGAATTTGATTGTTGCTGGTGAAGCTGCTCAAGCCAGACCTGAGAGAGCACCTGGCTCACTCCTGCTCTGCGTTGATACAATAAACCCATCTCAGGCTTGGTTCTGATGGAATTTAAAGCCTGTTGGCCTCCAGTGGAAAATTCCTTGGAGGAAGGGCAGGGTGAGGGCTTGGCAGGCTTGAAATGCACAAAGACAGGGATATCACTGATGTGATGGGGAATGAATCCACAAAATCCTGAATTCCCAAAGCCTGGCTGAGCTCCTCCAGCCCTCAGCATCTTCTGGCTCTGGGAAAAGTCTGGGTACCAAGATGCTCCTGAGACGCTGATTTTAAACCTAAATCTTCTTAGGAATTTCTGGGTGTAGGGATCTGCTCATGTTTTGTTGTTTTGGGGTGGTGCTTTTGTCCTGAGCATTCCCATTCAGGTTGAAATTCCCCCTCTAAATATTCTTATTCCAGCAGGGTCCCCTTCCTACTTAGTTATTTCTAAAAGTATTTCTTTAAAGGTATCCTGGATGAAATCATGGAATGGCCTGGGTTGGAAGAGACCTTAAATTCCTCTAATTCCAGCCCCCTGTAAAATTCCCATGAACCCCATAATCTAATTCCAACCCCCCCTTATTGTTGTGGCCTTCGCTGGTTGCTTAAATAAGAATTTACCTGACCAAGGTTGTTGAGCGTGGAATGATGACCACTGTGGGTTTCCTGGAAAGCCCAGCTCATTTAAGAATTAATTGATTAGGACAGAATTGCCTGCTGGGGAAGGCTCGTGGAGAGTTTTTAATTCTGTGGGGATGGGAGTGCTCAGCACTGCTCAGACTCTGTTCAGTGGCTCCAAGTTGGGCAGTGAGGGAGGAAATTCTGGCCTCGATTTTCCTTTTGGAATCCAAAATATCCAAGTGGGTTTTCCTGCCTGCTGGCTCTTGCTGCTCCCTTCCCACCCATCCCAAAATCTCCAGCCTTGACTGGGAAGAGTCAAGAAAGTTCTTTCAAGAAAGATCTTCCTGGAACTTCCAGGACCTGGTTGTCCCCAAGGACCGAGCCCCGGGGTGGTGGCCCCAGTTCTGTCCTTGGTGAGCCAGGAGCTCTGCAGACCCCTCAGCCGGGGGTGAGGGTGGGAAAGGAGCCGTTTATGGTGGGGATGTCCCCAGGGAATTCAAACAGCTTTGGGAAGAGCTCCGGAGCTCTGGCTGCTTTCCGGAGCAGACCGGTGGGAGGACGCGGCTGTCACTTGTCCCCTTTGTCCCCCGGGGTGTCCCCGCCCTCACCGGCTCCTCCCTCCCCCAGGACCACATCCCGGTGCCCTACCAGCCCGACTCCAGCAGCAACCCCTCGTCCACCACCTCGTCCACGCCGTCGTCGCCGGCGCCGCCGCTGCCGCCCAGCGCCACCCCCCCGTCCCCGCTGCACCCGTCCCCGCAGTGCCCGCGGCAGCAGAAGCAGTTCAACCTGCCAGGTACTGCCCAGGTGTGCCCAGGTGTACCCTGGGGGTCCTTGGGGTGAGGGTCACTTCAGTTCAACCTGCCAGGTACTGCCCAGGTGTGCCCAGGTGTGTGGAGGTCACTTCAGTTCAACCTGCCAGGTACTGCCCAGGTGTGCCGAGGTGTGCCCTGGGTGTGGGGGTCACTTCAGTTCAACCTGCCAGGTACTGCCCAGGTGTGCCCAGGTGTGCCCTGGGTGTCACTTCCAGCTCATTCCCTTCCCGGACTGACACAGGGGTGGGGAGAAGGTGGAGGGAGAAATCAGGAGAAAAGAGGAGTTTAGGATTGAATATAAATCCTCCTTTTATCCCCTTCAGGGGAAGGAGTGTTTGGCCAAGATTGTTTTGGGAAGAAGCTCTCCTAAGAAACTTTTCCCTTGGGAAAGGAGTTAGCAGCTCCCAGCAGGCTCAGATCTCTAAGGCCCAAAAATATCAGGCTTGCAGGAGGAGGGGGAGGAGGTTGCCTGGCAGAATCCATCACCACAACAACAAACACTTCCAAAAAAGCTGGGAAAACCTCCAGCAATGAACCACCCACAGTGCCCCCATGCCCAGGGAGGTGCCGCCCCTTGGAGCCCCTGGGATTCAGGCTGGATCCTGGAATGGCACGAGGAAGAGAGCAGAGGGGCTGGGAGGAAGGTCTGAGTGTTTCCAGGAATGCTGTGACCCATCCATAGGGTCAGGATTCCCCCAGGCACAGCCCTGGAGCCTCTGCGATCCAGCATGGGTTCCATTCTCCTGTGACCCCGTGCAAGGATTCTCCAGAGCTGGAGATTCCCAGTGCCTCAGCATCCCAACCCACCCCCAGGACCAGCCCTGGGCCCTACCTGGTCCTGGGGATCCCTTGGGTGAGCCCACCATGGGTCACTCGTGGGGCAGGCACCTCCCTGTGGGCTTTTTGGGACAACATTTCTTGTGGTTTAAAGCTGAAACCACGGATTTCACCCCCTTTTGGGCACCTGGATCCCATTCCTGGCCGGCAGGGATGGAGCAGGGCAGGTGTTGGAGTCCAGAACATCCCTGTGGCCACCCTGGAGGGTTTGGAGACCGGACAGGGGGTCTGGGGTCTGTACAGGGGGTCAGAGCCTCACACAGAGCCCAGGAGGACACTGCCTCTGATCCCTGCCATGGCAGTGAATGCCCACAGTGTGTGAAGAATCACAAGCTGAGAGAATTCAAAATAAGTAGTATTTAGTTTATCAGAGAATGTAAATGTAGAATCTGGGATTTTTAGTATCTGGAGTTGAAGAGACAAGCTGGAGGAATTGGGGAGTGGCCCCTGTGCTCCTTGTTCTTGCTCTCGTCCCCCATCTTTTGCTGAGTTGGATTTTAGAGATTGGTTTAGAGTAGAAATGACATGTCAGTGTAGGTAGTGGGCATTGATAAAATTCTGTCAATAAAAAGTGCATTTTGGACGGTGGTTGGGTCAGGGGTGCTGTACATGAGGTGTGGGGCTCTCTGACCCGCCCAGTCCTGCTCTGCTGGGGATGCCCTGCAGAGCTGAGACAGAACTGAGATAATGCCCCTGCCAGGGAGGCCTGGCAGAGCTGAGACAGAACTGAGATAATGCCCCTGCCAGGGAGGCCTGGCAGAGCTGAGACAGAACTGAGATAATGCCCCTGCCAGGGAGGCCTGGCAGAGCTGAGACAGAACTGAGACAATGAAGAATAAACAACCTTGGAACAGGCACTGGGGACTCAGCCTGTCTGCTCTGGCTCTGGTGTGAAACACTCAGGGCAAAGAGAAGATGAAAAACCTGATTACCCCGGGGAACAGCAACCCCGAGGAGAATCTCAGAAAACAGCAGCCCTGAGAGGCAGAATCAGACCCTGGCAGTTCCAGGGGGTGTTTGTTCCCTGTTTTATTCCTGTGAGGAGCAGAATGGGCTCCCAGGCAGGCCTTACCCTGCTTTCATCTCCCCAGGAATTTCTCTGTGGTTTATCCATCAAGGTGGGCATCCCAGGGATTAGGATGTGAGCCTGGGAGCTGTGACACGGTGACCTCTCCAGCTGGAATTACCTCCCGGGCTGGAATTACCTCCCAGGCTGGAATTTCCTCCCAGGCCCCTTTGATGTTGGCTCAGGTCCTGCTGCGGGGCTGAGGTCGGGCCCTGGGGTCTCCAGGCTGGGAAGGGCGAGCTGAGGGAGGGTCTGGGAGATAAGGAGGTGACTCTGAGCTGCTCCCAGCCTCTGGTGGCCTCAGCAGCTCCCAGCCCTTCCCACCCCTGCCCTGCCTGCCCTGGGATGGGATCAATCCCTGGACTGGAGGCAGGAGCAGTGGATTTTCCCAACACCCAGAGCGTCCCCTCTGGCTTTGTTCAGCAGCTCCCAGGACTCCTTCCAGGAGGGACACAGCTCCAGAGCAAGGGAAAGGAGGGTGGGATGTGGCCCTAATGGGCAGCAGCTCCAAATCCATCACTTGGAGTCTCCACGACACCAAGAGGTTCCCAAATTCCTCTTGAGGGGCAGCCCTCAAACCCTGCTGGCAAACTGGAGTCCAGACCCCACCAGGGCATCATGGATGGCATCAGCGCTCTCCAAATGGTGCAGGAGAGTAGATGTGGGGGGAAAATCAAGTTATAATCCAGCTCATTCCCTTCCTGGATTGATGCTGGGGTGGAGAGAAGGTGGAGGGAGAAATCAGGAGAGAACAGGAGTTTAGGATTGAATATAAATCCTCCTTTTATCCCCTTCAGGGGTCTGGACTAGCCCAGTCCTGGAGGAATATATCAAAAGACAGGAGAAAGGATCCAAAAGAGAGGCTCTCACCCTTAGCTGCAGTCAGATGTTTATTCCAGGTGTTCTCCAGGGGGAAAGAGGGTGTGCACAGAGGGACAGGGACTTCCAGCTCTTGGACTCCAGTCCTAATGGGCAGCAGCTCCAAATCCATCACTTGGAGTCTCCTTGATGCCAAGAGGTTCCCAAATTCCTCTTGAGGGCCAGCACTCAAACCCTGCTGGCAAACTGGAGTCCAGACCCCACCAGGGCATCATGGATGGCATCAGCGCTCTCCAAATGGTGCAGGAGGGAAAAAATTCAAGTTATAATCCAGTAAAAGTCTGTATTTTTTGACCTGGGCATCCTGTGTGCCAGTTTGGAATATGTAATATTCCATAGGGGGGGATGTGGAAGTGGTTGGATCCCACGGGAGGGGTTGAGGTTTCCTGCTGAGGAACTGGGCACAGGCTGGAGCTTTTCCAGCTCCACAGGTCAATGTTGAACCTTTTTCCTCTTTTCCAGCCTCCCATTACTACAAGTACAAGCAGCAGTTCATTTTCCCAGGTAAGTTCATTTTCTCCAGAAGTTTTTTTTTCCTGGGGTGCTGGGGTTTCTCCTGGAGGGGATGGGTGCACAGCAAGCTCTCCAAACCCTGCATTTGTGCCAGGGCTTGGGTGGGATTTCTCCTCACAACCTATTGATGCTGCAGGGCTGGGGGTCCCTGGGTGTCCCTGGGATGTCCCTGGGGGTCCCCAGCCCTGCCCAGGGTGTCACAGACCTGGGGGTCAGGTGGGGTTCGGGTCCCTGTGTGTCCCTGGGGGTCCCTGGGTGTCCCCAGCCCTGCCTAG
>VXBR01002956.1:153678-172962 GCA_013400215.1 Cisticola juncidis | reverse complement strand
GGTCCAGGATACTGGGAATGGTTCGGGATACTGGGAATGGTCCGGGATACTAGGAATGGTTCAGGATATCGGGAATGCTCCAGGATATTGGGAATGGTTCAGGATATCGGGAATGCTCCAGGATATTGGGAATGGTTCAGGATATTGGGAATGCTCCAGGATATTGGGAATGGTTCAGGATATTGGGAATGCTCCAGGATACTGGGAATGCTCCAGGATATTGGGATGCTCCAGGATATCGGGAATGGTCCAGGATATCGGGAATGGTCCAGGATACTGGGAATGGTTCAGGACACTGGGAATGGTCCAGGATACTGGGAATGGTTCAGGACACTGGGAATGGTCCAGGATACTGGGAATGGTTCAGGACACTGGGAATGCTCCAGGAGGTGGCACTGGGGGAGCGTTGCTCTTCCAACAGGACTTTCCCAAAGGGACCCAAGTTTTCCTCGCTGGTTCATGGGAATAACTTCAAACCAGGCTTTGCTTGGAGAGGGGGAAAACCATTCCCAGCTGCCTGAGGTGGGGATTATGGCCACAAACCCAGGACCTCAGGATTTCCTCACCTCCCTGTGCTCATTCCCAGGGCAGGACTTTCTGTGTGTGGAAAAGGCCACTTTTCTTCTGGGAGCCCACAAGTGGCCACTCGAGGCCGTTTTTCCCACAAAATCCCAGCAATTCCTTGTGGTTGCTGCAGAAATCTCCGTTTCCCTGCACGTCTGGGAGCAGCTGTGTGTCCCTGGGAAGGGGCTTCACCACGCCGTGCCACCGGCGCTGCGGAAGGGGGTTATTTATAGCCGAGTTTATTTTTACTTTTCCCCATCCCGACGTTTTCCTTCCTGATTGCCTGTGATATTCAGGGATCGTCTCATTAGCAGAAAGAAATTTCCCCATCCAAACAGCACGGCCCACAGGGAAGGGATGGGAGGGGAAACTGAGGCAGCAGCTGGCTGAGGGTGGGATAGTTTGGGTCAAAAAGCTGATTTTCCCTATATTAATCATTTTTTATGGATAAATGGGACCAGCAGCAGTTTAATATCTTCATCAGTGATAAAAACAGTGGGATGGAGACTGGAGAGGAGAAGGCTCCAGGGAGAGCTCAGAGCCCCTGGCAGGGCCTAAAGGGGCTCCAGGAGAGCTGGAGAGGGACTGGGGACAAGGGATGGAGGGACAGGACACAGGGAATGGCTCCCAGTGCCAGAGGGCAGGGCTGGATGGGAGATTGGGCAGGAATTGTTCCCTGTTTGGGTGGGCAGGCCCTGGCACAGGGTGCCCAGAGCAGCTGTGGCTGCCCCTGGATCCCTGGCAGTGCCCAAGGCCAGGCTGGACAGGGCTGGGAGCAGCCTGGGACACTGGGAGGTGTCCCTGCCATGGCAGGGGTGGCACTGGATGGGCTTTAAGGTCCCTCCAACTCAACCCATTCCATGATTCCTGAGTTTTCTCCCTGTGAAAAGCAGAATTCCAGCATTTTTCATCCGTGGGAGGTGGCGAGTGCAAGGAAACTCTTCCATCAGAGCTGCTAATGGGTTTTCTCTTGGGTAATGAGCTCTGGGGACAATTAACATCCATCTTAATTAGTCTGGAGCAGGGGAGGGTGTGAGCCTTGGTGCTCTGAGCGCTGCTGAATGGATGGTGGGAAAGGTGGGGATGGAAGGGCTGGAAAAGCTCCCTGTGTGCTGGAATAACGAGCTGGCTTTGCTGGTGGGGAGCTTAACAAAGCCAGGCCTGGCTAAACTCAGCCTCCTGGGGCTCCTGGTCCTGGAGAGCAGGAGCAGAGGGGAAGCCTCAGCCACATGGGGGATTTCTGAGGATAAAGTCCAATTCCTAACATCCTAATCCTGCTGAAATGGTTCCAGCCACCCCTGAAAGCAGAAACTGCCACATTTTAGGGTTCTGGGTGTTCCTCCTGAGGGGAGAAAAAGGGAAATTGGAATGTTCATCGATGCTTCCCGAGGGTCCAGTGCTCACTGGGGCTGTACTGGAGGCAGGGATCAGCACCCTGCATGCAGCTCCTCGGGTGGGAATGTTTGGGAGAAGGGAGCGAGGTTATCCCATCTCTGGGAGAAGATTTGAGCTGGATTTTGCCTGGGTTTGGAGCTCACCCTGGCTTGTGGGGGGGATTTGGTGCCCCTTTTCCAAGATTCCTTGGGTTTTTAGCCAAAAGCTCCAACGTGGCTCTGGGAGCTGTGCAAGGAGTCTGGGATTTGCTCCTGGGATGCTTCAGGCTGGGTTTGACCCCTCTCTTGCCCTGCCAGGGTGACTCCAACATTCCAGGGTGCCACAGTGTCCATGATTTATGTCCCTGCTGGGAAGACTGGGGAGGACATTGAGGAACATTAGGAATGAACCTGACCCTGGCAGAACTGCATAAAGAGAATTAATTTGTGGAAGGTGCCTTTGGAGCTGAGGAACTTGGAAGGTTTTTGCTGGAGAGGGAGCATCTCCTAAACCCTTCCCTGGAGCTGGTGGTGGTGGGAGGGTGGAGATAAACCCAGTCCTTACCTGAGATATCGAAGATGAAATGAGAGTCTGCTCTTTTTTCTCTGTGGAAAACAGGTTTTAATGACAGGAACACATTCTCCTGGCACTAATTAATAGGGAAGGCATGAGAGCAAGGGATGGGAAGAATATCCAAGGCATCTCAGCTGTTTATTCACGGATAATTCAGTGCATGGACTAAATGTTGGGGTTTACTTTGATTTTGTAATAGATTTCCAGGCTGGATTTTGCCAATATTTAATGTTTGGCTGTGCTGGCGGGAGGAACAAGCCCTTCACAAGGGACACTCCCCCAGCCCCGGGCCTTGTCCCCAGTGGGCACGGATGAGGTCTGGACAAAGCTCAGCTTTAGACTCCGGCTCATCCGAGCCCTGCCCAGTGCCAGATCTCCTGACATTTACAGGCACAGCCCAGCCAGGAAGGATTTGTAAATTTTAATGCTTGGAAGCTGAGGATATTGAACTTGGTTTGAAGGATGGAGGAAAGGGGAAGGTGGAAACCATGGCAGTTAAAATGGAACAGATTTGGGGTCTGGTTTTTCCCTGTGGATGCTCCGTGGTGCTTGCAGCCAGCTCTCTGTTCCCTCCAGGGCATCCAAATTGTCCTTTGAGCTTTAATGAACCCCAAATTGAAGGAACAATGAGGACAGGTGGGATGGAGCCCTGGGCAACCTGAGTGGTGTCACTGCCCATGGCAAGGGCTGGAACTGAGAGGATCTTTAAAGCCTCTTCCAACCCAAACCATTCCAGGATTGAAACAAATTGGATTTTTCTCCTCAATGGACTTAAAATGAATCCTCCCAGCTTTCCTTCCTGTGCTGGGAATTGAAGGAGCAGCTCCAAATCCTGTTCAGTGGGAGAGAAACTGAGGCATGGAGTTGCCACTTTGTTTTCCATGCTGGAGCCATGCACTGATAGGACACAGGGAATGGACAGAGGGCAGGGTTAGATGGGATTTTGGGAAGGGATTCCTCCCTGTGAGGCCTTGGTGAGGCCTTGGTGAGGCTGCCCCATCCCTGGAGGTGTCCCAGGCCGGGTTGGACGGGGCTTGGAGCACCCTGGGATGGTGGAAGGTCCATGGCAGGGGGGGGATGAGATGAGCTTCAAGGTCCCTTCCTGCTCAAACCATTCCTTGATTCTCTGATCCTGGAGCATTTCCCCAGTGCCTTTCCAGTCCTGCCCTCCTCTCCTCACTCCTGGGTGTATTTTGGGAAGGGAATCCATGGATTCCTGTCCCCCCTAACCCTGTCCATGTTCAAACACCCACTTTGGGAGCCAGACCCTTCTTCTCTGCCTCCGTTGTTTTCCCTTTTCCTGCTTCTCCACCACATTCCCTTCCCTGGCAGTGAAATAATGGAGCTCGTAGATCATATAATAAATAGGGATCGACTTCATGCCAGGCTGTGGATCAGAATGGATTGACCCCTGGGAATTCACTCCCTCCCAATCGATGCCGGCCCATCAGGCCGGATAAATCTTGATAACGACGGGCAGTGGGAAAGTCAATACCTGGATTAATACATACATTAAACCTGGATATATCTTCCACCAGCAGGCAGCAGCCTGGGGAGGGCCCTGGAGTATCCTGAGCCAAGGGAGGGTTGGAATGGGGAAAAACAGCAGCTTGATCCTGTGTTTGATGTGGAAACACCGGAGCTGGATGAGCTTTTCTTACCCACTGGAGCATCAAATCCCCACCAGCGGCTGCTCCTTAACGTGGAGGATGCTCCAGGGGGAAAGTTTTCCTTTGTGCTTTAGGAGTGTTTTCAAATGCCATGGAAATATTGCTGCTTTAGCCCCGGTTTCTCCAGGAAAGTGCTTAACACAGCGGGATTTGCTTTGCTGGAGAGGGAGGGATTTAAGGAAATGCCTTTGATTAAGAGCCCCGCTGAGAGATGGTCCCATAAAGCCCTTCCGCTCGTGCCAGCTCTTCCCATCCCTCTGGAGTGACATCCCAGCATCATTCCTGATTTTTTCTGAGCACCCTCAATGCCTGGGATCCTGTCCCAGTGTCCTGGGATCTGGGACAGAGCAGGGCTGCCTGTGGGGGATCCATGTGCTGGCACCTTCCTAGCCAGAGAAACAGATCCTTCCTGTGACAGCAGCGTTAACTTTTTATTAATAATAATCATTATTACTGTCCCAAAGTGGAGCCAGGTTCTGGTGAAGCAACCAAAGTTTCTTTTCTTTCTCCAAAAGGGCTTTTAAAATTTTTCTTTTGCAATCTGAAGCTGAAAACAGGAAGAGGAGCAGGATGCAGTGAACATATCAGAGAAAAGGAGGTGAAGGTGCCTCTGGTCCTCCCTGTGCACCCAACCCTCCCTCTCTGGGCCCTTTCTGAGCTTGTCCTGTCCAAAGGCAGCACCTGGAGCACGGGGTTTGTTTGGGGCTTGTCTGCAAGCCTGGCTTTAGCTAAGCCCAGGGGCTGCTTTGCATTCACCTGGCTCCGAGCTCTTCTCCCCGCAGCTGGAGGAGAGCTCGTCTCCTCTATTTCCTCCAAATGAAAATGCATGGAGTTGGCTTTTTCCAAAGAACTTGTTTTTTTCCGAGGCGACGACAGAGTCGGAGCTACTTTTCGGGGAGGCTGATCCCCCTCCTCCTCCTTTTCCTCCTCCTCCTCCTCCTGCAGCCCTTGTGGTTTGGCTGTAGTTATCTCGTGTGCCAGCTGCCGGCAGGAAAATTCTGCTGCCTAAGTAATATCCATCAAAAGCCGGTGCTTCCATCGGCTGGAGAGAGCGGGATGAGGGAAGCGTTGGCTCTCCAGGGCTCTTCTGTTTCCTCCTGCTGGTTTGGCCCTGCAGAGGCTCCTCCAGGAGGAGCAGGAGGGTCTCTCCCATCCCTGGGCTGGGGATGTGGGCTCCGCTTGAAATGGGGGAATTGAATTCCCGCCTGGATTCCCGTTGGGGTTGCTTTGGGTTCTGTTGGAATGGGGTTGGATGGGATGAGTATTCCAGCCTGGAGGGGCTGGGATCTGCTGGATGATGGTGCTCAGCTCACGCCCATTTTGGCACTGAGTTTTGGCTGCTGCTTCCATAGAATCTCAGAATTGTTTAGATTGGAAAATTTCCTTAAGATCCTCGATTCCAACTATTCCCCAGCACTGCCAAGGCCACCGCTGATCCGTGTCCCCAAGTGCCACATCCACATGGCTGTGAAATCCTCCAGGGATGTGCCAGGGCTTGACAGCCCTTTCAGGGAAGAAATTCTCCTCATATCATCATTTCTCCTTCCTGGTCATGGTGGTGGCATTTGGATGTAGAGGGCTGAGGAATTGCAGGCTGGATGATGCCACTGCTTGCTCTGGAATCAAGGGGGCGAAATTCCTTATCCATTTAGAGGAAAACAAAACCTCAGGATAAAAATGAACCCAAAGCTCTCCCTTTGCTGCTCTTCCAGCCTTGTCCAATTTTCCTTTTTGTGAAACACCTCAGGAGCTGTTGAGTTCCAAAAGCACCATTGCCAGGCGCTGGGAAAAAGTGAAAAACAAGCCAAAATACGGGAACAGCTGGAGAACTTCCCAAATAAGTCAGGAGTGTGCTGGAATGTGCAGAGCTCCTTCTTTCCCTCTCTGGTCCTGCTCAAATGAAATCAAATAAGTCCCGGCTCAGTGGCTCTTGTTGGTGTTTCTCTCTTAACATTCCCCAAAGGGTCCTTTTTCCATGAAAAACTCGAGCTGGGTAAACTGCTGGGGAATGTGGGAGCATCCAAGCATCCTTTGCCGTGTCTTTCCTCCAGCACAGATGTAACCTGGGAGCAGAGGTGTTTTTATATTAAAGCATTTTTTATTAATTCCCTACCTCGCTCTCTTCTCCGGTGTCTCCCCTGGGTCTGTAGTGCTGATGTCTCCATGGTGTCCGAGTGCTTCCCTATAAATCCATATCCTGGCAAGGAGGGAACTTCCTGGGCTCTGGCATTTATCACCCCTTTAATTGAATGGGGGTTTGTGTGGATGGGAAGAGGGAAGGGAAACACAAAGCTCCTGGAGTGATGGAATGTGCCTAAAACCGCCAGGCCGTTGGCTCGGAGCGATCCCAGCTCCTGGAGCCAGGATGGAATCTCCATCCATGGAGAGGGGTTGGCCATGAATTCAGAGCTTTGGCCATCAGTAGAGAGGTGGTGGCCATCAATACAGAGGTGGTGGCCATCAATACAGAGGTGGTGGTCACCAGAGTAGAGCTGCTGACCATCAGTGGGGAGATGATGACCATCAAGGTAGAGACAGTGACCACTGGAGGTGATGGCCACCGGTGTAGAGGTGGTGACCATCAGTGTAGAGGTGGTGACCATTGATATAGAGGTGATTGCCATGAATGTAGAGGTGATGACCATCACTGGAGGGTAGAGGTGGTGGCCATCAAGGTAGAGGTGATGGCCACCAGTGTAGAGGTGTTGGCCACCATGTAGAGACAATGACCATCAGTGTAGACGTAATGGCAGTCAATGTAGATTTGATGACCACCAATGTAGAGGTGTTGGCCACCAATGTAGAGGTGATTGCCATGAATGTGGAGGTGATGACCATCACTGTGGAGATGATGGTCACCAGGATAGAGGTGGTGGCCATCAAGGTAGAGATGGTGGCCACCAGTGCAGAGACAATGATCATCAGTGTAGAGGTGGTGGCAGTCAATGTAGACTTNTGCCATGAATGTAGAGGTGATGACCATCACTGGAGGGTAGAGGTGGTGGCCATCAAGGTAGAGGTGATGGCCACCAGTGTAGAGGTGTTGGCCACCATGTAGAGACAATGACCATCAGTGTAGACGTAATGGCAGTCAATGTAGATTTGATGACCACCAATGTAGAGGTGTTGGCCACCAATGTAGAGGTGATTGCCATGAATGTGGAGGTGATGACCATCACTGTGGAGATGATGGTCACCAGGATAGAGGTGGTGGCCATCAAGGTAGAGATGGTGGCCACCAGTGCAGAGACAATGACCAGCAGTGTAGAGGTTGTGGGCATTAATGTAGAGGTGATGGCCACCAGTGCAGAGACAATGACCAGCAGTGTAGAGGTGGTGGCATTAATGTAGAGGCGATGGCCATCAGTGTAGACTTGATGACCATCAGTGTAGAGGTGAAGGCCACCAGTTCAAGGTGGTGGCCATCAATGTAGAGGTGTTGGCCACCAATGTAGAGGTGATTGCCATGAATGTAGAAGTGATGACCATCCCTGTGGAGGTGATGGTCACCAGGATAGCGGTGGTGGCTGTCAAGGTAGAGGTGTTGGCCACCAGTGCAGAGACAATGATCATCAGTGTAGAGGTGGTGGCAGTCAATGTAGACTTGATGACCACCACTGTAGAGGTGTTGGCCACCAGTGTAGAGGAATGGCCATCAATGTAGAGGTGGTGGCAGTCATTGTAGACTGGATGACCACCACTGTAGAGGTGTTGGCCACCAGTGTGGGAGGAATGGCCATCAATCTAGATACAGTGACCATTGATACAGAGATGTTGGCCACCCATGCAGAGCTGATGAGCATCAGTATTGCAGAGTGGTGTAAAAAACCCCAAAGGATTTTTGGGACGAGGCTGTTTTCCCACAGAACAGTAAAAAGCACCCAGAGGCAGCGCTCCAGCTCTTCCTCCCTCATCCCAAATTGTTCCTCTGCGCGCCGCCTTGGCTTTGCTCCCGCTGCTGATGTCTCCAGCCCACGTTGGGAATGCAGAGTGTTTATAAAGCAATTTGGGATTTGGCTTGCTTGGCTGAACACTTGAAAAACTCATTTTGAATTGAGAGTGGCATCTGCAGCAGGATGGGGCCGGGCCCGTCCTGATGCTGGGAAAGGCACCGGGATGTGAACGTGGATGTGCCATGGGATGAGGTGCACTCCTGAGGACTCCCAGAGGATCTCTGCATCCCTGTCCCAGCCACCCCTCAGCTCTGGATGGTGTTTGTTCACCTCATGGCACCAGGCACGTGTCATCAACCCGCTGTGCCTCCAGGGATGGAGAAGTTTGGGAGAAGAAGACAAGAATTCCTCATGAATTATCCCTTCAGCGCTGAATGAGCCGCAATCCATCTGAAGATGCAAATAATTATCTGCCTTGTTTTTGGCACTGAGCACAGGCATTTTGTGGCCCTGTCATGCACAGCCTGTCCCTCAAAGCCACGCTCAGCAGGGCCCTCTCCAAGCGGGAAGGCTCCGAGCGCGCCCCGGGCGCCGCTCTTTGTCCTGCCCGAACGGGAGCGGTGAGGAACGGGGAGAAGCGGGGATTGTTGAGCTGTGCCATGAAAAGGTTCTGCAGGTGGTGGCTGAATGGGCTCAGGTGCTGCACAAAAGGTATCAACCGGGCTTTATCTGTGTGTTGGCAGCTCCTTATCCACAAGAAAAGTCGGGATGTGCCGGAGCGCGGTGAATTCATTCAGAGCTGTCATTCACCGAGGGGAGGGGAGAGCACCTGGGCTGCTTTGGTGGCTCTGCCAGGCTCTGAGGAGCAGAGGTGACAGGGACATGTCCTGGTGCCACCAGCCTGGCTCTGGCTGCTCTCCTGCAGCGGCTCTGTCCGCTGGGAAGGATTTGGAAATCCTGTAAATGGAGTGGAAAGATGGGAATCTCAGCAGCAAAGGGCAGCAAGCTCCGCTCTCGGGGTTATCTCGGCAGTTCAGATTGGCAGAATTGTGAGGATTTTCCTCTAAACAGCCCTTTCCCAGGAAAACAGCTGATCTTAACTCGCTTCAGGGCTGGAATCCAGCCCTGTTCCAGCACTAATCCACTCATTGCCTTTCCAGTGTCAATTTGTGACCGATTCAGATCACAGGCAATGGGCTGTAAAGTGGTTTTCTCTGGGAAAGCGGTTTTCTGTGTTTTCCGGGGGTTGGGAAGGGCTGGGGGAACTCCTGTGTGTGCAGGCAGGTCATGGAGGTGGCACAAGGCTGTTGTGTGGCAGAGCTTAAAGCTCTGGTGGGTTTATGTAGCAAATCAACTCAGAAAAATTCAGGTGGTAGAAGGACAACTCATGTCTGTCGATATTCTGCACACTGATTCATTCCAGGTATGGAAACCAAGGATTTTAGCACTGATTCCCAAGTGTTTGGATCCTAATCTCCAGCAAATCCTTATCTGACTGCAGCCCAAATGGAGATGGCTTGGAGGGAGCTGCCTCGGGCTGAATCCAGCTGGGATATTCAGGGATGTGCTGGGACACCTGAGCAAGGAAAGCCTCCCTGAGGAGGCACTGGCTGCCCCAAATCCCCACTGCAGCTCACAGCAGGACAATTTCTAACCCTCCCAGGGAGGAAATATTTGGAATGGTGCTGTTGTCTCTCCTCTCGGGGTCATTGTTCCCTGAGATTCTCCTCGGGGTTTCTGTTCCCCGAGGCAGTGGGGTCTCCCCCAGGGTTGCTGTTCCCTGGGGATTTCCCTGGGGTTGCTGTTCCCCGGGGTAATCAGGTTTTCAGTCTTCTCTTTGCCCTGGGTGTTTCACACAGAAGCCAGAGCAGACAGGCTGAGTCCAGCAGTGTTATCAAGGCTGTTTATTCTAAATTATCTCTCAGTTCTTGTCCAGCTCTGCAGGGCGTCCCCAGCAGAGCAGGACACGCGGGGACTGGGGCGGGTCAGAGATCCCCAAACCTTCAGTACGACCCAACCACTGCCCAAGATGTATTTTTTATTTACAAAATTTTACCAATACCTACTACCTACACTAACATGTCAGTTCTACTCTAAACCAATCTCTAAAGCCCAAGGCAGGAAAAGATGGGGGATGAGAGCAAGAACAAGGAGCACAGGGGCCACTCCCCAATTCCTTCATCTTCTCCCTTCAGCCCCATATGCTAAGAATCCTAATTTCTATATTTATATTCTATAACAAACTAACTACTATTTATTTTTAAATTCTTAAGATCTGTGATTCTTCCCAGTGTGAGTATTCACTCCCATGGACAGGAGTCAGAATCAGTGTCCTCCTGGGCTCTGTGGGAGGCGTTGACCCCCTTGTACAGATCCCAGACCCCCTGTACAGCCTCCAGATTCTCCAGGGCTGCCAAAGGGATGTCCTGGACTCCAACATCTCCAAAAGCCGCGGCATGTGGGGTTGATCCCATTCCTGTTTCACTGTTTATCCTCAACGTTCTGCTCCCTGCCCATGGAGCTTCTGGCTGAGGAGCAGGAGGACCCTTTGTATTCGTGAGCTTCTGGAGTTTGGGGTTCTTCTGGGTTTCATGGACTCGTGGAGTGGTTTGGGTGGGAAGGGACCTTAAAGCTGATCCCATCCTACCCTCTGCCGTGGGCAGGGACACCTCCCATTATCTCAGCTTGCTCCAGGCCCCATCCAAGGTGCCCCAGCCCATAGCAGAGGGCTGGAATTCCAGCAGAGGGCTGGAATTATACAGTCCCTAAAGTCCCTTCCCACCCAACCCATTCTGTGATTCTCTTTTGCCATTCTGCGATGATTTTCACCCAAAAAGGACAAAACCTCTCCCAGGGGATGGATCCAAACCACTGCAGGCAGGAATTCCCAGGGCAGGAGGAACTGGGAGTGGGAAAAGCAGCAGAGCCAAGCTGGGAGAGGGCAGTGGAATGAAACCCCAGAACTTTTAATTTGTCAACCAGATCAGAATCCAACCAACATCTGCAGCCACCAAACCTCTTTAACCAGCTGTGTGTTGGGTGTTTTATTTCCCAGGCACAGGTATCCAGTCTCATCTTTCCAAAGTTGCCTGGAATGAGCGTGGGTGGATAGAGAAAAGCACAAAAAAAAGTGGGCGGGAGTCGAGGCAGCAGCCGCCCACGTCCTCCATTATGATATTCAAATGTCAATATATTTTTAATTGGTTTATATCCATCCCCCCCTCCCCCCACCCATCCAGCTGCCTTTGGTAATTAAGGCTCTGTAAATAGATTTTACTGTAATTGGTACGAGAAGGAAAATTGGAGGACATTGTACAGTGCATGGGGTTGGGTTGGGGGATTTTTTTCCCTCCCTGTCTTTCCTCTTTTGACTCATTTTACATCTGTGAGCTCTGTATCCCGAGGGAGGAGGAGGAGGAGGAGGGAGCCACGACCAGTTCTGTACAAACCCTTGGAGGCAGCAGGGCTGGGTGGTTTGCTCTGGTCTGGGATGCAGGGAAAAGCCAGGAGCCAGCCCAGGTTGTCCCTTGTGGCACCAGTGGTGTCACCAGGACACGCCAGGAGCAGTGAGAGCTCCCTCCCAGTGCCAAACTGGGAGAGCCCCCAGTTCCCTGCAGAATCCTCAATCTGCCTTGAGCCAGGAGGCCAAAACCTGTCCAAAATCCTGTGGGATTTACTGTTCCCTGCTTTGTCATTTGGGGCTGTTTCTCCAGGGGGGTTTGTAACTTCTCTTTCCCTTTCCCTGCTCTTGCAGCCTGTGTAAAGGAAGGACTCTCTACTCCGTGGTGAGGGACGCCAAAATCGTCCTGGATGTCAACAAGACGAGGCAGATAGCACAAGAAATTGTGAAGGTACGGTCTGGGGGGTCTGGATTTGGGAAAAATCCCAGCCAGGAGCCAGGCCAGGCATGCTGGGGAGCGGGAGAGGAGCAGCCAAGGATTCTGAGCAGGATAACTCTGCTTAAAATCCAAGGATTCTGAGCAGGATGGAACTCCTTGGCTTTAAAATCCAAGGATTCTGAGCAGGATAACTGCTTAAAATCCAAGGATTCTGGGCAGGATAGCTCTGCTTGGCTTTAAAATCCAAGAATTCTGGTCAGGTTGGAACTCCTTGGTTTTGAAATCCCAGGATTCTGAGCAGGATGGAACTCCTTGGCTTTAAAATCCAAGGATTCTGGTCAGGATAGCTCTGCTTTAAATCCAAGGATTCTGGGCAGGATAGCTCTGTTTGGCTTTAAAATCCAAGAATTCTGAGCAGGATAGCTCTGCTTGGCTTTAAAATCCAAGGATTCTGGTCAGGATAGCTCTGCTTGGCTTTAAAATCCAAGAATTCTGAGCAGGATGACTCTGCTTTAAAATCCAAAGAATTCTGGTCAGGATAGCTCTGCTTGGCTTCAAAATCCAAGGATTCTGAGCAGGATGGAACTCCTTGGCTTTAAAATCCAAGGATTCCTAGCAGGATAGCTCTGCTTGGCTTTAAAATCCAGGGATTCTGGTCAGGATAGCTCTGCTTGGCTTTAAAATCCAAGGATTCTGAGCAGGATAGAAATCCTAGAATTTAAAATCCAGGTCTCTTTGACCTCTCTCATGGGGCTGCATTGGGGGGAGCACCAAAGCTTCCAAGGGCTCCCCATGCCTGGGGCTCATCCTGGCCACTGCTCCTCTTCCCTGCTGGAATTTCAGGTGTTTAAATCCAGCACTGCTGCTGTGAGGGAGTTCCTGGTGGGGTATTCCTCTCCTCTTGGAAAAAAAATGTAATAATCATGGAATACAAGAATGGTTTGTGTTGGAAGGGAGCTTAAAACTCATTCCTGGGCAGGGACACCTTCCACTGTCCCAGATTCCTCCAAGTCCTGTCCAGCCTGTCCTTGGACACTTCCAGCATTCCCAGTATTCCCATGAAGCATTCCCAGGGCCCAGGCTCCTGAAGAAATCCATGCCATGGTGCCACAAGCTCACACACATTTTCCAGAGCTAAAACCGCTTTTCCTTTCCCAGGGATGACTCCAAGTGCATCTTCCACACTTCAGACCTGGCCCTATAAACAATCCCAGGGAGGATCCTCCCCTGGCAGGGTGGAGTGGTCGGGAATTTGGGTCCTGAGCCCTCACAGCTTCCCATGGGATGTCAGCAGCAGCCCTGAGGTGTTGAGCTGTCTGCCAGATGGGGCTGTGCTGTGATTCCAAACACATTTGTCACCGAAAATATTTGGCACAACTCTGCCGTGGGAGCTGTGACTGCCCCGTGCCCTGCCCAAGGTCAGCCAACACCTCCACCCCAGAGCCCAGACCTGGAGCTGATCCCACATTTAACTGTGGGAAAACAGCAGAAAGTCAGGTTTGCTGGCAGATCCCAGCCCCTCTTTAAATATCCAAACCCAGGTTAAAAGCAGAATATGTTCGGCAATATTTCCTGGGTGGTGCTTAGGCTGTGTCTTCTTAAATTGCCTATTTTGTATTTATTTCGACCCAGTTTTAAATTTTAAGTTTCAATTCCCTCAATTCTCCTGGAGTCTCCAGGTGAGCACAGCCTGAACCTCTGAGCCTTGGCCTGAGATGGGAATGCCTGAGGCAGCCCAGAGCCTCTCCCCTCCCAATTCCTACTTCTGATCAGGATCCTCCTGATCCTACTTCTGATATTTTCCACCTTTCACACAGGGATTTTTCCTGCTGAGCAGAACACTTGAAGCAGCACGGTTTATCCTTGTGTTTTTCCCCGTTCTGTGCTCAGGGCTTTTGCCTTCCAGATGTTCCCAGCGGGAAGAGCAGCTCAGTTCAGCCCCTTCCCCTGCGTGGGTTCACGGCTCCGTGTGGTTTTGGGATGAGGCTGACATCCTTGTTTTCTGCAGCTGGTTAGGAACAGGTTGGAAACCTCCAGCTCTGCGGTGTTGAGAGGCAGAGGGGCTCTGTATCCACCCCAAATCCCTGGAGGAATTAGCAGAGCTCCAAAGGCTCTCCCATGCACCAAAGGGAGCTCCTGGAGCAGTCCAGCCCTGCCCCAATGCTTGACCCATCCACATGGCCCATCCCTGCTGAGGAGCAGCTTCCCATCGTCCCACCCATCTCCAGCAGAGGTTTTGGTGGGCTTGGAAGTGTTGGTGTTGGGAAGTGAAGGGAAATCCCAACACCTTGGATGGGGTGGGCTTGGAGCTGCACTGTCCAGAGCCTTTGGATTTGCTGTGCAGCCACAGCAGTTGTTTGATTTTACCCTTTGAGTGCTGGGATGTGACAGGAGAGCTGCTCAGCTCTTTGGATCAGAGGGTGTGAGGTTATCCTGGTCTCAGGATTATTTTTCCCTGGGATTCTCCTCGGGGCTTCTGTTCCCCGAGGCAGTGGGGTCTCCCCCAGGGTTGCTGTTCCCTGGGGATTTCCCTGGGGTTGCTGTTCCCCGGGTAATCAGGTTTTCAGTCTTCTCTTTGCCCTGGGTGTTTCACACTGAAGCCAGAGCAGACAGGCTGAGTCCAGCAGTGTTATCAAGGCTGTTTATTCTAAATTATCTCTCAGTTCTTGTCCAGCTCTGCAGGGCATCCCCAGCAGAGCAGGACACGCGGGGACTGGGCGGGTCAGAGTTCCCCAAACCTTCAGTACGACCCAACCACTGCCCAAGATGTATTTTTTATTTACAAAATTTTACCAATACCTACTACCTACACTAACATGTCAGTTCTACTCTAAACCAATCTCTAAAGTCCAAGTCAGGAAAAGATGGGGGACGAGAGCAAGAACAAGGAGCACAGGGGCCACTCCCCAATTCCTCCATCTTGTCCCTTCAGCCCCATATACTAAGAATCCTAATTTCTATATTTATATTCTATAACAAACTAGCTACCATTTATTTTTAAATTCTTGGGGTTTGTGATTCTTCTTACATGTGAGTATTCAGTGCCATGGCAGGGATCAGAGGCAGTGTCCTCCTGGGCTCTGTGTGAGGCTCTGACCCCCCTGTACAGATCCCAGACCCCCTGTCCGGTCTCCAAACCCTCCAGGGCTGCCAGAGGGATGTCCTGGACTCCAACACCCTTGGAGGGAAGGAGGATTTATCCCAGGAGCGGTGCCGGCAGAGGGAGCTGGATTTGCACACAGCCCAGCAAATTCAGGATTCCTGGGCCCCGAGGGTTCCCTCATCCCAGGGGCTGAGGTGCAGGGCTGGAATTTGCAGTGGGATCTGCACAGAGCGAGGTGAGAGATTTGGGTTTGCCTGGAGAAATTCCTTCAGCAAAGGCCAAACTGAGTTTGATGATTCCATGGAGATGAGCTCACCATTGGATGTGGGAGCAAGGTCTTGGTGTTCTCTGGGATCCCATCACTCCCAAACGATGGGAAGGGGCTGCAGAGCATTCCCGAGGCACTGGGGCTCCTCCATGGATGCTCATTGCACCTGGCCACAGAAACATTGGAATGTCACTCCTTGCTCCACCCTGGCGCTTTCTGAAGGTGACAGTGACATTTGAAAGCCGATTTTTAAACCTCATCATCCCATGTGCTGGGAACTGGAGACCCCTAATTAATCCTGGTGCCTGGAATGGTCCTGGCATCCAGCCCCAAATCCTTTCCTTCCTCCAGCATCCTTTGGCAGAAGCTCTTTAGGATTTGCTCCCTGCAGGGCGCAGTGAAACCCCCATATCTTGCTGGATTGGGGTGTTTTTCCATTTGTTTTTCCATTTGTTTTCCCATTTGTTTTCCCACTTTTTCCAGATGGTGGAATTTGGATTAGGTCTTCTGGCTCCACATCAGCCGCCAGCTTAAAAATAAATTCTCCTCTGGCAGCCTGCATGGTTAATGATGATAGATGAAAAGATGAGACTCGGGATGGATGGATCCCCATGGAATTCCAGTTAATAAATCCCCTTTTTCCAGTGACAGACAACCAATATTCCTAAGCAACAGTTTGCCGGCCTGTTGGGCATTGATCCTTCAGCAGCATCCTGCAGATTGAGTTTTCCCCGAGTCTGCTTAGGAGAGTGAAAAGTGGGACATCATCAAAATCCCTGCTGAAGTTGGGATAAATGTGCTTTATCCCCCTCCCCATCCCAGATTTATCCCGCAGAGCCGAACATCCGCCACACGGAGCTGCCAGCAGTCGCCTTGATTTGCCGATGCTAAACAGGAGAGTTTGGATTTCCCACCCATGGCCTTTTTGTGCCTCATTAGCACTAATTTTAATTAACTGCCGAGCAGTTTTTCCTGGGGGAAAGGAATTAAGGCAGGACTCCTGCGAGGCTCCCGTTTCCAGGCGGATGGGGCCGTCGGAAGCGCCGAGGGCTCTGCCAGGGCGATGGGGAGCGGTGACTTATGGCCCTCCTCTCCCAGCCCCCCAAAAAAACAGAGGCACAAACATCATCACCATCCATTTCCCAGCAGAGGATTCCAGGGAAGCGGCTGCTGGGTGGGCCTGGTGTTAATTTTTCCTGTGGAATTGAATCAGGAGGAGGAGTGGGTGCTGTGGCAGCTGGGACAGCCACACCACAATCCCAATCCCTCCAGGAGCCCATCCCAAAGCAGGGACCCCTCCAAACACTTCCCCTTCCTGCAGGGGATGTGGTCCAGCTTGGATGTGGCTCAGGGATGCCCCCACATCCCATGGGAATGTCACCACTCCGGCCTTATCCTGTCCCTTTGTGCCACTTGTGTAACCTGGGGGGTTTTTCCTCTCTCTGTCCCACCCAGGGAATGGGATACCTGCACGCCAAGGGCATCCTCCACAAGGACCTCAAGTCCAAGAATGTCTTCTACGACAATGGGAAGGTGGTGATCACCGACTTCGGGCTCTTCAGCATCTCTGGAGTTCTCCAGGCGGGCAGGTAGGAGGACATGGACACTCTGGAATTCCTCCCTGTGCCCTAAAGCTGGGAACGAGGGGAAAGATCCCAAATTATCCCTCTCTGGGTGCCATTTTGAGCCCCCAGCCTGGGCACACAGGAGTTCTGAGGGCCTTTGAGGGACTGCTCTGTTCAGAGGGAGTTGGTTTGGATCCGTGGGAAGGAGCACAATGCCGTGTGTGAGCCTCTGGAATTTTGGTCCCAGAGGCAGATTGTGCCTCTTGGACCGACCTCTTCCCATGGGATGAATCCTTTCCATGGCCAAACCACCCTGCAGCCACCCAGGGGATGCTCCTGTGGCAGCAGGGCTGGTTCATTCCTTGGCTTTTCCCTTTCCATCGTTATAATTCCCTGGCATCTGCTTCATCTCCTGCCCGGATCGAGCGAAGCCATCCCTGTGCTGTCCCCACTCCGGTGACATTTTGGGAATTGCAGACATCTGGCCACGGTGGCTGTGCTGGGCATGGAGCAAGACACAGAAAATGAGAGCCAAGCTTGGGGCTTTCACAACATTGTGACATTTTGGGGTCTCCGAGGGGGAGACCCCAAAATCTGAAGGTTTTGGTGAATGTTCCTTATTAAATTTATTTTCCTGATGCTTTGGGAGGTTTTCCAGCTGTAGGAATGGCAGGGAAAGCAGTTCCAGCAGCTGTGGAAAGGAAGAAAGCAAAGCTGGGGTTGAAGAAGGAAACAGAAGTGGGGAAGGAAGAACAGAGATGATATTTTCCATTTTTTTAAAGTGAGGAATAAGAACGTTGCTGACTTTTCCCACTGAACCCTTTGTGTTGGGAGCAGCACAGGCCAGGCTTGGACAGCTTTCCCCTGATCCTTCCATCTCCATGGCAGAGATGCTCAGGAGATAAAAAGCCTCTTGGAATTGATGGATTTTTTCCCAGTTTCCCAGTGCTGAGTTCAAAAGATTTAGAGGATACAGCAGTGGCCACCTCTCTCCATCCCACACTCTGCACTCCTGGATTTTCCACTCTGCCTGGACAAAAATCAATGGATTTTAGCACAGACGTGGCCAAAACCTTTGGGAGGCCAGGAAATCAGGATCTCCCCTGTGGCAAAGTGGGGTTTGCTTCTGGTTCAGCAGCTGGGCAGGGGGTTTGGGATTCAGGGGCTGCCAGGAGGAGGGGACAGCTCATTCCAGCAGGGAATGAGGATTCAGGCTGAACTGGCTGAGTTTTGTCAGGAATCTTTGCTGTGAGGGTCAGGGATGCTCCAGAGATGGAATGAGAAAAAGGGAAATGGGGTTTCTGGTGAGGTGGCCAATTGTGGCCACCTCTGCCCGAGGCTGGGGTGTCCCTTGGTGGGGTGAGAATCCAGGAGATGACTCAGGAGAGGAAGGATGGCCAGGACAGCAAGGCTGGATAGAAACAAGCTGGGTTTTGCTGGAAAAACGGAGAAAATGAGAAAATTTGTGCCCTGGGCTGCTGGCAGCACAGGTTTTCTGCTGGAGCAGAGCTGAGAGATGATCAGAAATCCGTGGCCACTGTGAATTTTGGAACAGGGAGTGTCTGCAGGTCTGATCCCCCTTTTCAGGGTGGGTTTTTGCTGCTTTTGGTGTCTCTTGGATGAAGACATAAACCCCAATTTTGGGTCCTCAGAGGCTTGGAAAAACATCTGTTGGGAAGGAAGCAAATTTTTGGAGGTCAGATTAAGGATGGTGACATTTCTTGAGCTGGTTTCACTGGGGTTAAAACACTCCCTGCAGAGATTGGGTGACTTGGGGTCACACTTTGGGGTCCCCAGTCCAGCTTCCTGCTGCAGCCACAGTGGGGCCACTGGGGGAATTTATCCCCCTTTACCCCCGAATCCCTGAAGGGTTTTGGTGCAAAGGAGCCCCAGCAGACCCTAAACCTCCCTCACCAGCCTGGAAGAGCCAAAGCATCACCACAGGGCCTACCAGGAACTGAGACTGGGACACAGGGCTGGGTTTACAGAGCACTCAGGGCAGGAAGACAACTTTATTTACAAAATTGAACTTTTATACATTTCCTATGAGGCCTGTGGATTGGAGGATGGAGTTCCCACCTCCCCACCACATTGGTCAAGGGGGCTGTCACACAGTCTTGTTTGTCCCAGCATGGAATGTAAAACAATGGCTGTGTTTGTGGGACAGAGCTGATGTTTGCATTAAAGGAGTGTGAGAAGGTACAGACTTCTCCTTAATATGCAAATGCTCAGGCAGTTGGTAAAAACCTCATGGCAACACCAAAGTCCCCCTCAAGCACCATCCTGTGCCCTTTGTCCTGCTGCCTGGCAGGGACATTTCTCAGAGCAGGGCTCAAACCTTTGCCAGGATAATTCTCAGGGTTGCTGTTCCCTGAGATTCTCCTCGGGGTTGCTGTTCCCCGAGGTAATCAGGTTTTTCTTCTCTTTGCCCTGAG
>VXBR01002956.1:99776-113915 GCA_013400215.1 Cisticola juncidis | reverse complement strand
GCGCTCTCCCGGGCGGATGAGCGGAGCCGCCCGCCCGGCCAGAGCTGTCCCGGGTGCTGAACTCCGCCGGAGCTCCGGCGCTCCCGGGACTCCGCACCCCGGCCGGAACAGCTCGGGAGTGCAGAGATGCCACCGAGCCCCGCGCCGGGGTGGGGAGTGGCCCACGCCAGGTCCTGCCCTCGCTCTTTGCCCTGTCCCCGGGGGCCGGGACGTCCCAGCTGTCCCCAGGGTGTCCTCGCCGTTCCCCCGGCACAGGGGTGGAAGCAGGAATCCCATTCAGCCCGGGGCGGGGAGGAGACTCCTCAGGGCGGCTCCAGCCCTCGGGATGTCCTGTTGACGGCTGGCTCCTGTCCTTTAGGGAGAACGGGGCTTCAGCCAGGATTGTTCCCCTTCCCTCTGCCCCCCTGCCCACCCAGGACCCCGCGGTCCCTCCGGGTGAGCCGGGAATGCAGGCGGGAGTTGCTGCCGCAGGGATGGGAGGGGACGAGCCCAGCTCGCCCTGCTGCCGCCTCGGCCGGGCTTGCAGCCGAAAGCTTTTGGTTCTCACTGGCGAAGCAGAGGAAGAGGAGCTCTTTGTGCGGCACGTGTGGCACATCTGGCCACATCTGGCGGGGCGGGTGCCCCGCACAGCTCCGGTCCCGCTCGGCTCGCCGGGCACCCTCAGCCCAGGTGCGGACATTTTCTCCCGACGCTTCCAAGTCGTGACTGTCGGGAGGGAATTCTGGCAGGAGAGCTGACAATGGTCTGCGGAGCCCCCGAGGAGCGGATCCGCCTCTCACTGAGATGGAGGGGAAGTGTCTCCTTCCTTCCTCCCTTCCTCCCTTCCTTCCTTCCCTCCTTCCCGGGGAGCAGGGGCTGTCTGGCACGGGAGAGGGGGAGATCGCAGGGGCAGCTGCAGCAGTGGGGGGCTTGGCTGCATTAAACACCAGCTCCTCTTCCTCACCCACATTCCCAAGTGCCGGCGGCTCTGGCAGACGGGAATCTACAGGGATGATCACACAGAAGCTGCAGGGAGGCTTTGGGAGCAGGGGGGAAATCGCTCTTCCAGGAAATTCTACCTACACCTTTTGTTGGTTATCATTTTTTGTTCAAGGTCTCAGTGGGGAAGCGTTATTTAAAGAATTTAGGTTCGCATCAGCAATTCCCTCCTCGTTCTCTTTTCTCCCAGCTTGTATTTCCCAGAATATTTCCTTAAAGATGCCACAAACTCAGGCACAGACTCTGCAGTTTGAAATGTTTGCAAACAAACTCCGGGCGCGGAGTCTCTTCCCACGCAGCCGTGGGGGTTGGAGGGGATATTTCCCTACCAGGGACCCGCTCCGGGAGGAGCCTCTCACCCCCTCTGGAGCCCAGGAAAGGGAAAATTCCTCTGGATCCTGTTCGTTCCCCCTGTTAGCGCCACAACTGTGAGTGAGAGGCCATCTTAGGCACAGGGGTTTGGGCTGAATCCTCCTTGGAATCCTCGCTCGGAATTAACCTTGTGTGGCTGCTCGTGGGGAGGGCTTGGTCCTCCCTCGCCCTCAGGGCCATTTTGGTCCTGTCAGATTTTTTTTCCTCCCCTCCCTGCTTTGCTTGTGTATTTTGTCTTTTCCATTTCAGTGGTGTGTCTGTACAAAGGCTTAGGAAATCTGCCAGATTCCCTAAATCAGTGCCTGAAAACAACTATTTTTAGTAACTGATAAGTCACATGAGCTCAGCTCGCATAGATTAGCATTTACCTTTCCCGAGTAACAAGGATATTGTTTGATACTTGTTGATACCATCAATTTTCCCCCAAAGAAACCCAACCCCGATAACGAGGGCCGGGTTGGAGAGGCGGCTCCGAGCCGAGCTCAGATGCCTTTGTTCTACTCCCACTGCTCTGATCCTATCTGTGCGTTAAATCAAATCTATAGATGCAATCTGATTCCTCCAAAAATAAATGTATTGTGTCCCGAGGAGGCCTGCGAGCCGCAGCCTGGCTGAGGCTGGGGAAATCATGCTCGTTGCAAATGAGCCCTGATGGGCTGTGTGTGATAAGGGGCCCTGGGCTGTCACTCCGGGAGGGATCTGGCTCGGGATGTGGCTGTGGGAAGCCCAGATGTCACCAGGAGGGTGGCTCTGTGTGTGGAGAGTGGAAACCTGGAGGTTCTGTGTGTGCCCCTGCAAAAACGGGGGCAGTGATGCCAAGGAAACCCTTTCCATGGCTTCTCCCCTCCGTGACAATCCCAAAACGCTTAACAAGATCTCGCAGTGCCCTTCTAGGGGAGGCTTCTGTTAATCCCATTTTCCGGAGTTTCAGGCTGATGTTTCCAGACGTGCTGGGAGCGTGTGGCTGCTCCTCCTTGCACAGGCTGGGGAGCTCGGTGCTCCCTGAGCAGGGATTATCCTCCCTCCCAAAATGGAGCATCCCTGCTCCCTCTGGGACCAGCTGAGCTGGCCCTGGGGTGACAGTCTGCCCCAAATGCCAGCAGAGAGGAGCAGGGGCTTGGGGGGCCAAAATCCTCTCCTCTGGCACGGGAAAATCTGTTTTAGGGTAGGGGCTGGGGCTGATTCAGCTCCCATAGGGAAGGGGAAAGCCCCTGGGATGGATGGGACCCATTTCCAATCCTCTCCCACACTCACTCCTGGGTTTCTTGCCACATCCACGTTCAGGGGTGCTGGAGGGGTGAGGATGATGAGGCTGGTGCTGCTTGCAAGGAACAGCCTCTCTCCCACCTTTAGCAAATCCAGGAGGCAGAAAATCATCTCCCCACCTGAATCCTGCTGGAATTAGAGTCAGAGCCCTTGTAGGGCAAGGAATGGGTCCCAGGAGGCCCCTGGAGAAGTTTGCTGCTGTTGGTGGTACTATGGCAACAAGTGCTAATGCAGAGCATGGACAGGAACCCGGGGGAACAAATCATCCTCGATTTTCCCCTGGCACGTCCCTGAGGATGCCAAGGCAGACAGGGTGAGAGCTCTGCCTTGGCTCCATGTCGGATTCATCCGTGGGGAAGGGAGGAATCCTAATCCTGCACCTTCCCGTGTTGGACAGGGGTGGTGACAATGCCCAGGAGATCCCAGAGCTGTCCCAGGGCAGAATTTCCCTGGGATCTGGCTGGGCCCTGGTGCTGGAGGAGCCCAACCTTTCCCGAGGGCTTTAAACAGGGATATGAGTCACTCCTTGGAAAACCAGTGCCAGCAGGATTTACTGGAAAATTTAATGCGCACAAGAAGGATTTTGGGGTGTCAGCAGCAAAGGAGGGGACGTGAGTGGCTGGAAAGGACCAGGAGTTTATTCCTGGATGGACTCAGGGCTGGGAGCTCCATCCCTGACTTTATTGATGCTGGCTGGCAGCTCCGCAGCTATTACAGCCCCAGCCAACCTGCTGTGATTTCTAAATTCTCTTTTTCTTTTGTTTTTCCTAAATGGAGCCCCAATTCCCCTCTCGTGCTGCGATTGGGTTGCCAGACCATCCATCAAGTGGCATTTTCTCATTTATTTCCTCCCTACCCATTTTGTCTTCCAGGACAAAGTGGCGGTGTGTTAACACCGCTCCAATTTGTCACGCTGGAGTCACTGGTGTAATTCCAAGCCTCTCAGAAAATTGATGGTGGTGGAATTGAGGTTTTACAGATGGGCCAAGCCCTAATAAGAACATCAGTTTGAGATAGGGCGAGCGGCAGAATTGACGCTTTTGTCTAAATTCTGTTGGAGCCACACACGGCAGGCACGGGAAAAATATTGTAGGGAACAGCAAAAGAGGGATGGCAGGCATGGTGCAGAAATCTGCTCAGCCCTGAACTCCAAATTACAACAAACCCCAGGTTCTGGCAGCCAAAGAAAAAGGGGGGTTTTGTCAACACAGTTGTCTTGGCAACACTAAAGTGCATTTCACACCGTCTGCTCGGGTTGTGCCGGGTGGGGTGAACAGGAGGGGCAGGAGGGACTCCAGTAAAGGGCAGGAAAGTTTTGGGGTGGCTCTGCCTCCTCCAGCACTGTTGCTCCATGATCAGGAGTGTGCAGGATGCTGGTCTGAATGGGGTGGGATGGGATCAGAAAAAATGGAATATTTATGTTGGAAGGGACCTACAATGATCATTTTAACAGCTTGGACATTCCAGTGGCTGTTGTGCAAGCAGGACCAGGCTTTCCTTGGCTGTTTCATTCCCTGGAGAGGGGATGGACACCAAACCAAGTGCCAGGAGTCAGATAAATGTGCAGGGCAGATTTATCCCAACATGAGCAAAGAGTTGTGGTTTGTTTTCCGGGAAACAACCCCTGATTAGAGGCAGATGAACCCTCTTGGAGTCTGGCCATGGATTTATTTCTGTCAGATGAAAGGGTTTATCTGCTTAACTGCTCTTCCTGCAGGAACAGGAATGGTTTGGGTGCAGACAGCCACAGGGAGGTGAGGGGGTCTCCAGGGTGGAGCCCTTGGCACCCCATCCCTTTGGCAGGGTCCTGCTGGTGTCCAGCTCGGGTCAGCGGGCACTGGCACCAGGGCCTTGTACAGATGGCAAAGTGCCTCCCTCCGGGGGCTCCTGGTGGAAATCAGGTTCATGGGGGGCACAGGCAGAGGGCCAGGCCAGCTGGGATAGTGATTCCCAACCAGACGTGATGGGAATGGGAAGGGAGAGGCAGAGCCATCGTTTGGCTTTGAAGGGAAAAGGCCTCGCCCTTCCTGGGTGTATTTTGGGAGGCTGAGGTGAGGTGAGCTGCAGGGGATGCCTCGAGAGGCTGCCTAGAACAGAGGCTAGGCAGAGTTTAAAGGGTTAAGTGGGTGTTTATTAAAGGCCTTCAGAGGACACACCTTGGGCAGTGCAAAGCCTCAGAGGCTACACCCAGGATGGATGAGGGGCTCGAGTTTCTCAGACAGAAATAAGTTTGGTCTCTGCATATCAGAGGTTCATGGTCCAATTACAGCTTCAGGTGATGCAGTCACATTCCCCTGGGTTCCTCCACCCCATTCACTTCTGTTTATACTTTGCAGATCTGAGGCTCTGTTGGTGACCTTGGTTCTCAGGCCTGGAAGGATTGGTCAGTCTGACCAAAATGTGAACAGAGCTAACTGGCATTGTACACAGAATTGAGAGTTACACACTAATGCAGCCCAGGATCTGAAAAATATAAAGCTAAAACTCAGGGCATCAGAGGAACGTTGTCTGAGTATTCCCAGGAGTGAGAGGCTGTGGATGAGGAGATGCTGGGCAGGTATGGAGCGGGGAACTCTGGCACTGCCAGAGCTGCCTGCCGGGGAATCTCTGGGAGGCTCCGTTTTCGGAGGCACAGCCACGCTGGGTTACAGGAGCTCTGCATATGCTGCATCCCCGCGCTCCGCATCCCATCCGCCGATGCTCCATGGGTCGTAAAAATTAAACGGGCACAAATCCATCAGCGCCGGGGCTCTTCCTCGAGCGCCATAAATCCCACGAAAGCTAATTAAAGAGGACAATGGTGCCCATTTAAAGCTGGCACGGGGCTCCAGGAGCTGTTATCGCTGGGAGAGCAGGGCTCCAAATGGGTTTGTGAGGCGAGGGCAGCACCAGCGGCCGGCGGCTCCTGCCTGGCAGAGTGAGGAGATTGTGTTAGAGCCCCCAAGATCGATTTCTCCTCCGCTTTGCCTTGGAAATCAAATCATCCCATTAACGGAGTTTGTTCTTGGAATGTTATCTGGCAGCTCGAGGAGCTGCTCGTGGGGTTTTGTTGGTTTGTTTGTTGAACCAGCGTCGCGGTCGCTGCTCGAGGGGAGCCGGCTCTGCTGCTGTTCCCTGGAAGCCTCCAAAGACGGGAGTTTCCCCAGCTCTGGTGTTGGGGTCAGGGTAAGGCTTGCCTGGGGTGCAGCCCCTCTGTGGGGTTTGTTGCTCTCCTGCAGCCTGGCTGGTTTTGTGCTTTGGGAGGGGCAGGGAAACTGAGGCAGGAGTGGGGTGGCGCCATCCGTGGAAGTTCATTCCAGCAGGGCGGCCCAACAGGGAGCTGAGCCCAGCTTTGCCATCTCCTGGCTCTCTTTTGGGGTGAAATAAGTGTTCCCACCCCGGTGAAACCCCGTTCTGCTCTCACTGTTTTAAGGAGTGAGCCTTGACACCTCCAGTAACTTTTAAATGTCTGACCCGGCTCTGCGGTCCCTAAATCAGAGTCCTCATGGTGCTGGGTGGGAAAATTTGGAATTTGTGGGTTCACAGAGCTCAGCACAGCTCAGCCACCCACAGGGCTGGACCTTGGGTTCCGTGTGAGACGTGTCCCCTCTGGAATCAGAGCTGGGACAGGAGCAGGGACAGGAGAGCCCTGGCCCTCCTGGGGGACCCTTCTGAGCACTCCTGGTGTCTCCTGCCTCCCTGAACTTCTCCCTCTCCCTCCTCTCTCCAGACTGAGTTTGTGCAAGGCTTTCCAGCTGGAAAATAATCAGACTCAATGATCTTTAGGATTATTTTCCAACACAAATGATGCCATGATTCTGTGAAAATCCCTATCCAGCCTTTCCCTAAAGGAGCAGGAGGCTGAGGGGCTGCCTGTCCTCCCTCTGCTTGGCTATCCCTCTCCTTTCTGGCCCTTTTCTGACCTTCCTGATTCTGAGGAGCAGCAGAAAAAAAAGGAGAAATCCCTGGATGGGTGTTGAGGTATCAACTAAAATCGACTTCTTTCATTCTCATCACTTTTGTGAGGAATGCTGAGGTGTCGGTGGTTTGGGGACAGGGAACAATGAGCACCCAGAAATGACAGCGATCCAAGGGATTGCAGGCTGGGGATGAGCACACACAACAAACCACAACGCTTTTCCACGGAAATAGCTGGGAATTATCCCGGTGGGAGAAGAGTGAGGGATTAAACACCGCGGCTTCTCAGCTCTTTCCAGCGAGCTCAGCAAGTCTCGCTGTAAGGTCGAGCGGGGCTCAAGGACATCCGCGGCGCCCTCCAGCTGTGCAACATCTGCCCGTGCCAGCAGCTGGGCACGCCCGGCGGGGACAGGGACCCGTGCCAGGGGTGCCTTTGCCCTCCGAGATGGGCACGGTGCGAGCACGGAGCGATGCAAACACAGCGTGAGGAGTCCCTGTGCGCTGCTCCGAGCCCACAGCAGGGCTGACCCTGCTGGAAGCCGCTGTCCCCTGCTCCCAAAGCCGCCCTTGTCCCGTCAGGCGAGGCGGGGATGAGTTTTGGGATGAGTTTTCTGTGTGACTCAGTGCCCTGCCTGGGCGTCAGGGTCAGGTCACCCCGTGCGGGAGCCAGGTCAGGAAAATCAGAGCCTGGCAGGGAGAGGGAAGCTGCTCCTGTGATTCCCGAAGAGCCTGGAAGGAGGGGAGAACTCGGCTGGGGAGCGCCGTCGGGCTGGGGAAGGGATGGAGGGAAGGAAAGGCACAGAACCTGCCTGGCAGAAGCGAATTCCTGCTTTCCTCCATCCGCCCCAAAACTGGAACCTTCCCTATCCCGCTCTGCTGCCCGAGCCCTGTCAGGTGGCACAGCCCATCCGGGGTGCTGATCCAGGTCATTTGCAGGGAGTGACCTGGCAATTAGGGCGTTAATTAGCCCTTGAGGATGTGACCCAGTAACATTTAACCCTTTGCAAGCTGCTGCTGCTGCTCAGCAGGGCCGAGTCACTGCAGGGGAAGGGCCCCAGGGGTCAAACCCATCGGATTGGGCTCTGGCTCTCCAATTGTTCTGTTCCTAATTCGCCGCTAAAAAGCCCAGCCTGGGGGCAGCAGCATTCTTCACACGGGGACTGACGTGCCCGAGTGGCGCTGGTGGCACTGCCCTGCCCCTCAGATCCCCGTTTGTCCCTCTGGGTGCTCCGGCAGAGCGGGGCTGAAGGTGCAAACGCCGCCCTGAATATGGGGAGTGAGAGGATTGTTTTCCTCGCCACGTCAATGCCTCCAGCAGAACAAGTGCCCTCTGTTCTCTGCCCAAAACTCAGCTTTTAAAAAAGAAAAGTAGGTGCTGGCTGGATGCAGAGTGTCAGGACACAGTCCTGGAGAGAAACGTTCTCCAGAGCATCTGAGAAACGCGCGGGGGGCGCTTTGGGAGCAGGAGTGACTGAAGCCAAGCGTGGCCGTGTAAGACAAGGGTGCCATCAGGAGCCCGTGGGCTGTGGCTCCCCGAGCCCTGCGAGGGCTGTTGGCAGCCGTGCCCAGCTGCGGGGGCTCCCCCAGGGCAGGATGAGCTCGGTGCGCGTTCCCCTCCCGGTGCTTTCCCTGCTGGAGCAGCTGGTGCGGGAGCGGCTCGGAGCCGCACGGCAGGGCCGGGCTCGGGGAGTGCCAGCGTCGCCTCCTTCTGCCCGTGCCAGGCTGGGAATATGGGGAGGGGAGGAGCTGAGCGGTGATCCCTGCAGCCAGCCTTAGCAGCAGCTGCCTTTGGAAATGTTTCCCAACTCAGGGCAAGGGGAACCGAGCGGCCTCACCCATCCATCCCCTCGTGTGCCCGTGGCTGCTGCTGCTGAGGGCACCTCGCGGTGACAGCACCTACGGAACAGGTTTGCTGCGGGCAGGGATGCCAGTCCCATGTCCGCTTCTCTCCCATCGGATGCTGGATGCTCTGGAAAANTGCCCGTGCCCGGCGGGCCCTGCCAGGGCTCCCGCTCCCCCCGCGCTCCGCGGCCCCCGCCGAACAGATGGTGCCGATTTTCGCAGGGGGAGGTGGAGGAAACAAAGCCCGGAGCGCTGCGAGGCTGCAGCCTGGCTCCTAACGCAGCCCGCGAGGTGACATCTGTGGGGACGGGGCGCCTGTGGCGCGCCCAGCCCCGCGCTGAGCAGGCACTCGCGCCTGCCCTGCCTCACTTCTCTCCCTCCTTTGTTGGTTTTCCCCTCCTTTGCAGATAAAGAAGCCCGCGCACCGTCGGCGGGGATGCCGGTGAAGCGAGCGCGCTGCCTCCCCGTCCGTGCCCGGCGCGGGACCTGCGGCTGACTGGAGGCTGGAATGTTTCCCGCTCCGTGATGCCCAGCCCTGCTCCCAGCCTGCCTTCCCGGGGCTGACACTCCTGCTCTGAGCCCGTGGCCCCGAGCATGCCGCTGACAGCCCCTGAGCCGACGCCCAGGGGAGTTTTCCAGTGAGTCCAGCTCCTCCAGAGCCAGAGTTGCCCCTTCCCACCCCGGCGCTGGGCAGCGCCTCCCACACGAATCCCCTGTGCCCAGCGGGTGTTGAGGTCTGCGGGAGGGGCTGCGGGAGGGGGCTGCCATGGAAGAGAGTGTGTTCAGCGTGCAGCAGATCCAGCCCAACGTCATCTCGGTGAGGCTCTTCAAGCGCAAGGTGGGCGGCCTCGGCTTCCTGGTGAAGGAGCGCGTCAGCAAACCGCCCGTCATCATCTCCGACCTGATCCGGGGCGGGGCCGCCGAGCAGAGTGGCCTCATCCAGGCTGGGGACATCATTCTGGCCGTCAATGGCAGGCCCCTGGTGGACATGAGCTATGAGACGGCGCTGGAGATCCTGAGGAGCATCGCCTCCGAGACCTACGTGGTCCTCATCCTGCGCGGCCCCGAGGGCTTCACCACTCACCTGGAGACCACCTTCACTGGTGACGGGACGCCCAAAACCGTCCGTGTCACCAGACCCCTGTGCCCGGCGCCCAAGGCGGTGGACTTGTCCAACCCCAGCGCTCCCAGCAAAGAGCAGGCGCTGCCAGCAGCCATGGGGTCCCCGTGGAGCAGGGACACGGGGAAGGAGGGGGAGCCCCTGGTCCACGTTAACGGTGTCGTTGCCGGCAGCAAAGGGCCGGACGCCGGGAAGGGCAAGGACGGGACTGGCGGCCACTCCTGCCTCAACGGCGGCGTGGAGGACAACGAGCTGCTCAAAGAGATCGAGCCCGTCCTGGACCTGCTGAAGAGCAGCAGTAAGGACAGCGGTGGAGATGCGCCCTCCAAGGTAGAGACACGGGATATAGAAGTCCAGGTGGACTGGTAGGTCCCTAAATACATTTTTTACCTTTGGTGGAATGTGCTGTGCTGGCTTTGGCTCCCCGAGGTGTCGGGGAGGAGCGACTCTCCACAGCTGGCTGGGGATGGAGAGGGAGGGATGCAGAAAAGGGGGGAAGATGAAAAACTGGGAGAAGGTTGTGGGAGGAAGATACAAGCATGGGAAATTGGGGAAGATTGGAATAATGTCTCATGGAAAGCTGAGCTCTGTGATGTGGTGGATCATGGGCTGGGCTGGGATAAACTTCTGCTCCATGTTCTCAGTTCCAGTTGTTTCAAACTGAAGCAAAATCCTGTGCCTCGGTTTCCCCAGCTGCCAAATGAGGTCCATGGTATTCCGGTCCTTGTGGTCCTGCTTTAGAGCTCTCTGAAATCTGTTTTAACTGTGGGACAGGGGGCAGGAAGGTCGCACCAGCAGGGCACGGTGCTTCCCAGGAGAAATGAGCTTCCAAACCTTTTGGGAGAGGGGAGCAGAGCCCCAGTCCAGCTCCATCTGAAGCCAGGACAGGGCCAGGGCAGTGGGACCAGCCTGGTGGGAACGGGGAGATGTTTCCTATGGAGAGCTGGGAACGGCTGATCCTTGTGGAAATGCCAGGGTGGACCTGCCCCTGCTCCTGCCAGAGCCACATCTCTATTTCAGGGCTTGTGTGCACGGGTGGGGACGAGGACAAGATTTGTCCCACGTCCTGTTGAGGAGGGGGAAGAGGGGCAGCTCCCGATTTTCCCCAGCATTTCCCGGAGCTGCAGCGCATCGCTCCGGAGCCGGAGCGGCTCCCCGGGGCCATCCCAGCTTTACAAAGCTCTTGTTTGTGGCTGGGTCTTTTCGGTGCCAGCTCCCTCTGCTCCTGCCCGTTCATTAACACCGATGGGCTGCCTTTTCCTGTTGCTTCTCCCAAAGTCCCCGAACACATTTTAGCAGTGTCAAGTGCTGCAGCAGGTTGTGGCTGCCCTCGCTTATCGACTGGCTGGAAAGAGCCCCGAGGGTTTGCTGGAGCTGCAGGTCTGTGGCTCAGCCACGCAAAGATCTGTAATTCCAAGTTCTCTGTAATTTCAGCTTCTCTCGCTGTAGACACTTCTCGGGGAAAGGAAAACATTGTGTTCATTTTTCTTCATCAGAAACAAGAGGGGAGAGCCACAGCGGGGTCCTCCCGTGGGCTCCCAGCCAAGGCTGAGCTCCCGCTCGCTCCCATCCCAATCCCACCCACACCCCCTGTGTTTTCCACCTTCCTTGTTTTATTTTCAGTTGTTTTCATGCCGTTCCTGCTCTCCCAATTTATTCCTGTTTCCCGTGGAGGACACGGTGCTCTAAGCTTGTTAGGGTGCTCACACTGAGTCAGAGGGAAAAAAAAAAATCTGCTGGGCTGGGTGCGGGTGTCTGGGTCCTTCCTGCCATCCCCTCCCCACCACAGGGGCACCACAGGGGCTCTCCGGGTCGTGTTCACTTAGGAATTGTTGGGATTTGGGAAATTTGGAAATCTGCTGTGCAACGGGAGGTGATTTAACCCCCTGAGCTCAGGACACTCTCCAAAAAGCTGCCTGGACTGTGCCTGCTTTAATCCAGCCCATGCTGGGAGAGCCTGGTTTAAGAACTGAGACACTGAAAGGGTCGTGGCTGGATACAAAATGAGCAGGGGGGCTTCAAAATCCCCTCTGCGACCTGGGGGTCGCAGCCCAGCAAAGGGCAGGGGACACAATCCCAAATATTGGGATTGACCAAGGTGCAGCCTCACCCCTCAAACCCTATCCCCATCCCACTGGCTGCAGGATCTTCAAGGGAATTCTGCTCCAGTTATGGGGAGGGATGAAAATTGTAGTTTTGTTTTGTGGAGCCTCTTCTATTCAGAGATGAAACAGAAATGCTTTGATTTCACTTTGATTTCATTTAAATTGAAGAATCTTGAAACAGCAAAGTGGGGACTTCACCAAAATATCTTTTCTTCCTTTTCAATATCCTAATTAAAAAAAAAAAATCTTTGTAGTCTCTATACCTGGGGATGAAAATGCACAAATTCTCCTGTTGATGGAAAGCTGCAGCCTGGCTCTTGTGGAAGGACTGGGTGTGATGGAGAAGCCCCAGGCTGGAGCAGAGATGAGGGAAGGGATTTACTGCAGGAGCAGCCGTCAGGAGCTGCTGTGGGGGCAAAGGGCATTTCTGGGGTGATCCATCTCCTCAGCTCCTCACACACAGCCAGGCCAGCCCCAAGGTCTCCTGCACTCCCGCTTTTCTGGGATGGCAGGAGAAGGGCAGGGAGGTCAGGGAATAATCTGGGGAGAGCGTTGGTCCGTGCCAAGGAAATGCCAACAAAACCCCAGCGAGCCTCATCAGATGGATGCAGCTCCTGAGCATCGGCTGTGACTTCTCCAGGCAGGAACAGAGCAGGAATTCAGCTTTTCCTACACCCAGGAGGGTGCAAAACCTTGCTCAAGGTTGAGCTGGACACCTCCAGCCCGGTCTGTTGGGCTGTTGATCCAGCTGGAATGACGGGATTGGGATCAATCCCGTTCTGTCTCCTCCCTGCCTGGTGCTGACCTTCCCAGCCTGTGGAGCTCTGTGCGAGCTGATCCAGCTCACAGAGCTGTGGCAGGGCAGGCAGGAGGGGCACAAGGCTGAGCTCGTCCACAGGGAGCCAAAAACTCCTGGCTCAAGATGGGGTTTGGCAAAAACAATTCAAAGTACACCTGATGCTTTGGGCTTCCTCTCTCCAGTGCTGCTTCCAAGGAAAACTGGAAGGGAGCCTGAAAGAAGGATGGAGAGGGACTTGTTACAGGAGCAGGGAGGGACAGGAAAAGGGCAATGGATTCAAACTGCCAGAGGGCAGGGCTGGATGGGAGATTGGGCAGGAATTGTTCCCTGGCAGGGTGGGCAGGCCCTGGCACAGGGTGCCCAGAGCAGCTGTGGCTGCCCCTGGATCCCTGGCAGTGCCCAAGGCCAGGCTGGACAGGGCTGGGAGCAGCCTGGGACAGTGGGAGGTGTCCCTGCCATGGCAGGGGTGGCACGGGATGGGCTTTAATGTCCCTTCCAATCCATCCTGTGATTGATTGATTGATGATTGATCCTAAGTTTGCTTTGGGGACACAGTCAGTTCCTCTCCATCCCCACACTCATGCTCTGCATTCCCCCAGGGAATTCTCCTTGCTGGCAGGGAATTCTCCCCGCTCCCTCTCCCCCCCTGTGGCCCTGGTGGGTGCCCATGGCTGTGACCACGGCTTCTCCTGGGCTCAGGAATTCCCAAAAGGGACACGGACGAGGGGCTCAAGGTATGATGAGAGCTGGCATTTCTGCCACCAGGCTCACCGTGGGCTAGGAAGCAAAAATAGAGTTTGATTCACTCCCTGCCAGCGAGCCCAGGTCTGTTTTTCCCTCAGAGCTCTGGGGAGATTGTCAGGTCCCATCTTCCCTCCTTCCCCCCCTCCCCAGGGTTGCCAGGGTTTATTTTCCTTCCCAGGTCTCTTCCATGACATGAGCAGCTTGATGGAAACATGGCAGTTTCAGTCCAAACAGCAGCCCCGAGAGGGAGAAGAGTGCTCAGAGCAGGGATTCAGCTCAGGAAAGCTTTCAAGGATTCAGGCTCCAGCTTGCCTTGGAACAAACCCCACGATTTTGCAGTTCAGAGAAAGTTCTCTCCCTCCCACCTTCCTCAGGACAGCCAAAATCTCTTTGTGTTGCTCAAAACATTTCCTTTGCATTTCTGATCTGTCTTCATTCTTCTGCACTTGGACACAAAACTTCCAAACCTCAGAAAGGAGAAACTTCCCTGGAAATTCCACAATTGTGCCATTCTGGAAATGGATGCAGGGAGCTCTGGCAGGGAATCACCTTCCCCTTCACCCTGGGCTTCTTCCTCATCACTCTGCTCCATCACTGACCCAGAGGGGAATTTGGTGCCTGGAAAACACAGGTTCCACCCAAAGAGATCCCATATTCCACTCAAATATATCCCATATTCCCCCAAATATATCCCATATTCCACCCAAATATATCCCACATTCTCCCCAAATATATCCCACATTCCACCCAAATATATCCCATATTCCCTTCAAATATATCCCATATTCCAACCAAATATATCCCATATTCCATCCAAATACATCCCATATTCCACCCAAATATATCCCATATTCCATCCAAATACATCCCATATTTCCCCCAAATATATCCCATATTCCATCCAAATACATCCCATATCCCCCCAAATATATCCCATATTCCACCCCAATATATCCCATATTCCATTGAAATATATCCCATATTCCCCCAAATATATCCCATATTCCATCCAAATA
>VXBR01002956.1:42857-55328 GCA_013400215.1 Cisticola juncidis | reverse complement strand
CCGCGGGACAACCCCGGCACCACCGCGGCACAACCCCGGCCCCACCGCGTCACCCCCGCGTCCCCACCGCGACACCACCCCGGCATCATCGCGGCACAACCCCGGCCCCACCGCGGGACAACCCCGGCCCCACCGCGGCACGGGGTGCTGGCAAACAAGCCCAGAGGGCTTTTTCTGGAGTCTTAAAAAAATACTTGAGGGTTAAGGAACAGCAGTGGATCCGCTCGTATGGAAAGCGTGAGGATAAATCAAAGGGCTTTGTTAGGGAAATTCACAGCGTAAAACTAAAATAAGATCTCAGAGTGACACGTGGCTCGGAGAAAATCACACAAAAATTGACAAAGCGTATAAAAAGCTAGCTGTAATTGAACAGACTTCACACTGGAGGTAAAAATGAGATAGGACTCAGACTTTTGTCCAGCAACGTGGTAAAGTCTCTCTCATGTGATCAGCCTTCTGATCTTTTTGTGGTTGCTCCTTTACCAGATTTTTAAGGGCACTTAGCTTTTTCTCTCATAGCTCTTTATTGAGTTTAACAGCAGAGGATTACCATTGATATCAAACTGAGAATGACAAAACCTCATTAAATGTTTCTCTTTCTGACGTCGAGGGCAAACAGAAGATGACTTTGTGTTGCTGTTGTAGGCTCTCCACAGTTAAACAAACCCCTGTGGCAGAGTCCACCTGCAGAGCTGCAAGAGGTTTTTTTCACTAACTTTTGTTTGTGCCTCAAGGAGTTTTTCCAGTTTCTGTCCCAGTTTTTCTCCCACCTGCGTGTGCCAGCCCCGCCACCCCCAGCCACGGGCACTGCACCTGCTGCCTGTCCCCGCCCGGCTGCGCCCAGGGAGGCTCGGCAGGGTGACATTCCCAAGGTTTCTGTGGTCAGGGAGGTCACCTGCCTCCTGGGAGGAGCGTGCCCAGCACCGGTGTCAGCGCTTCAGGGCACCCCTGGCAGGATTTGTTCACCCCTCCACCAAAAAATGAGTTTATCTGGACATTTTGTGGGACCCCACTCCAAATCCCCCTGTCTGTGTGCCCCATGCCAGGCACAGATGATGCAGCTGAAGCTGAATGAGCTCAGTTTGGGCCACAGGCCCACGGATGGATGCTGGAGCAGCTCTGCTTCTCCTCAGGAGGAGAATCCAGCATGATTCCCATGGGATTCCCCCTTCTGAACCATGTCCCCACCTCCACCCAGCCCCAAGGGAGCCCAGAGCCTCTGTGTGCCCATAGACTGGCTTGAGCTGCTGTGCCCCTGCCAGCCAGGAATTCCCAGCAGCTGAGGGGTCTAAGGGGTGGGACATCTGCACTGTGCCCGGGGTGTGACCTTGGGAAGGCCATTCCACCCCTCTGTCCCACCCGTGACAGACCCCAAACCCTCTCCTGAGCCTCCCCACCCTGCAGGGTCCTGCTGGGACTGACACTGACCCTTTCCAAATCCCGTTTTTCCCTGTGCCCCCTCCCTCCCAGGATGACAGCCGGTACCACGAGGATATTTTTGGAGTCACCCTGCGCACGTACGAGGTGACAAACCGCCTTAGATCCGAGTCCATCGCCTTCATCGAGGAGAGCAAAAAAGACACGGATGAGTGAGTCCACACCTTTGTTTTAACCCCTGCAGTCACCTCGTGAGCTGGGGATGGGGAGGGCTGGCAGAGGAAGCCTTGGCTTTTGTGCTCACCTTAGAGCAGAAGAAGGCACTGGGTTTTGCTCTGGAAGCCTGGCAGTGCCTTTGGAATAGCTGTCACCTCTCTAGGATAAATCCCCCAAAATTCCCAATTTATTGCACTGATGTGCTCAGACCTGACAATCCCATGCAAAGGAAAATGGTCCTGCCTGCTGCCTGCCTCCAGGCTGGAAAAACCCACAGGAAGGGGTGACTGTCCCCAGCTGCAGGGGAGCCTGGCTGGCTCCAGGTGTTCAGCTCTCCTTGCCCCTTCAGGAAACATCCAGAGATTTTTCTCACTGCTGTTGCAAAAACAACCAGAAGTCCAAAAAAAAAAAAAAAAAAAGAAAAAAAAATCTTGACATTTACCGTGTTTGTTTCTGCTCTGCCAAGTCCTGCCATTTGCTCAGCTTGGTCATGATGGGATTTTCCCTGGCTGAGCAGAAGGATTATTTAGGATAAAGGCTGGGCAGCTGCATGGATCTCACTCCTTGTGCTGGCCCTTGGTAGCTCGGGGTGAAACCCCTTCCCTGGGGAGTGCCTGGAGTGGGTTTCCCCACACCCCTGAGGTTTGGCAGGAACTTTTCTCCAAGAAATCACACACTGTGGGGTCTGGACTCTGTCAGAGTGCCTCAGCTTCCCTCCTTCCTGCCCACCTCACCCAGCTCTGAACAGTCCTGCCCACGGCATGGAAAGCCCAGGCAGGGATGATCCCGGTGCTCCTCACTGCCCCCTCTAAGGCCAGCCTTTCTCCCCTTTCCCTTGCAGGGTTTTCTGCTCCTAACTGGACCCTTCGCCCCCAGGGGATGCCAAACCAGTCCCAGCTCCTGCTGCCCCCTCCAGCTGGAGGGCACTGGGTTTTGTATTTCACGGACACGCGGCTCCTTTTCCACGGGGACTGCCCATGGAAAGCGCTCTGTCTCTCGTCCTGTTGTTGTGTCCTGATGATGATGACTTTTATTTCCTTTTCTTCCTCCTTCTCTTGCTCTTGTCCTGTGGCCATTTCTTTTCACCTCCCTCCCCTTCCCTGGATTTCCCCACTGGAGTTTGATGGCTTTATAACCTGCAATGGCTCTTTTCAGAATTCCACATTTCCCCTCCTTCCCATGAGGGCATTTTGCAGCTGCATGAAATCACCACCTTTGTGATCATTTTTGGGTGTTTCTGGGGGTGAGCAGAGGTGGCAGGGGCTGGGCAATGGTGAGGTCTTGTTGCTTGTCCAGAGCTGGGGGTTGTTCCTGCCAGGCTCCCTCTTTCCCCAGCTCGGTGCTTGGCTGAATCCTTCATGGTTTTCCTTTGGATTTGGACAAAGCTGTGCATATGCCCGAGGCTGGGGGCAGATGATGTGCAATTCCCTCGTGCCCATGAATTTTATTTATCCCCAAGCAGCCTGAGTACAGCCATGGGGATTTTGATCTGATTTCTGTGTCACAATTCCTCTAAATGGACCCTGTGCTTATCTCTCTTTCCCTGCTCCCTGCGAGCCTCTCCTTTTGCTCAATCCCAACTTTTGCTGGCATGGAAGTTCTCCCACAAGCTCTGAACACACAGGCTGATGTGCAGGCCAAGGAAAAGCTCCTGGCAGTGATGTCTCCAGAGGGTTTTACAGGGAATATTTGCTCTGCAGCCATGAGGCTGGCAGGACACACTGAGGGCCTGGCTGCACCCAGAGCTTTGCATTCTCTGATCCCTCTGCCAGGTGAGCCTGGAAAGCCACGAGGATGGGACAGAAGCAGCTCCCAGCTGCCAGAGGCACCTCCTGGAACAAAGCAGCAGCATCCTGGAGGGGGATGGAGGCTCCAGGTCTTTGGTGAGGATGTGCCAGCAGAGGAATCCTGAAATCCCAGAGCCAGCAGCTCCTAGCACATCTCAGAGCACTCCTGGGACAGCAGACATTTCCACATTCCAGGGAGCAGAAAGTGCCACCATGGAGCCACCTGCCTGCCAAGAGAGACACGTGTGGCATTTTGGGGGTGAGCCAGGCCCCTCTGTGCCACCTGCCAGTGGCATGAGCTGTCTCAGCCAGGACACCTCATGTGAGAAGGGAGGTGAGATCAGCTGCAAAGGTGCTGAGCTCTGACACGCTCACACCTCAGCCCTGCTGCAAGGACCTGGCCCCAAAAGCAATTTGTTAACACAGCCACAGAAAGGTTGGAGAAAACAGAAAGCCTCTAACAGAGAAAAGCTGTCTGCAAGGGAGAGCAAACGTGACCTTGTGTGTCCTTCCTCCTGCTGCACCTCCAAGAATCACAGAATATTCTGAATTGGAAGGGACCCACAGGATCCAGGCCAGCTCCTAAGTGAATGGCCCATCCAGGGATTGAACCTCGGCGTTTTTAGCACCAGGCTCTGCCCATCTGAGCCAAGCCCAGGTTTGTCCTCCCTCACTGCCATCACAGGGACAGCAGGACGTGGCTGCAGCTCCTGCTGGAGGCAGGGATGCAGGGTTGGCATCTTGAGGTGGCAGCTGCTGATCCTCCCCTCCTGCCCTGCCCAGCTGTGCAGGGATCCTGGATGGAGCCGAGCACCAGGACTGCTGATGGCACCGGGACTGTCCAGGGGCTTTCACAGGGCTAAGATCACCTGCCCCAAGCTGAAGGCAGCACAGAAAGAGCTGCAGGAGGTTTACTGCTCTCCCAGCCTATGGAACAAGCCCCACTGGCTCCCCTGTGCTGTTATTCCCTCCCTCAGCCAGGATCCCCTGCCCTCTCCTGCCACCTCTCCATGGGCTGTGACACCTTCTGCTCTGACTCCCTGAATCCCTGAAGCAGCTGCAGCCCAAAATCCGGGAGCAAAAGGGCTCCAGGCACCGGGAGAGTTTGAGATGCAGGTCTGCTGGTGCCAGCTGAACATCCAGCCCGGGATAAAACGAATAAATGCTGCCACGGTGTGGCCGGAGCTGAGCTGGCCGGGCTGGCACACACGGCCAGCGGTGTGACACAGCCTCGGGACTTGGTGACCTGGAGGGGAGAGCAGGGAGGGGAAGGGCAGCCCACCCCTGTGGGCTGTGCCCCCATCCCAGGACGGGCAGTGTCCCTTGGCTGGGATGTGTGAGTTTGGGAGAGGTCCTGTCTGGGAGGAACCCCCTGGCTCCAGAGCTGGGAACACGCAGCAAGCTTGGCCTGAGCCCCACCCTGTGGCTGCAGAGACAAAGCTAAAATCAGAAAGAAAATCTGAAAGAAAATCAGACTCATCCTCTTCTGGGAAATTCTGGCTCCAGCTTTGTGCTCTGGTCCTCCTTTAGAAGAAGGGGCAATACAACCTGAGGAGGAGGAGGAGGTAATGCCCAGAGAAACATCTCTTTGTCCTCTTCCCAGCTCACACCCTGGTGCTGGCAAGTTTTTCCCTCCTGTCCTGCCTCCTGCCTGCTCTGCTGCAACATCTCCCCTCTGCAGCCCGTGCCTGAGCTGGATCACCTTGCTCTTTGTGCATCCCCAAGCTCGGCACCTCCTGTCCCTCCCAGCCGAGGGCAGAGGGCAGCACAGCCCTGCCCTGGCTCTGGGCAGGGCAGGCAGAGCTCAGCAAACCCCGCCTGCCTGAGCCCTGCCCAGCCCTGGCCAAGGGAAACGCTGGTTCAAGGCTCCTTGAACCTTGGAGCAGAAATCCCCTCCTCTCCATGAAGGTCCATGAAGTTGAAGACCCCCAGGGCTCTGAGCTGCCTGTGCTCCTCAGCCTGGCTCCTGCTGGCTCCTCACAGGCTGCTCCGCTGGGAATTCTGATTCACTGTTTGCTGCTGAGTCAGTCTCAGACGTCTGAACTGCTCCCCTTCATCCCCTCCACCTGCAGGGGCTTTGCACTCCCCTCCAGCTTCATTTTCTCCCATAGCAACAGGGGAAAGAAACTTGTGGATGTGCTTTGTTATTCCTGAGATGTGGCTCTTCCAGCCTGGCCTCCGCTCACCTCGCTGTGGCCACTCTGACCTGTGGGTGCAGCACAAAATCTCTGCTGCAAGCACAGATGAGGTGGGGCCTGCCCCAGCCCGGTGCCCTGAGCTGCTCCAGGGGTCACACACAGAGGGGTTGTGCCTCTGGGGCACTGAGGTCACAGATCTGTCCCCTCTGGGTGCCTGCTGCCTCCCCCTCCTGTGCTGGACCTGAGGGACACCCAGCCTGGCCACTGCTCTCCTGAGGATCTCCACCACCACCCTGATTTGGAGCAGCTCTGCTCCTTTTCACTCTCCAGGTGTCAAAGAGACTCTTCTCTGAACAGGAGGTTTGATTTTTGAGACATTACAAAATGGGGATTTTTTGCAAAGATCTCACTTCCTAGGTCTTTCAAGCACCCACAGAGAGTCATTGCATGGATTTGAAATCCCAGGGGAAAGGTTCTGTGTTTTCCAAACCTGCTGCATCCACCAGCAGGGAAAAACCATTCAGTGCACGGGCATCCAGTGCTGTGTTGTTGGTGATTTCTGAGGTTTCATCTCCTGGGAACGACTTCCTGGGAGTTGTTGTTCTTCTGTTTGTGAGAGACAATGGCAAAACAACGAGACAATGGCAAAATGAGACATCTGCCACCAGCAGTGGCCTCACAGAGCTGTCACACTGTGGCCTGAGCTGGTTGCTGGAGAGGAGCTGAGCCAGTCCCACCCAAACTGGCCAGGATGGGACCTGAGTGCGGGCTGTCCTCACTCCCTGTCCCCTCTGTGTGTCCCAGAGGGAGCAGGGACTCTGCTCACAGGGTCTGAGGTGTCTGTGCACGGCCAGCAGCCCTGCAGGCGTGTCCAGGAACCAGGGCCCTGCAGGACAGCCCGTGGGGACAGAGGGGACAGTGGCCCCGTGTCCAGCCCCTGGCTGCTCCTTTCCCATCAGTGTGGATTCCTCACCCATCCTGGCTGCTCCCCTGGGCCATCCCTCCCTTGCCAGCCCTGCTGCCCACCTGGGGGTGCAGGTGCTGGGGTGGGCACGGGCTCACAGTGCCTTGTGCTGGGAAGGGAGCACGGAGCTGCTCCTGCCTCCCTTTGCCAGGGCTGGGAAATTCCCCCTGGGATAAACAGGAGCCTCCTCAGCCCCATCTCTGCGGGGTGGGGGTCACAGGGGGTGGGCAGAGGTCACAGGGTGGGTACAGATTGGGGTCCTGAGCTCTCCCATGCCCTGGAGACCCTGTAATGATTAAACTGAGAGGGGAGAGGCCGTGCTTGTGCTTGAAGCCTCCCAGACCTGCAGCAAGCCCTTGCCAAAGCTGCTGCCTCCTGACTTCTGACCACTGAAGCCATTCCATTGCCCTTTGAGGGTTCCCACCTTTTTTTCTTTTTTTTTTTTTTTTTTTTTTTGGAAGGATAATTTCATGCTCAAAACAAAATTCTGTTCCTGCTTTCACCAGGGACTAGTTCTCAGCTTCAGAATTGCTCTGATAACTCTGCAATTGCATTGATAGTTCCAGAGGGGAGCTCAGTCCCTTCCCAGAACAGATGGAGACACATTTTCAGGACCATTCAACTTTGCTGTGACTCCGTGTTTGTTAGAACAATTCCTTCTGCTGTAACAGGGAGAGCAAAATTTGGCCAGTGCTCTTGAAAACCTGTAATCCTGAACTTGGATAAAATGAGCCTGGAATCCCAGTCCTCCCAGATCCAAAAATGCCTTCCACACCTGCTGGCTTCAGTGGCACTGGGGATTTTGGCAGCTTGCACAGCAGCAGCAGCAGCAAATTCAGAATATTTCTGTGTGTCAGTCCGCCTTGCACGTGCCTGCAATGCATGGCTGCAGCAATCCCTGGGGAATCTCCTCTCTCCCAGGAGGATCCCAGCTCCAGCTTCTCCACGTGGCCGTGTGTGTTCAGCAGGGAGTCAGGGCAGAGGGAGAAAGCTGCTGCTTTAAGCACTTGGTTCAGAGGTGAAACAGAACTTGGAGAGGTCAAAATCAGCTTGGTTTAGCACAGGGAAAATCCAAGCATTGCCATGCAGATCCACCTTTCTTTTCTGCTGGGAAAATGGAGCGGACTGGCAATTGCTGGCCTCCACCCCTACAGATGTTTGGCTGGGATGGAAATCAGAGCCCTGGAATCACAGGAGAAAAAGCCCAGCAGGTTGTGAGCTCAGAGCTGAGCCTCACTGCCAGGGCTGCTCCTCTCCTGCCTTACTCATCCACGTCCCACCTGGCCAGATTGTGGGGAGGGAGGAAGAAGGCTGCTCCTCAAAGTGAGCAAATCAAACCCGTGAGCCTGGCCCCCAGGATTCCTGGTTTCCAAAAAAAAAAAAAAAAAAAGGCCAGGCTGTCCTCACTTACCAGGAGCACAAAGTTTTGCATCCATTCCTCATTCCCGTGGTGAGGAATTGGGCAGGACTCTTGTACCCAAAGCTTTCTGAGCTGTCCTGGAGCTCTGGAAAAGCAGGAATGCAGCACTGGGATCAGGACAGCTCCTTCCTGTCTCTCTGCAGGGCTGCTGCAGAAATCTGTGAGTGAAAAACACCAGGCAAAGCATTTTCCTTCCAGGGGCATCCTTAATACCTGGAAAATTGAAAGGCTAGATACTGGAAAAGTTGATCTAAGAGAGGAACTAATTCAGGGCTTCTTTTTGATGCTTTGTTTTCATGTGTTGGGTTTGGGGTGGAGAGAGCAAACAGAGAGCAAACAGACAGTGTGTCAAATTTGGATTAAATCCAACTTTTTGTTCCTACAATAACTGCTAGCAGAGGGTTTTAAAATTTATCAAGGGCAACAAAACAGCCTTAATTAACTGAGACATTAATGCTCCTTGCTTCTGAGCCTGCTTTTTTGTTCTCCTCTCCGTGTGATCATAGCATGGAATCCTGTCTTGACAAAAGCCACTTCCCAGTAGCCCAGAGGATGTCCAGGAACAGGAGATGGGCTTGGAGAATCTCCCTGCGAGCGAGATTCAGTGCAAAATCCCCGCTTGGCTAAAATCCTGCAATATAGGCAAATCCCCACAATTCCCAAGGTTGAACTCCCATGCTCTGCTGCCTCGAATTGCCTTTAAAACCCCGGGCTCTGTGTGCTTTGTGAGCAGTCTGCAGCTTTTCCAGAGTGCACACACGATTCCCCAGGCAGAGGATGAGCAGAGTGGGATGATGTTCAGGGACTCATCCCTGTTCAGATTGCACAGAGTTAAAAACACAGCTTCTGCCACCTGCCCGGGGAATTTGATATTCAGTGCCAATTAATTTTTGTAATAGGAGCAGGGATTTATCCCCTTGGCTCCCCCGGGCACCTTTAGTCTCAGACTCAAAGGTTGGGTTGGAGTCTTTCATTTTCCGGTGGCCTTTTCCTGAAGAGCGGCGGTGCCACGATGGGGACGGGGACTGGGCTGGGAATGGTGGCAGCTTTGGGGCAGGGAACTCCCAAACCTTCCCTTGTAAAGCCTTCAGATGTGGGTAAACCTGCTGGGCTGTGTGGGGCTCCAGGCCCTGGCTGCTCCCTGCTCCTCGCTGCCCTCACGTCGCTGTGCCTTCACTCGCTCGAGGAAACGCTGTGAGATTTGAGCCTGGCACTCTCACTTTGCATCCCGTCCAAGGTGTGTGTGGAGCAGGGGAGCTCCTTTCATGGCTGCTTTTTGTGTGATCCCAGGGGAGGTTTGTGCTGAGGGTGCAGGGGTGGGGTGAGCCCCAGCTGTGTGTGATCCTACCAGTGCTTTAAGCAGCCAGAAATGTGGTTCTTCCCCTACCTCTGAGCTCTCGATGCTGCTAAAATCTCTGCCATTCGTCCCCCGTGCTCCAGCCCCTCTCTCAGACTGACTCTGGCTCTGTTTGCAAGATATCCACGTTGTTCTGAAGCATGCACCTCTCTCTGTATAGTCCCAATCTTCTGATTTTATGGAATACTTATGCCTGTTTGCATTACGGTCAAAATAAAAAAGTGAACTAAACCCTGGCAGTTCTTGTCTCCTCTCTGGGATTTTAACACCAGAAGGCTGCTCGAGGTCTCTGCTGATGCCTTGGCCTCGCTCTGCTCTGCCACCTGTAATGCCAGGGTGCCAGAAATAGCAGTGACAATCAGCAGTACCTGTTCACCTGCCAGACACAGACACTGCCTCGTGAGGTGACCTGAGTCACAGCATTCCACGACCCTGTCATTTATCCCGGGGAAATGTCACGGCCCAGCGACGAGGGCTGGCTGTGTGCAGCCCAGGGTGAGTGCTGGAGCCTTGGGGACACAGAAAAAGCACTCCAGGGTGAGTTCTGCAGCCTTGGGGACACAGAAAAAGCAGCCCAGGGTGAGTTCTGCAGCCTTGGGAACACAGGAAAAGCACTCCAGGGTGAGTGCTGGAGCCTTGGGAACACAGAAAAAGCAGCCCAGGGCGAGTTCTGCAGCCTTGGGAACACAGGAAAAACAGCCCAGGGTGAGTTCTGCAGCCTTGGGAACAGAAAAAGCACTCCAGGGTGAGTTCTGCAGCCTTGGGAACACAGAAAAAGCACTCCAGGGTGAGTGCTGGAGCCTTGGGGACACAGAAAAAGCACTCCAGGGTGAGTGCTGGAGCCTTGGGAACACAGAAAAAGCAGCCCAGGGTGAGTTCTGCAGCCTTGGGAACACAGGAAAAGCAGCCCAGGACCAGTGCTGGAGCCTTGGGGACACAGAAAAAGCACTCCAGGAAGGAGCTGGGAGGCCTGGGAAAGGCAGAAAGCAGCCAGGGAATGAGGCAGAAATACGGACAGGGCTTCTCCCATGGGAAAAGATTTTTCCCGTGTAAGGGGGATCCTTCCAGGACTGAAGGGCGCTTATTAAAAAAGAGATTTTTTTTTTTCATGGGGAGGGAATGGTTTCCCAGTGCCAGAGGGCAGGGCAGGGTGGGAGAGTGGGAAGGAAAGGTTCTCTGGAAGGGTGGCCCTGGCACAGGGTGCCCCCTTTGGATATCGATACACATTGATCCACTTGAGATATTTCTACCTATTGATATTCAGGTATTTCTGCCCCTCTGTGCACCCCTTTAGGCACTGATACACATTGATAAGCCCCCTTTGGCACCTCCTTTTGGATGTTTTTACACATTGATATGTTCCCTCTGTGCACCCCCTTTAGATATTGATACACATTGATTGATAGATCTCTGTGCACCCCTTTAGATATTGATACACATTGACTGATAGATCTCCTCTGTGCAGCCCATATTAGATATTGATACACATTGATAGATCTGCTCTGTGCAGCCCATATTAGATATTGATACACATTGATAGATCTGCTCTGTGCAGCCCATATTAGATATTGATACACATTGATAGGTCTGCTCTGTTCATCCCTTTAGATATTGATACACATTGATAGGTCTGCTCTGTGCAGCCCTTTAGATATTGATACACATTGATAGGTCTCCTCTGTGCATCCCTTTAGATATTGATACACACTGATAGGTCCTCCTTTTGGCATCTCCTTTTTGAATATCAATACATTTTGATAAATTTGGGCACTGCCTCTCAGGTATTGATACACATTAGGTATTGATTAGATAAGGTCCCCACTGTGCCCCCCTTTAGATATTGATACACATTAGGTATTGATTAGATAAGGTCCCCACTGTGCCCCCCTTTAGATATTGATACACATTGATGAAGTCCTCCTTTTGGCAGCCCCTTTTCAATATCAATACATTTGGATAAGTTCCCTTTGTGCACTGCCTGTCCGGTATTGATACACATTAGGTATTGATTAGATAAGGTCCCCACTGTGCCCCCCTTTAGATATTGATACACATTGATGAAGTCCTCCTTTTGGCAGCCCCTTTTCAATATCAATACATTTGGATAAGTTCCCTTTGTGCACTGCCTGTCAGGTATTGATACACATTAGGTATTGATTAGATAAGGTCCCCTCTGTGCACCCCTTTAGATATTGATACACATTGATAGATCTGCTCTGTGCAGTCCTTTAGATATTGATACACACTGATAGATCTCCTCTGTGCACCCCTTTAGATATTGATACACATTGATGAGGTCCTCCTTTTGGCAGCCCCTTTTCAATATCAATACATTTGGATAAGTTCCCTTCGGGCACCCCTTTTGGCTATTGATACACATTACGTATTGACTAGATAAGGTCCCCTTTGTGCACCCCCTTTTGGCTATTGATACACATTAGGTATTGATTAGATAAGGTCCCCTTTGGGCACCCCCTTTTGGCTATTGATACACATTAGGTATTGATTAGATAAGGTCCCCTCTGTGCACCCCTTTAGATATTGATACACATTAGGTATTGATTAGATAAGGTCCCCTTTGGGCACCCTCTTTTTGGCCCTATTTCCAATATTGACCACATTGACGAGGTCCCTTTTTGGGCCCCGTTTCCAGTATTGACACACATCAGTGAGGTCCCTTTGTGGCCCCCGTTTCCAATATTGATCACATTGATGAGTCCCCTTTTTGGCCCCGTTTCCAATATTGATACACATGGATGAGGTCCCTTTTTGGCACTCTGTTTCCAATATTGACCACACTGACAAGGTCCCTTTTTGGCCCCCATTTCCAATATTGATACACATCAACGAGGTCCCTTTTTGGCACTCCGTTTCTGATATTGACCACATTGATGAGTCCCCTTTTTGGGCTCCGTTTCCAATACTGCTACACATTGACGAAGTCCGTTTTCGGCAGTCTGTTTCCGATCCTGACCACATCGATGAGGTCCCTTTTTGGCTCCCATCTCCAATACTGATACACATTGACGAGGTCCCTTTTTGGCCCCTGTTTCCAATATTGATACACATTGACGAGGTCCCTTTTTGGCCCTATTTCCAATATTGAGCACATTGATGAGTTCATTTTTGACCGTTTCCAATATTGATACACATTGAGGTCCGTTTTTGGCACTCCGTTTCCAATATTGACCGCCCTGCCGAGGCATTTCCCG
>VXBR01002956.1:22884-42218 GCA_013400215.1 Cisticola juncidis | reverse complement strand
GAGTGAGCCCCTGCCGGCCTGGCTGAGCCCGGGGCGCTCCCGGGGGGATCCCGGGCACGCAGCGCTGTGGGGGGGAGGGCAGCTCTGAGGCCGCCGGTGCACCCCGTGCCACGGGCAGGGACTCCCTGCGCTGTCCTGGGCTGCTCCAGGTGTATCCACCTGGCTTGGGGCACTGCCAGGGATGGGGCAGCCACAGCTCCTCCGGGCAGGTGTCCCGCAGTGCCCCGAGGATTTCTGCAGGGCTGCCTACCCTCCCAATTCCCTGGGCAGGGACCAGGCTGAGCCTCTGCTCACAGGGGATCCCCCTTGGCCAGAGATCAGTTCTGCAGCCCTTTCTGCAGCCCTTTCTGCAGCCCTTTCTGCAGCTCTTTCTGCAGCCCTTTCTGCAGGATTTCTGCAGGATTTCTGCAGGGCTGCCTCCCCTCCCGCGGGCAGGGACCGGGCTGAGCCCCTGCTCGCAGGGGATCCCGCTTGGCCAGAGATCAGTTCTGCAGCCCTTTCCTCACCAGGGCACGTGGATCCCCTGCATTCTCAGCTCCAGCCCGGGCTCTGGCAGTGGAACCCTGCACTGGGGTTGTGGATTGGCCTCCCTGGCCCTGCCAGGAGCTTCCAAAGCAGCCAAGCCCCATCTCAGGACTGACACTGGACAGCAGAGGTGTTTGTGCATGAGGGTTTGGGGAGAGCTGTTCTCCAGGCACCCGAGCCCTGGGCTGGGGTTTTGCTGCTGTTCTGTTTGCCCCAGTGCTGTGCTCAGTGATACTGCTCATATTTGGGCTGGGGATGAGGGGTGGGTGTGATACTGGGGATGCTGTGCTGGTTTCAGCCCTCCTGGAGGCACCTCCCTCATCCCTGGGGCTCTCCAGGGCAGCCCTGCTCATCTCTTACCTGCTTTTGGCTGTGCTGGCACAGGAAAAGCAGCAGAATTGAGTTCTCTACCTGCCAGCTGGCTCCTGAAATTCAGCACAGCCCAAATGTGGGGATTGCTCCTTTCTCATGGGGGGAAAAGAAGCTGCTGAGCAAACACAGCTTCCCCACTCCACCAAGGCATGCTGGATTGACTTTCCCCAGTTCAGTGGCTGCAATTCCTGCAGGTCTCACATGCTTGGAATCCAGCAGCTGGAATGGGGTGTGGTGGGTGATTGGCACATGCTGCTCTCCTCCTCTTTCCTTCATAATGGGATTTTTGGCAGGAGGTTTCACCCTGACCTTCCCATCCTGGCCGAATTCCATCGTGAGCAATGGCACTTTCATCTTCCCAAAATTCCCACTGTCCTTCCAACCCATGAAGTTCTCCTTTCTCATCCCAAAATAAAGGACTGTGCTGGTTATTGGGAGGTGGCTGCATTTCAGCAGTAGCTGAAGGACCAGGGATTCATCAGGAGGGAGGTTGTTATGTAATGCAAGGTTATTTGACTTTATTTTGTAAAGGAAAATTGCAGGGGAGTTTTATTATTAACCAGCAGTGAAATATCTTCCAGTGGTTTGGGCACTGGTAATGATTATTACACAGGAGGAGTGATTTCAGTCTTTGGCAAATTAAATATATAAATATATATATATAACCTGAAAAGAACCCAAGAAGCTGAAGGAAAATGTTTTGTATAAACCAGTAATAATGGACAGCATTTCAAAATGTGGAATAAATCCCCCACCAAATGAAAAGAAACCCCTTTCTCTCAGCTTTCTTTCCAAAATATTTCCGTCTGTGCTGATTCTTGGTTATGTTTCTCCCACAAGTGATCCTGGTGTCTTCACAGCAGCAGGAATTGCAGTGCTGGCACACATTTCATGGCACAGAGCTGTGTTGTGACACCGCACACCCACTTTGTTCAAAAAGGTGCTGCTAACAGCCCCCAAAACATGCCCTGAAGTTGGATTTTCAGCTGAACCTCGAAATTCTGAGTAAGCTGTGAAACGTGTGGAGTCTCAGTGAAGGAGGGGTTTTTTACAAGAAAGCTGGGAAGTTGCTGTGGTTTTTTTTTTCTTCTTCAAACAATTATTTCTTGTCTCAAAACCAAACTGCAGGAGCATTTAGCTGTCACAATTTGACTTCAGGATTGTGTTTTCCTCCCGTGGATGTTGCCACCAGCAAGGGCAGTGGAGGGAGCAGTGTTTTGTGCAGCTTTTAATGAGCTCCCCAAGGTGGTAGGACAAACACAGGATAAAGAATTCCCCCTCTGTTCAGTGCCAGGTTGGCTTCCACGTGACACTTCTTTGTGGTAAACTCTTTTAATTATAAAACTGAAGCATTTAGGATGTTTAGGTATTGAAATCCTGGAGTGGGAGCCTCTGAAGGTTTCAGGAGAGCTTGCTTTTAAATAATCATTAATGCACAGCCGCAATCAGGGAGTTGTGCTTTGATGTCTGAGGTAATTTAATGCAGTTGAAAGCAGTGTCTGGGCACTGTCTCAGCTCCTCAGGTCGCTCTGGAGGTTCTCAGGGCTGTGGAATATTAATGATTCTGTTAATTTGTGTCTGTGCAGGTGGCCCTCCCTGCTGAAGTACTACAGCCACAGCGACAGTGTCAGCTGGCTGGAGGAGTACAAGGCACGGCACAACGCGGGGCTGGAGGCACAGAGGATCGTGGCTTCCTTCTCCAAAAGGTTCTTCTCAGAACACGTAAGTCCTCCTCTCTTCATGTGTGTGAGCAGCAGCCTGGCCACTTGTCTAACAGAATCAGGAATAAAGTCATTAATTGAATCATTAAGGTTGGAAAAGGCCTCCAAGATCAAATGAACTGTGTCCCTGAGCACTACATCTTCACATTTTCTGAGCCCTTCAAGGGACTTCCCTAAGCAGCTTGTTCCAGTGCTTGACAACCCTTTCAGTAAATCAATTTTTCCTAATATCCAACCTAAGAGCACCTTGCGGCTGTTTCCTCCACACTGCCTGAGCATTCACATCACCAGGGTGTATTTAAAAATTCTTAAACCATTCAAAAGCTGTTGATTTCTTAGGGGGGGGTTGCCTTTTTAGAAATGTGTTTATTTAGTCTTTATTATTATTTATATTAGGAAAAGGTTCTTCTTCCCCCAGAGGTGCTGGCACTGCCCAGGCTCCCCAGGGAATGGGCACAGCCCTGAGGCTGCCAGAGCTCCAGGAGTGTTTGGACAGTGCTCCCAGAGGTGTTGTGGGATTTTGGGATGTCTGTGCAGGGCCAGGGATTGGACTGGATAATCCTTGTGGTAGCTGAGGATATTCCATGATTCCATAATAATTCAAAGTTTCACCTTTGTTGATTGTGATCAACACTTTTTATTCATTTGTCTTGCCCCTCTCACCACATCCCCCCAGCTGTGCAGTCAGTCAGAGATTTTGTAGTTCCTGATTTCATGTGAAAATGCTGAAAGAGCCAAAAGGGGAGAGAGTTCCAAACCCAGCAGGGTGTGGAGTGCAGCACACTGGGATTCAGCCCTGGGAGCTCCTTGCTCTGTGCTGGGAGTGCAGCCCTGGCTCTGGGAATGCTGAAGGCCACAGAGTTTGTGTCACAGAGCACAGCTGCTGTCTCTTGCTGCAGACCTTGTGCAAGGACGAGTTCTGAGAGCTGTCACAAGCCCTTTGAGCTCAGGAGAGAGGCACAACAGGGCCACTCAGTTACAAGGTGTGTTTTTGGAGATCTGCAGCCAGCCATGACCCTGAGATGCTTCTGTGTTCAGTGGGGAAAGGTGAAATGTGATGTCTCACACTGCTGTGCACATGGAACAGGAGTTACTTGGCTGTTTGCTTAGTAGGTGCCTGTGGATTTTGGCAAGCTGTGCAGCTGGGTCAGCCTGGAATTCTGTGAGTAAAGCATAAAAACTGCCTGTAACTTTGGCTGAATTCAGAATTCCACACAAGAGGCACTGAACAGCCCCTGTTTTGTGGTTCCTGTGCAAAAGGAAGGCAGCAGGGCCAGGTGGGTGTTTGGTGTCCCCTGGCTGCCCTGTTCTGCAGCAGCCAGGCATTTGTCCATGGGGAATTGTCAGAATTGACTGGGAGAGGCTGCTCCTGCTTCGCTCCTGTTCTAATCATGGATGCAAAGACCGTGGAGAGACCATCAAGCAATACCCAAAGGCCTCATGATGAGAACCATCTCCTGTGGGGCCAGAAACTGCAGCTTGATTCCCTGCTCAGAGCTGAGGAAAAGGCTTTCAACCAGAGATGAGCCCACATCCTATGGTGAAAAGCTTGAGAGCCTTTTTGGGTTTTTTTTTCTTTTTACAGTTCAGCCAAAGTTTTTAAAGTAATTCTGAATTCTGGAAGAAAATAGCTGTTCTGAATTTAGATGGAGAAGTGGTTGTTGCAAAAAATAAAGGCTCCTGCCTCTTCATTCCTTCAGCCAGGATGAGTCTCCTGCACAGGGGGTGTATGGAGAGGTTCAGTCAGCCACAAGCAGGAGCTGATTCCACCTTAAAATCCATTTCAGCTTGTGCCCACCCTGCATCACTGTGATTCTGCTGGCCCTGAACTCAGCAGCACAGCCCTAAATGCTGTAGAATTTGGCTGAAATTGCTGTAGGATGTTCCTGGGGTTCTCAATGGAGTAATAAATCCAGTACAGACTGTGAGTATTTGAGGAGCAGGACATTTTTAAGATCTTTCCTGAATTTTAAAAAAAGCAGGATGAATTTGGTTTTGAGGCTTTTCCTGAAGCTGTGGGAGATCTGTTGTGCTGTGCATGACTCCTGTGTGCTTTGGCAGGTGCCCTGTGATGGCTTCAGTGACATTGAGACTCTGGGCTGCCCCAGCCATTTCTTCGAGGATGAGCTGATGTGTATCCTCAACATGGAAGGAAGGTAAGAGAGGGCTGAAAATGGCAGGGATTTCCCTCTTCCACCAATTCAAGGAATAAAATATGGGGCCAGGTTAGTGCCTGACCTCAGCTTCTGCCCTTGGTCACTCATTGAACAGCACCCCCAGACCTGCTCAGGCCTGACTTCAGGACAAATCCAGTGTATCCAGAGGAAACCATGGAAACCCTGTCCCACCACAGGAAGATCCTCTGGCTTTGTGTTGTTTTTTGTTGTTTATTTCCTGTTTATTTCCTTGCCAGCTCATGGCATCCCTTGGGACATGTGCCATGCACCCTCATCTCTGCCTGAGCAGTTCCCATCCTCCTGTTCCTGTTTGATTTAAGCCTGGATCAGTTGGCTGAACTGATTTGCAGGATTAGGCCCAAGCACCAGAGGGAAGCAGGAATCCTTCAGGATTGCCACCATGAATCCCTGCACCATGAAATTCCAGCTTTTTCTTTCCTTTTCTGAGCTGGAGTAGGTTGGTCCAATTTTTGTCCCCAAAAAAGCAACAGAATTGAATTCAGCCACTGCAAAATTTGCAGTTCTGTAAATTATTCAGACAGGTGGTAAATAAAACTCCTGGTTTTTATCTGCCTGGGTAATCTCATCACCTTGATTAACTCTGGGCAAGAGGACTAAGTTTATTTGAAGGTTTTATTTGCTTTATTTGAAGCTTTTTCTGCTGGTACCACCTACCCAGGCTGGGTTTGATGTGATAAATGTCCTTTATGGGGCCTAATAGCCCTGATTAGAGGGACTGTTAATAGAGCTTGGAAAAACCCAACTGGAATGGCAATCATCTCATTTTTGCCTTTTCCCATCCATTTTATTGCCTTCTCTATTTGAGCTGGGCCTGAGCATCTCTCATTTGACAACTGGTTAAAAAGCTTTTGAGGCTTTGCACTGGCCAAATGCCTCCCCATAAAGCAGAATTGATGCTAATTACACCCTGATTAAGCTGCACTCATGGCAATTCAGGAGCATTAGGCTAAATCATTTCCCTGGAAGATATCCCAATAAAGCAGTTGTCCCTATTGAGGTCCCAGTTTATTGGAAGGAGATAAAATATTGTGAGATTTGAGTGCCCTGCTGTCCAGGAGGATGGAGAGGCTTTAGAAAGTGGTGGAGCTTTACTGTAAAAAGTTTTGAAATTGTGTCATCTACAGAGCAACTGTTGATCTCCTCCTGCCTTTTCAGAGCTGCAGAGTTGGTTTTCCTCTGGGGAATTCTGTTTTTCTTCTGGATGCTGTTGGGCTCACGTTCATGTCCCTCATCAATCTATTTTTAATGCTGAGAGGATGCTTTAGGAGTGGCTCTGGAGAGATGCAGTCAGACAGAGAGTAATGTTTTATGAATAAAGTACAGGATTTTAATCAGATACTCCTGAGCTCCTTTAATTAGGATCTGTGTTGTTTCCCATGATAATGTATCCTCTCAAAATTACATATCAGTGATGGGATGGAATTGGAGATGATAGGAGCAACGTTTTGTAAGTTGTGTGGTTTTTTAATGATAAATTCCTCTCAACATTTCCCTTTTGGGTTGACTTTCAGTGACAGTGCTTGCTGAGAAATAATCCAAACTGCAAACTTGTGCTCACTGGAAACTCAAACCAGCTGTTCACCCTTCTAATACCTATTTAGGGAAATGCTTTTTCTTGTGTTTACCTGTGCAGGAAAGGTCTCACCTGGAAGTACTATGCAAAGAAAATTCTCTATTTCCTACGGCAGCAGAACATACTGAAGAACCTGAAGGAGTATCTGCAGCGCCCCACGGAGCGCCAGTCCTTCCTGGAGGGTGAGTCCTGCAGGAACACCTAATCACAGCTCTTCACCAGGCTGAGACCTGCAGGGAGCCTAAATTCCAGCAAGCCCTTGGCTGATGGCTCAGGATTCAGGCTGTGTCAGGATTATTTTTCCCTGAGATTCTCCTCGGGGTTTCTGTTCCCGAGGCAGTGGGGTCTCCCCCAGGGTTGCTGTTCGCTGGGGATTTCCCTGGGGTTGCTGTTCCCCAAGGTAATCAGGTTTTCAGTCTTCTCTTTGCCCTGGGTGTTTCACACCAGAGCCAGAGCAGACAGGCTGAGTCCAGCAGTGTTATCAAGGCTGTTTATTCTAAATTATCTCTCAGTTCTTGTCCAGCTCTGCAGGGCATCCCCAGCAGAGCAGGACACGCGGGGACTGGGGCGGGTNCCCCCTGTACAGATCCCAGACCCCCTGTACAGACCCCAGACCCCCTGTCCGGTCTCCAAACCCTCCAGGGTGGCCACAGGGATGTCCTGAACTCCGACAAGACTGGATTTGGGATGTGCCTGGAGTCTTTCCCACCCCGCAGCAGCGTTGTGTTGGAATGTCAGGATGATCTCAGTGCTGTCAGTGCTGAGTGCTTGTGTGCTGGTTTGAAAGCAAAACCAGTGAGACTCCAAGTCAGAAATACAATTTAATAAAGAGAGAACAAACAACAAGAAAGATAAAGATAAAATAAAAATAAGATAAATGCAGTAGTACAAAGGAGCACTGACAGAGTCAGAATGCAAACCTGGCATCCTGTTGGTTGCTCAGGGTGTTGGAGCAGCCCACAGTGACAGATGTGGCTCTGTTGGAGCAGAGATGATCCTCAGGAAAGGGCCCAGTCATCCTCTGGGAATCCAGTGGGAACGGCTCCCTTGGTGTTTGGGGTTGCTGTTTTATCCCAATTCCTCTGGGAATCCAGTGGGAACGGCTCCCTTGGGGTTTGGGGTTGCTGTTTGATCCCAATTCCTCTGGGAATCCAGTGGGAACGGCTCCCTTGGGGTTTGGGATTGCTGTTTTATCCCATGGAAAGGCTCTGGCTCCTCCCACTGGGTGGAGCCTCTCCCAATGGATGAGGTGATGTCATCAGTGCTGTGAGAGCCTTCAATGGCCCATTCACAGGGGATGTCCCTGGAGGAGGATGGGGGCAGGGAGAGATAAGGAGGCCCTGCCTTATCTGCTGTTATCAGGTGTCCATGAACAGAAGGCATCGCCCTCTTCCCCCCTGGAGTTACAAGAGATAAAGAACAAAAATCTCCCAACCAACTTCAACAGATGAGAATAGAATCCACATTTTTGGTTACATTTTCCAACCCAAGACACACTGGAATCTTGAGCAGGGTGCTGAGAACATGAGCTGCAGCTCGACATCCTAATTACTGCCATGGCTGCTGCAGCCCCTGGACTGCATTCAGCTGAGCTGATTCCCAGTCAGCTCCCTGCTTTCCCCTTTCCCAGAGCTCCCCAGATGAGGGCTGGGAGCAAGCAGAGGGAATTGTTGTAGCCAGAGCACTGTGAGTGTCTCAATATTTAAGTTCTGGACTTTGGTGGGAAACAAATCCAAGTGCAGTCACAGGGTGGGAGGGCACTTACACCTGCTAGGAAAGGAAAAGCTTTCTTCTGCTTCTTCTGCTCTTCATGGCCTCAGTCTGGTGCATTATTCTCCTTCTGTCTTCTGAATGGCTCAGAAGCTGCCAGGGGCTGTAGAAGAGGCCTTTCTTTTGGTACACACTCCAAAATGCCCCTGAAAGAGGACAAAAGAGGCTGAACACCAAAGCTGGTTCTTGTTAGTTCAATAGACTTTGAAGAAGGGGCTGTTAGGGCAAGAAGGGAAAGCAGAAAGTGGCTTTTCCTAGAAAAAAAACAAAATTATTATGAGACTTAATCATGTAGATCACAAATATGTGTGATTTGTCTGCCATGAAGGTGCCTTTGGAGCACCAGCAGGAAGATTTTGGGGAATTTCCACCTGGTGAGCACAGGGAGCACTTTGGGAGGACAAAAAGGAGACACTGGGCCCTGCTGAATTCCTTGATTTACAGACCTGGGCATCTAATAAAGCCATGTAGGGGGCTAGAAGAGGCATGGTCCATACAAAATCCTTACAGCTGATTCCAAAGATTGAACATGAGCAGGCTTTGGAAAGAGCAGTGGTGCCAAGGAGAAGGTTCTGTGAAAGGGAAGGGTTTTCCTGCAGGGGCTTGGGCAGGAGCAACATCAAAGTTTGTTCTGTTCTGTGTTGTGTTGGGAAGATGCAGAGCAGGTGTGGAAGAGAAAAATGAATGTAGCAGACAAGGAAATGATGAACAAGGATGATATGGAGGATGTGACAGGGAAAGAGCAGAGCTGGGGCAGTTTGGGTGAAGCTGGGATTGTTCCAGGCTCTGAATAAAAATCTCTGTACGTTGGGGAGGTGCCAGGGCTGAGTGTGAGCACAGAGCTGGTCAGGCCTGATCCTGCAGCATCCCTGCTCAAGGCACAGACACCTTCCAGCGTGGTGGAGAGGGGAATACTGAGTTCAGCTGGAGATTTCTCATGTCAGCTCATTCTCTGTGTGACAAATCCAGGAGATGAGTGCAGGTTTCACACACAGAGCTCTGCTGTTCTGCTGCAACCGCTCACTGCATGCCTGGAATGCAGAGCAGGCAAAACCAAGCAAGGAAAAGACTGAAGTCCTGTTTCTTATGCAGTTTGTTTTTTGCAGGTGCTGTTCTGATTGATCAGTACTGTAACCCCCTGTCAGACATCTGCCTGAAGAGTGTGCAGGCCCAGGTGGACGACATCACAGACAAAGTGCGCAAAGTGCTGCGGACCAAGAACCCCAGGCACCCCAGCTTGGCTTCCAAGGCAGGTACTGTACAGAAATGTGCTTTCCTGCAGAGCCTCCTGCACCTCTGCACTGCTGAAACAGCTGTGGAGTTGTGGCAGCTTAAAGAGCTGTTGTTTTTATCCCCTGGCAAACAAAATTCTGACATTTGCTTAAGCTGTTATTCAAGGAACAGCTGTTCAATAGCCCAGGGTTCATCTGATGTTGAAAGAATTGGGAGGGGAATTCTATTTTTTCTCATTTGTCCCTGAAATCTTATTAGTCCTGTTATCTGTAGCTGAGCTGTGGGACTGGGAAACAACCACTTTCCTGCCAATCTCAGAAAATCATCAGTACAAAGGTGCATGTTTATCATCTCCAAAGGTCAGGCAGCATCTCACTCCTTGGTTTTGTAAACACTGAGTAATTTCTGGCTTTCAAGGAGAGACTGAGCTTGCCCAGGTGAAGATTTCAGTGCACAGAGATTGAGTCCTCTTGTTTTCTCAGTCCTTATTTCACTGCATGTGTTTCCAGGAGAGATTCTCATTCCAGAAGTGGAACTTCAGAGGCAGGTGCTCGATGCCATGAACTGTGTCCTGTATGAGCAGCTGAAATACAAAGGCAATGAGCTGGATTACTACAACTCCCTGAATTCCTACATTCACCAGGTATGTGTGTGAGGCAAAAACTGGGAGGCTGCAATGCCTGGCACACCTAATTTATCTTAATGTACCCAGACAAATAATTCTCTGTGAAGAGCAACCCTTAAATAAATATGTCATCCTTCAGTGTATATTCTGTCAAGTTGTATTTTCAGTTGTGAAATTGAAACCCTTGAAATTTGTTTTTCTTAAATCCCGCCTGTGTTTTTGTCACATTTTTCTCCGCCAGGTTTTGATCCGCAGGACAGGGATTCCCATCAGTTTGTCTGTGCTGTATTTAACAATTGCCAGGCAGCTGGGAGTCAAACTGGAGCCTGTCAACTTTCCCAGCCATTTCCTGCTGCGGTGGTGTCAGGGGAAAGAGGGGTGAGTGACCTGCTGAACTCTGAAATTGTGCCCACAAAAACCAGAAAACATCTACAGCTCCAGACCTGTGTGAGAGTGTTTAATTATGTTCCATCTGTCTGTATAGAGGGAAGGATCAGATCCTCAGGAAAGTTTTCCTAGAATTCAGCTGCTGTTGAGTGGTAACATGGTACATGAATGGTAAAGATTTCCTGCTTTAGAGCTAGAGGAGAGTGTTTGATTATTTTCCATCTGGAATTATAACCTATACAGAGAGAAAAATCAGATTTTTAGGGAAGTTTTCCTGGAAAAATCAGATTTTTAGGGAAGTTTTCCTGGAACTCAGTTCTGCTGCTGCTACTGAATAATAAGAGATTTCCTGAAGTAATAATAGCCACGAGGTGATGTGAGAATTATGGAAAAGAGAGAGGAGGTACCAGGCAGTCTCTGTTTAGGAGGGAGCTGAGGAATGAAGGACACAGTTTGGAAGTGCTGAGGGAAGAACAGAAACAGCAAACCCTGCTGTACCACGAGACCCTGATCCCAGTTTGGTGTTTGTGTTGCCTCTCCAGGAGCACAGATATTTTTGACTACACCTACATCGATGCCTTTGGGAAGGGGAAGCAGCTGACAGTGAAGGAGTGCGAGTACCTGATCGGGCACCACGTGACAGAGGAGTTCTACGGCGTGGTCACCTCCAAGGAGGTGCTGCAGCGCATGGTGGGGAACCTGCTCAACCTGGGCAAGAGGTGAGCTGAGCCCCACACCCTGGGAAAAGGACCCAGGGCATGTTATCTGCATAGCCAGAGTTGGTGTCGCTCACCTGGGTGACCCTGGAAATTCCGTGTGTCACAAGGCGTGGGGTGGGTGCTTTCAGTCACCTGCACCTGGGTGGGAACAAAAATATTTAGTGAAACTAGTTCCTCTCCAGAAAATAGACAAAATATTTTATTTTCTCTGTGAAAATCTGATAGGTCCTATCCACTTTAAGACAAGATATTTTATTTTCTCTGTGAAAGGCTGATAGGTCCTTTCCACCTTAAGAAAAGATATTTTATTTTCTCTGTGAAAGGCTGATAGGTCCTTTCCACCTTAAGAAAAGATATTTTATTTTCTCTGTGAAAAGCTGATAGGTACTGTCCACCTTAAAAGCAGAACTTTTTTCTGTCATGGTAGGCACAGCCCCCATGTTCAAATGGGCATTCTCAGAGATACTCTTGGTGTGTAGAACATCAAGTTCTGTTTTCAAATCCTGATAATCCCTTTCCCAAGCAGCCATAGACAGACTCACAGGAGTGGAAGGGTTGTTTTAGGTGTCAGGGGAACAGAAGGAAATGGAGAGTGAATTCTCTGGGATTATCTGACCAAGGAGAGCAGTGGGTGGGAGGGCAGAGTTGATCAGTTGTGCAGTGTTTTCCTTGCAGCAGGCTGATGTGGGGGGTGACAGTCCATGCTGCAGTCACTGCTGGGAGCCTGCTGTCCCTTCCCCTGTCCCTGGGAGCTGTGGGGACAGGGCTGCAGAGCCTCTGAGTTTCCTTTCTGCTGGCAGGGAGAGCACTGACCAGTCCTACCAGCTGCTGAGGGACTCCCTGGACCTGTACCTGGCCATGTATCCTGACAATGTGCAGCACCTCATGCTCCAGGCCAGGCTGTACTTCCACCTGGGAATCTGGCCAGAAAAGGTACCTGGGTACTCAGGGGAATGTTTGGGGAAGGCTGAGCACTATAAACACTGGGATATTGATTTTTGGGCTGTGTCAGCCTGCATTTCAGTCTGCCACGAGTTGTATCTGTAATGAATGCAGGAGGAGAAGGTCTCACATTGCAGGGAATCAATTTGGAGTAGGAAGAGTGGATGATTCTTGCCTGCTTGTCCTAGGGAAGACTTGGGAGCAGCCTTGAGTCATCATTTATGATTTACAGCTTGTCTTGCAGCCAATTTGTGGACTGTGAGTTAGTACAGCATCCTGTGGTAAAAATCCTGCTGGGCTCCTGGAAAAGGAGCAATTACCTTTTCAGAAACTTCAGGAATATATCTTTTATAAATAAAACCAACCAAAGCTGTGCTCCCAATCTTGGCCACTGTCTGTGGCTCTTGTGAAAAACTAGCTTGATAGTCCTGTCCTTGGAATTCCTTTTCCTTCTGTGTAACAACTCCAGTCCTATTATCTTGGGAGTGTAGGAAAGAAGGTGCTGAGATTTACAGTGGTCTGGATCATCCAAGCTTTTACTGAATCAGGAGAAGGCACAGGGAAGAGCCTGTAACTCAGACAAGTCTGGGTTTTTTAGTGTCACTGCAGCACAGAGGTTTTTCATACTCAGAATTCCCTGTGCTGGTTCAGTGGTGCCTGTGCCAGTTCCACCTGTGAGGTTTGGGAAGGGGACAGGGACATTGGCAGGACAGCTGAACAGAAGGCAAAGCTCTTCCCACCCAATCAACTGGAACAGGATGGCTGGAGAAGCTGCCCCCTTTCCCTTTGAAGAACAAACTGTGCTAAGCTTGGCCTTCCTTTCTTATGGCAGCAAATTTTGGGGTCAGCACAGGAAAAACAGCACCAAAAATCGTCTATGGGAGGGGCTCACTAAGCTTAAAAGGCAACTGGGCATAAATAGGGAACACTGAAAGCTCTTCCTGCCCTTTCCTGGCATTCAAGGACGTGTTTGGAGAGCACCAGACTTGGATTTGAGCCCCTCAGAACACACAAATCAACCCCAGGGCTGAGTTTGACTGAGTTCTCTGCACCAGATGCAGTGGCAATGAGCAAATTTGGATTTTTCAGGACTGCATCCAGTCGTTCCAGGCTGTCAGGCAGGGTTGCAGCTAACCAGAGAGAATGCTGTGTCTGACAGGACACAGTGTACCAGCTCTGACAGGGCCTGCCAGATTTATGGATGGGTAGGAAATCTAAAAAGTCCTGCAGAGCTGCACATAATGTTGCCCTAAATATTTGTAAATAACAGTAAATAAAATTCCCAAGAATCTCTGACAGCTGTGGTTACTCCCTTCATTTAGGATTTTTCAGGATTTTCACATTCTTAATGGAATTAAAGTGCTCGAGAAGCCTGAGCTGTGTTTCTTCTCATTAATCATTCACCTGTCCTTTATTTAAATTGATTTTCCTCAGTTTTTGGCTGCTGTTCATTCTGAACAGCCTGTGATATCCATTCCTCTGCTGCTGCTCTGAACTTAATGACCAAACCCATGATCAAAGCAGACAGTCCTTGTGCCAGGTGCCAGAGTGTGGCAGGATTTGGGAGCTGAGGTATTGCTGAGACAGATACCTGTCCTTTCCCAACATGTTTACACAACAGGTTGGGGGTTTTTTCCCCTTGCTTTTACCAGAAAATTAAGATTTGCTTTGCCTGCCTCTAACAAACTCAGCAGCAGATGTTCTGATGCTGTGCCAGAGGGTGTTGGGAGGTTGGAATTGTGGATCTGCAGACCTTGCTGCTTTGTGTTCTTTATCATCCTGAGACAAGCAGCTTTTCTGTCTTGTTCCCTGTTCCATGGGAAGGCAGCATGGAGGTTATTTCCATTTCCTCCTGTGCTGCCCTATTTTTGCTGCTCACAGACATGCTGAGAAGCTCTTTTAAGTTAAAACACTGAGCAAGAGAGCAACTCAAGAGCAGCAGAAGTCACCTGGAGTCACTTCCAGCAGCATTTTGGAACACTGGGAGCTGCATTCTCATGAGCAGAAACCTGGAGAGATCTTCTGTGGGCACTGAACAGGACGTGATGAACTCGTGGGGGCTGAGTTTGAAGGAGCTGCTGTGCTCTGCAGTGCCTTTCCTTGGAAGCTGGGAGCTTTTAAAGGGAAAAGGAGCAGGAATAGGCTGTGTGCAGGCTGAACATGAAAGCTGTAGCACGGCAGATCTCAGGGCACTTTATTTACATGCAGCTGCCTCCAGCAGTGTGTGTGTGTTCATCAGTCCTGCTGCTGCAGGGACGTGTCCTGACTGTTTCTGCTGTGCTTTGGTGAAGCTGGGACTGTATATCAGAGACAAAGCAATGCAGGTCAGACCAACATGATCACAAACCACGTTCTCTGTTGGGCAAGATGAAGAAGAAAGACCTTGCAAATATGGTGGTTTAGATTCTGGGAGTGTGGGTTCAGCAAACCAGATAGAAATGAAAGCAAGCTTTGAGATTTAGGGTGTGGGGTACAGAGCCATCAGCTTGTGAACAACGATGTGTTAAGCTGACGGCCAGCTCCCTTGATTAAACAATACCCTCCTGGTATTGGTGGTGATGAGACAGTGTTCTAGCGGGTCTAACACAGACTGTTCAACCTGGAAAGATTTTTTAATGTAGAGTGTTCAGAACCTCAGAGGTTTTTGCTCTGTTCCTGCTCCCCTGGCCTGCTATAGCTGTGCATGGCAGCTACAAATAAACCACATGCTGCCCCTGCAGCTTTGCTTACAGAGATACTTTGTCACCGACCCTACCAGAGAAACTCCTTCAGTTCTCCTCTTTATTTCCCGAAATGGCTGGTTATATACAGGAAATACAGTTTACAGCAACAGGTGCATTTCCATTGGCAGTGAGTGTGGACAGATATGTAAACTATCTCAGGTTAAGGCAGCTGCCATGCTTTCAGTGTAATTGCCCTGTTCTATTGATGCCCACACCTTAACTCAATTTCTTCTGCACCACAAGCTTATCTAGTTCTACACAGGCTAAACATTGAGACCTAGCAGGCCCAAATCTGAGGAATCTGGAATAGCTCTACCTTTATTTTATGTCAGAGTCCAGAACATCCCTCTGGCTGCCCTGGAGGGTTTGGAGACCGGACAGGGGGTCTGGGGTCTGTACAGGGGGGTCAGAGCCTCACACAGAGCCCAGGAGGACACTGCCTCTGATCCCTGCCATGGCAGTGAATACTCACATGTAAGAGGAATCACAAACCCTAAGAATTTAAAAATAAATAGTAGCTAGTTTGTTATAGAATATAAATATAGAATTTAGGATTCTTAGTATATGGGGCTGAAGGGACAAGATGGAGGAATTGGGGAGTGGCCCCTGTGCTCCTTGTTCTTGTTCTCGTCCCCCATCTTTTCCTGCCTTGGGCTTTAGAGATTGGTTTAGAATAGAATTGACATGTTAGTGTAGGTAGTTGGTATTGGTAAAATTTTGTAAATAAAAAATACATCTTGGGCAGTGGTTGGGTCGTACTGAAGGTTTGGGGATCTCTGACCCGGCCCAGTCCCCGCGTGTCCTGCTCTGCTGGGGATGCCCTGCAGAGCTGGACAAGAACTGAGAGATAATTTAGAATAAACAGCCTTGATAACCCTGCTGGACTCAGCTTGTCTGCTCTGGCTCTGGTGTGAAACACCCAGGGCAAAGAGAAGACTGAAAACCTGATTAACCCGGGGAACAGCAACCCCAGGGAAATCCCCAGGGAACAGCAACCCTGGGGGAGACCCCACTGCCTCGGGGAACAGAAGCCCCGAGGAGAATCTCAGGGAACAACGACCCCGAGAATTTTATAAGTCACTCTGCTCTCTCTGCCCTTTGGAAGGTTCTGGACATCCTGCAGCACATCCAGGCCCTGGACCCGTCTCAGCACGGCGCCGTGGGGTACCTGGTGCAGCACACCCTGGAGCACATCGAGCGGCGCAAGGAGGAGCTGGGCCCCGAGGTCAAGCACCGCTCCGACGAGAAGCACAGGGAGGTCTGCTTCTCCATCGGCCTCATCATGAAACACAAGAGGTGAGCATGGAGCCTCCCCAGCTCTGTGCCAGCAGAATTTGACATCTCACTGACAGCAGTGAGATGTGGTTTTAGTGCTGGGTGGAGTGGGAAATGCCGGTCCCGTGCAGGAAAATGGGGGCGGCTCTGGGAGCGCAGATGTTTGCACTGCAGAGAGCCTGGCTTGTCTGAGTCATCCTCTGTCACACAGGTAACGTCCCCACAGCACAGAGCTCTCCAGCAAACAGCAACAGTCACTTACTGAGGGACTGTGCAACAGAGTCAGCCTCAGAATCGATTCTGATATTCCCAGGATGTTTCCCTGTGCTCTCATGCCCTGTCCCTGCCTGCACTGCTCTGCCAGGGAGCCAGGCCTATCACTGTGAGCATTGCTAGATAAGGACACTCAGAGACAGCAGACCTGGGTTCTGAGCAGCAGGGCAGGGGAGCAGGAGACTCCCTGCCCTTTGTTTATTATCTCTCTAATACAGCTGTAGCAAGGTGACCATGGATTGGAGGGTGGTCATCCCACCTCTCACCCACATTGCTCCAGGGGGCTTCATTCAACCTCCCCTTCTCATGGAGAAGGAATTTCATAGCAAGGGCAGTATTTACAAAACATGGTCCACTCTTTACATTTACAAGTGTGAAAAGGTGCTACACTTCTGCTTAATATGAACACTCAGCAAACTAGGAAAAACCCATGGTAACACAGGCCTGCACTGTTGCTTTGGCCACTCCTCTGACTCACCAAGACATCCAGAGCACATTTGAGGGGCATCAGCAGTGACAGTTCCAACACCTCCCAGTTAATCCCATAAATATTCTGTAAATAGTGGTGCCTTTGTTCTCAGAGTTGGGGTTGTCAGTCTGTGTGATGAGCACAGGAGTGGCTGCACAGCCCAGCAGGGTGGTTGATCCATCCTTATTTCCTCCTTCCTTTTCTGGCTGCTGACTTCCAGGCTCTCCCTTAGACTCTTTTCTTGCTCACATTTGGTTTTCTTTTGTCTTCAGCTGTTTATTCCTGTCTGTTTATCCAGTTATTCACAGTAATTTCCCTCCACCTCAATATACAAACACAAAATCTTTATTTTCCTCTTGTTCCTCTCTTCCTCATGCCAGCTCTCAGGAGGTTCCTATCCTGTTTGTTCTCTGTTAATCTTGAGGAAAAAGAGCTGTCTCTGGAGTTCCCACATCCTTTGTGTGCCATTTCTTTCCTCAGGTATGGCTACAACTGTGTGATTTATGGCTGGGATCCTGCCTGCATGATGGGCCACGAGTGGATCCGGAACATGAACGTGCACAGCCTCCCCCACGGCCCCCATCAGCCCTTCTACAACGTCCTGGTGGAGGATGGCTCCTGCAGATATGCTGCCCAGGGTGAGCAGGGCCTCCTGTGGGCACTCTGCCCTCATCAGGACACAGGGATGCTTAATTGGTTAATTAGCTGTGGCTAACAAGGGTTATAAAGGTGGAGGTAGGAAGAAAATTATCGTGACTCGTGGCCTGCTCTGTTTGTCCTCTGTGAAATCAGCACTGCTGGGATGGACATGGAAGGATCATCTCCTCTTGCCCCAGAAGTGTTTTGGACACTCTGATGGTGTGAGCCTTGATTTGCTGCTTTGAAGGAAATAATTCAGCTTCTGCTGAGGGCTGAGGGTCTGTCAGCAGCTCCTGTGCCTGGCACAGGGCCTGGAAATGGGATTTAGTGAGGGGTTTCTGCTCAGGGCATGGTTCTGGCCTCTATCACATGCCAGGATCCCAAGGAACACAGGTAACCTGGCTGTTAGTGCCACCTTTAACCAGAACAAAATTTAATATCTCCTCACAAGTGCAGGGAGGTGTAGAAATCTCTGTGTCACATGTGCTTTATGCAACAAACCATAAGAGCAAACTGGTCAGAGTGTGTGGTTGGGATACATGGAGGGCTGTTGAACTGAGCTTCTGAAGAAAATTTTAAAAGAAGAGCACATCTGTGACTCTGTACATTGTAAAAATGTTAATTTGCTCATGTTTGTGTTCCCCTGTGGCTCATGTTTGTGTTCCCCTGTCCCATCCAGGCAGGGCAGCTGCACACCCAGAGTGTGTTTGGCTGAGGGAAGATGTGGGAGCTGCTGGAGGGAAAATGCTGTCCAAAGGTCCTTCCCCTGTGTGCTCCTGGTCCCCTGAGTGTGACAAGAGGTGACAAGAGGTGGCTTTACAGGCAGGGACACTCTTCCCTCTGTAGATTTAAAGTACAGGGGTTTCCACTGTCCTGGGAGTGGCTTTTTTATATTCAGAAGCCCAGAAAGATGAAGTGGCCAAGCCTGGTGGCTCAGATCAGGCAGGGCTTGGCCTCAGAGAGCCTTAAACCCAGAAATTCTCATGTGCCATGGGTTGATATTAAAATATGCATCTTGGTAATTAGCTAATCAGGTAATTGTCCCCAGTGCTGCTGGGGCTGAGTCATCACTTGTGTCTAATGGTGTTTAAACAAACAGAGCCTGTCTGGCCCCACAGTCCTTGCAGGGTAGGCTGACACTGTTATCTCTGTGCAGGAGACACTGTTATCACTGCATCTCTGGGGCCTCCACCAGCTCTGGTATTGCTGGGGAAAAGTGAAGGGTTTGTTCTTGCTGCTATTGATACCCCTTCTCAAACATCTCAGATCATTTGGGAAGGATTATTCCATGTCCTCCTGACCTGGCTCTGGGGAGGGAGGGAGAGTTTTTAACTGAAGGAATCCTGAACAAATCCTCATGTGGAGTTTAATTTAACCAGCTCAGAAATAACCCCAAGCTTATTATAGAGAAATGTGACTCGATTTAAGCCCTTCCTGTAAATCTGTGGGTTGAATGCAGCTAATTCAGAACTCCTGTGTCATGCAGGGAGTTTGGTACCTGTCCACTCTTGTCTGTGTTGTGTTTGCTTTGTGACAGCTCAGGAGAGAGATCTGTGGCTCAGAACTGCTCATCAGCACCTTTGGGAGGCTCCCACCTTGTGCTGAAATCCTGTGTCAGCCTGTTCCTCTGCCAGCTGCACCTGCATTTCTGCAGCCCCGTCCCTGCAGCTCCGTCCCTGCAGCTCCCCATGCCTGCAGCCCCATGCCTGCAGCCCCATGCCTGCAGCTCCCCATGCCTGCAGCTCCATGCCTGCAGCCCCATCCCTGCAGCCCCATCCCTGCAGCCCCATCCCTGCAGCTCCATCCCTGCAGCTCCCTGTCCCTGCAACTCCCCATGCCTGCAGCCCCATCCCTGCAGCCCCATCCCTGCAGCTCCATCCCTGCAGCTCC
>VXBR01002956.1:461-15631 GCA_013400215.1 Cisticola juncidis | reverse complement strand
GGGGTGCCAGCCTGGCTGCCCAGGGTGGGAGGAGGTTTTTGGGGAACCCCCTGGCCCGGGGACCCTCAGCAGCACCTCCGGCACAGGCAGCCCCTGCCCGTGGGAGCTCCTGCCCCGGCGCCCCATGAATCAACCCCAGGGAAGGGATTGCAAGGGCAGCACCCAAAAATCCCATCAAAACCAGAGGAGGGGCAGGGGGAGCCCACAACGCTGAGCTGTGACTGAGGTGCACGTCCTGTGCTCCCCGTGGTATTCAAAGGGCTCTCACTGTGCTGTGGCTGCTGCCAAATTCCCCTGGAATTCCGAGGATTTGCAGCCCTGCTGCTGCGGTGCGGGCACTGCAGCCACGCTCGGTCCCGTGGGAGGAGCAGGGACAGGGCAGAGCCCTGGAGGTGCCCCTGGGTTGTTCCTCCTCGGAGCCCCGAGGGGCTGCTCGGGGCCGGCTCCCCCCGTGTGCTCCAGCCCGGAGCTGCAGCAAGGTCTGGCCGGGGTGAGGGGGCTCCTCCCGGGATGCTGTGGCCATTCCTCCCAGCCAAGCTGGTCCCACAGGGAGGGCTGAGCCCCCCCAGAGCCCCTTTCCCTTTGCTCAAGCAGCACCAACCACGCAAGGCTGGGAGCAGCAAGCCCGGCTCCCTTTGGTTTAAATCCCGTTTTTCCCCACTAGCAGAGGCTGCCGTGCTTGGACACGGGCCTGCAGCATCAGGATGCTTCTCAGGGACACGAGCAGCCTCTGCTGCCCTTGAGCCAGCCCTTCTTCCAGCAAAGCCTTAGCCTTTCCTGCAGATTTTCCCGTTTTTTTCTGGAAAGCAGCCGAGCTCTGCCACCTTCACAGGACAGAGCGATGCTGCAGACCTGGGACTGGGAAGAGAGGGAGGAAAAGCCTCATCCAGCCCTCCAGGCTGCCCCAGCCATGAGCATCCGGCCACTGAGCCCAGCTCTCTGTCCTCTCGCTGCCTGGGACATTTTTCTGAGAGATCAAAGCTTTTTGGTGCTCCCCCAGTCCCAGATGCTGAGGGCTCGGTGGCCCAGCTGCTCCCATGGTGACGGCGATGTCGTCAGGGCAGAGGGGGAAAGGTCACTTCTCCCTGGCCAAAATTGGAAAGCAAAGTCCGGGGAAAGTTTCCTCGGGTGGGTGTGGACAGCAGCAGAGCAGAGCCGGGAGGGATGAGGGGAGAAAACATCCAAGGGACGGAGCAGGGGGGTCTGGGCAGCATCACCTGAGAGCCAGCGGGGTCGAGAGGGGATAAAGGGGGATTGAAGCCCGTCCTGCAAAGGTGCAGGTGAGATCCAGGCAGCCCCAGGGCCCCAGGCAGCCCCAGCCGCGATGGGATTTCAGGCTGTGGGGGCTCAGCCCTGCTGGGTTTCCAGGAGCTGGGAGGGCTCAGCCCCGATGGGTTTTTCAGGCTGGGAGGGCTCAGCCCTGATGAGTTTTTCAGGCTGTGAGGGCTCAGCCCCGCTGATCAATAGGGTTTCTATTTCCAGGCTGTGAAGCAGCTCGGGAAAGCAAAAGACATTATTTAAACATCATAAAAGGGAGCGAGGGAGGCAGCTCAGCTCAGCTCTGACCCTGCTGGCTTAATGCAATTAACCCTTTGCAACCCCTCAGGGCTGTTTCAATGTGGTTTTTTGTCTCTCCACGATGCCAGCAGGGGCTGATTTCCAGCTGCTGGGGCAGCCCTGCCCTGTGCCCTGCTGTGGGCTCAGCTGGTGCCCAGACAGACCCCTCATCTGCCACAGACACAGCTACAAAGCACTTCCCCTGCTCCTGGGAATGGGCCCTGTCAATATTTGCACAAGAGTCAGGCCCTGGGGGGGTGAGAGCTTGCTCAAAGCCCCTGGAGAGCTGAGGAGGATAAACTCACCTGTGCAGGGATCAGGGCACTGGGGAGGTGCTGCTGAGCCCCAGGCTGGAATCCCAGCCCTTGGGGGCTCAGAGGGAGCTGCAGGTCCCCCCTTGCAGCCCTGCCCCAGGCTGGGGTTGGTGCATCCCTGGGGCAGTGCCCACCCTGTGGTTTGTGCCTCACCCTGAGCAGTGGCAGCAGTTTCAAAGCCAGGGGTTGATTCTGGGGGGCTGCTGTGCCCCCTCCGTGTCCTTTCCCTTCCCCTGGCACGGGGAAGGTGCTGCTGGCAGGATTGCTGATCCCAGGGTTGTTTCCTGCAGCAGCCACGGCAGAGATGTCCTGGGGCAGGGGACAGGAGCTCTGGTGCCAACAGCCCCAAAAGAAATGCCAGGCCTGTTCCAGTGGCCTGGCACCGAGGATCCTGACCTGGGGGTGCCATTCCATGCCATGCTGGGCCAGGGAATTTCCTGCAGACTGGGATCCACCAGCCCTTGGCACCCTCCCTGCAGCCAGCACAGGGCACAGGGACACAGAGGGGCCCTGCAGGGCTGCACGGAGCCACCTCAGGGGGTGGCACAGCCGTGCCAGGAGTGCCCTGCAGGGCCCTGCCCCCCGCTGGGGGTGGGGACAGGCACCCATGGGTGTCCCGAGGGTCCCCCAGGGCTCAGCCCCTGCCACCTCTCTCTTTCCCTGGCAGTCACCTCTGAGCAGATCGAGCACCTGCACCGGCGCTTCAAGCAGCTGAGCCAGGACCAGCTGACCATCCGGTACGGCACTGCCAGCCAGGGAATTCCAGGCAATTCCAGCCCCGTGGGAATTCCAGGAAATTCCAACCCCAGCAATTCCAGGGCAATTCCAGCCCCATGGGAATTCCAGCCNCCAGCCCCACTGCAATTCCAGCCTCATTGTAATTCCAGCCCCATTTCAATTCCAGCCCCACTGCAATTCTAGGCAATTCCAGCCCCGGCAATTCCAAGGCAATTCCAGCCTGGCAATTCCAGCCCCGTGGGAATTCCAACCTGGCAATTCCAGGCAATTCCAGCCTCACTGCAATTCCAGCCCCACTGTAATTCCACCCCCGTGGGAATTCCAGCCCCACTGCAATTCCAGCCTCATTGTAATTCCAGCCCCATTTCAATTCCAACCCCATGACAATTCCAGCCCAATTTCAATTCCAGCCCAAAACAATTCCAGCCCCACTGCAATTCCAGCCCCACAGCCGGGGCCACCCCCAGCGTCTCCCCCTTCCCTGGGCTGCCCAAGGGTGCCAATCCAGGGCTGGCATTCCGGGTGTCCTTCCCAGCCATGCTGATCCAGTTCCTGCAGCGTGGCCCAAGGAAACCAGGCAGTGACAGAGTGGCCTCGGAGCTCCTGACAGACACCTCGTCCTCCCCCTGCTCTAAAATCCATTTTGGGGAGGGAAGGGGGGTTGCAGTTGCTCTGGTCCCTCTTCTCAGTGGCTGCACAGGGAATTGTCCCCCAGGAGAGCTCCGAGTTCCTGCTGCTCCCTCCTCCCAGGGGTTATTCCTTGGCTCCTCTGTTTTATAAATCGTGGAGAGAAAAGGCCCAGCACGGGCTCAGCACGAGGCTGAGGGGAGGGGGCACAGCAGGATCCCCCTCCTGTGCCTTGGTGAACCCTGTTCCAGGCCTTTATCCTGGGAAAACTCTGAAATCCACGGCAGGTGGAGCCATGCAGAGGGCCTGGGTGTCATCTCAAGAGCTTCCCTGTTTTAGTGGGACAAAATCCCTGAGCACAGAATTGCTCTCAGTCTGAACAGAAGCAAAACATAGTTTTTATCCAAAAGCTCTTTGTTTTTCCATGATTGCTTTGGAAGGAGGGGGTTGGGTCTCTCAGGGGCTGTCAGGGCTCTCCCTCCTCCCCACCCCACTCACTCCAGGCTCTCTCTGTCCCCTTTGCAGCAAGGAGAACTTTGACAGCATCCCCGACCTGGAGTTCAACCCCATCAGGGGGAAAATCGTCCACGCCTTCTTTGACAAGCGGTGAGACCCCCCAGCACCAGGGAGGGAATTTATAAACGGGGTGTGGCTGGGCAGGGATCTTCTCCCTAAAGCCTGGGGTGGGACCAGGTAGAAAATGAGACCTTTGAGATAAATCTTGGGGACAAACCAGCCCCAAAGCCTTGCTGGGGTGTGCTGGTCTGGGGAGGGGCTGTCTGGGGGCTCCCTCACCCCTGGGGTGTCCCCAGGAACCTGCGGCAGGAGTCGGACGGGCTGGCGGACGAGATCACCTTCGAGGACTTCCTGACCATCATGTCCTACTTCAGACCCATCGAGATGAACATGGACGAGGAGCAGCTCGACCGCTTCCGCAAGGAGAAGCTGAAATGTGGGGCTCTCCCAGAGCTGGGGTTTGGGGGGTGGGGAAGGGGCTGCCCTGACCCTGCCCTGTCCCCCCAGTCCTGTTCCACATGTACGACTCGGACCACGACGGGAAGATCACGCTGCAGGAGTACAGAAATGTGAGAGTGCAGAAACGCAGCGTGGGCCCCCCTGACCCATCTCCCCCAGGACTGCCAGGCCTGGGGCTGACCCTCTGCCCCCTCTGCCCTGCAGGTGGTGGAGGAGCTGCTCTCAGGGAACCCCCACCTGGAGAAGGAGTCTGCTCGGTCCATCGCCGACGGGGCCATGATGGAGGCTGCCAGCATCTGTGTGGGGCAAATGGTGGGAACTGTGTGGGAGCTGCTCCCTGCCCTGCCCCGGCACCCAGGGGCTCTGCTGGACCAAAAATGGGGCTGGGAGGTGTCCCTGCCTCCCAGGGCATCTCCCTGTCCCACAGCTGCCTTGGCTGGAGATGTTTTTGCAGGCAGCAGCTTCAGGGTGGTGTTTTCTCGTGAGAGGAGCCCTGGGGGATCAGCAAACAGTGTCCCATGAACCCCCATCCTCACTGCTGATGGAAAAGCTGCTCCTTGCAGCAGTGGGGGTTTGGGAAGCAGCTTTGGGCTGGCCACGGGGTACAGGGCAGGGCCAGCACTGGGGACCCAAAGGAGACGTGTCCCTGAGCCCCAGGGGACATCCCTGGGCCACCCCCACCCCCCGGGGCAGCTGCGATTTTCCTCTCTCACCCCGCAGGGCCCGGACCAGGTGTACGAGGGCATCACCTTCGAGGATTTCCTGAAGGTCGGTGCCACCTCTGCCCGTGTCCCCGGGGGAGGGGCCTGGCTGGGCACAGGGACCGGGGTGTGGCCCCGGCCCCGCTCAGCCCCGTCCCCCCGCAGATGTGGCAGGGCATCGACATCGAGACCAAGATGCACGTCCGCTTCCTCAACGTGGACACCATCGCCCACTGCTACTGAGGGCAGCAACACCAGGAGAGGAGGAGGAGGGGGAGGAGGAAGAAGAGGACCCAGCAGCAGCTCCAGGTCCTGGCAGCTGGCTCCCAGCTCCATGTGCCACATCGGGGCTGCCCTCTGCTCTCTACAAACATGAGAGGCTTTTATCTGCAATAAAAGATATTTCTCTTTTTAGTCCTCGCTGAGCAATACTCCGTCCATCCATCACTCCATGGAGTGTTTCCCTGAGCAGAAAACCTCCACACATCCTGGCTGCCCCATAAATCTGCATTTTCAGCCTCTGCCCCGTGCTGCTGTGGGGAGGGAGCTGCCCAGCTCGGGCTGATGGAGATGCTGAGGGGCAGGGGGTGCAGGCAGCCCCCTCAGCACCGCAGGGACCACCCCCACTCTGCGTCCTGCAGGGGCAGAGACACAAGGAGCGCTCCCGGTGGGATCCCGAGGCTGTGCCCGGCCGGAGGAGCAGCGGGGACGCGGGGACGCGGGCTCCTGGCAACCAGGTGGCTGCTGCCCCCACATGTTCCCGCTAGAACACGGACCGGAGACGGGGGTTGTTTACGGTATTAATAACTGGATGGCTCCAGGCGGGTTTCTGTCTCTAAGGCAGCCTGAGCCGGGGAGGGAGGGAGGGAGAGAAAAAAGGGCAAAGGCTATTTTTAGAAAAGCAGGGAAGATTTACTTGTTTTATCAAAGAGCAGTTTCCCCTGGTGACAGGAGCGGGCGGGGGAGCGGCACAGCCGCAGGGGAGGGGTCCCTGTCACCCCTGCATCCCTGCGGCTCCCAGCGCATCCCTGGCTCGGGGCAGCACTTTCTCCTTCTTTTCCACATGGCTGGAGGTCTCTGCTCAGGCATCCCTTCCCTGAGGGCGCATTTGGGGCTTCCCTCTCGGGCTCTGTCCCCTCCGAAGTCCCCGTGTCCGTTCGGAGCTGCTGAGCTCAGGCGGGAGCAGCTCCCTTGGCCGCAGGAGGGGCTCTGCCCTTCCCTGCAGTGCAGCCCTGGCTCGGGGCACGGAGCTGAGCCCGTCCCCACGCCGGGAATGTCCCCAGGGCCGGGGGACAGCGCTGCCGGAGCCGGCGGGGCTGGCTCGGGCTGGAGGAGCCTCTGCGGGGAGCTGGAGCTGGGCTGGGTGAGGATGGAGGGATGGAGCTCCCGGCTCCTCGGAGGAGCCACTCGGGCCCTGCGGGGCTCTGGGGCTGCCCCACAGCCCGGGCTGCGTTTGCAGGGTTCGGGGATTCTCTCCTGCTCTCCCTGAGCTCCTCTGGGCACCCCCGTGTCCCGGGCACCACATCGGGGCAGAGGAACGTCCTCCTGCTGAACCTCTCCTCCTCCTCCTCCTCTTCCTCCTCCTCCTCCCCGTGCCGGACCCTCAGCGCTCCCTCCCCACCCCCTGCACACCAGGGCACCACATCCAGCTCCTCCCCGAACCCCCCGATTTCCGCAGCCAGCCCAGGCTCTTTTCCCTGTTTTCCCACTAAATTTTCCCTACCAACGCCTCGGGCCCATCCCAGTCCCTAATCCAGCTACGAGCTCCATGCCCCCAGGCACAGTCCCGGGGCCCCAAAGGTCCCGTTCTGCCCCAAATCCCCCAGCCGGGGCTGCAGGGGTTAACACGGTGTCAGGGCCCCATTTTTCCCCCCCAGCCCAAATTCCTTGTAGGATTCACCCCGGAGGATCCAGAGCAGCGAGGGCCGGGCTCGCCCTGCAGTGAGGGAAGTGGGGGCCGGGAGGAGCGAGGAGGAGCAAGGAAAAGGGATGAGAGGGTAATTACTGCCCCCTGAGTTAATTAGCCCTGATATTCTGAGCGGCAAGGAAGGTGTGGGAGGTTGGGAAACAGAGGCAGGATCCAAACAGGCTGCAGCGTTTTCCCTTGGCTGGTGTTGGGAATTCTCTGTGGGACATGGGATGAGTGGAGGGCAGGACAGAGCAGGACAAGGAGGGAGCAGGGAATTCGAGCCTGAAGCTCAGCCCAGCCAAGGCTGGAGGTGAAGAGCCCCAGGGATGGGCAGGAGCATCACTCCAGCACAACAGGGAGGTGATGTTAACACACAGTAAACCCTGAGAAACGAGGATCATCATCCTGAAAATCACAGGGAAATCTGGAACAGCCCCGGGAAAGCTGGCAAGGGCCACGCTCTGCCCTGCAAAATCCTGCAAAGCCCGGAGCATTCCATGAAGGATAAAGGTTCTGCTGTGGGGCTGGGAGCTCTGGGCCATGGCACTGAGCTCTGGGGCAGATCCCAGCCGGGGTCAGTGAGGGGGGCTGGAAAAGTGAGGCTGCTTTATCCCATTGGAGAGCTCCAGGGAGGCTGATGGGGCTGAGAGCAGCAAAGAGAGGGAAGGTTCTGGGACTGGGGAGGGACTGAGGGACCCCAGGAATGGAGAGGGGAACTGAGGGAACCCAGGGCTGCAGAGGGGAACTGAGGGAGCCCAGGGCTGCAGAGGGGACTGAGGGACCCCAGGGCTGCAGAGGGGACTGAGGGACCCCAGGGCTGGAGAGGGGACTGAGGGACCCCAGAGCTGGGGAGGGGAATTGAGTGACCCCAGGGCTGGAGATGGGAACTGAGGGACCCCAGGACTGCAGGGCAGGGACCCTGGGCAGGTGGCACTGCCACAAAGGGGACATTTCTTGACCCATCTCCCCACCATTCCCCCTCATCCCTCATCCACTCTGGAGCTTGTCCCCCCAAACACGGGGACACCTGCCCAGGAAGGGAGGGAAGAGCAGGAGGCAGCCCAGACCCCAAAGCCATGGAGCTGGGGCAGCCACTTGCAGCTGGTGTTTCTAAGCTAAACTTGGAGGAGTTCCTCGTTCCTGTGAGTGGCACTGTCTGAGGCAGGGGTGACAGAGGAAACCCCCACCTGCAGCTCTTCCAAGAGGAGGAATTTGGCTCTGAGGCTGGAGGTGCTTCTGGATAAAAACTCTGCCAGTGGCACCAATGCTGACCCTTTGCCCCGGGTCTGCACTGCACAATCCACCAGTGCCTCACCTGTTCAGGGGCCCCCAGGAGCTGCTGGCCCACCCTGCCCTCCAGCAGGACCAGCTCCACACACCTGAGGTTCAGGACCATCCACAGAAGGTGGAAATGAGCAGGCAAACAGCTCTGGAGGAGAGGAGGGGCAGAGAGGACATGAACAAGCTCCTGCACTGCTCCAGTGCACCTACATTCACCCTTCTGTGACAGCAGCCAGGACAGGGAGTGACAGAGGTGGCAGGGCAGGAAAGCAGAGCTGGGTGGGAAAGGTCACAGGGTGGGAGGGAAAGGGGCTCCAGAGACCCCCAGGGCACCTCTCTGTCCAAAAAGCACCCCCTGCTCCTCCTCCCAGCACTCCTCAGATCCTCAGACAGGGATGGCAGCTCCTGAAAGCCTGAAGTGGCTCTTCCCTCCCAGACAAGGTGACAAGGACACAAAACTGAGGCAAAAGGCCCTTCCTGGGGCCGTTCTGGTGGCCTGGCCCAGGAGAAGAGGAGGGCAGTGGGGATTCTCCAGCAGGGCCCTCCAGGAGGGCTGTGCCCAGCAGCCCTGGAGCTGCTCCCTGCGGGCACAGCCCCAGCTCCCCTGGCACCCCACACTCCCTCTGGAGCAGGGATCCTCTCACCAGGACACAGACCCCTCTTTTGAGCCGAGGATTTCTGCCACCAGCAACGGACACCAGAACTCTCAAGGCTTTTCATGCCAGACTGTTTCCTGCTGTGATGCCTTTGGATTTTTTATTTTGGATTTTTTATTTTGGATTCTCTATTTTGGATTCTTTATCTGTCCCTGAGCCCTGTCTGAGGGCCTGGCAGGTGGCACCAGTGTGATCCTGAGCTGCAGCCTGACCTCTGCCAGCTCACTCCACACAGCTCCAGCCTGTCCTGACTGCAGCTCCTCCTCTCCAGCCCCTGAGCCCACCCAAGGGCTCTGCCCCTTCCCAGTGCCCACCCCTGACCCGTGGGACAAACCCTGGGCCCTCCCTGGCACTGACTGGTGCCAGTGGGCTGGGAAAGGTGGCTCCTGTCCCCAGTGCAGCTGGGTGGGTGACCCCGCTCTGCTCCTTTAGGGAGGCTCCATTTCAGTGTCCCCTGACCCCAGAGCTGCTCTGGCCCACTGCAGCACACCAGGAACAGCACCCAGGGATGCAGGAGAAATCCCAGAAAGGGAACACTCCCCGACAGCCTGGGTGCCCTCACCCGTGAGGATGGGATTCAAACACACACAGCTCTCTGTAATTCATTCCATTAATTAACGGGAACAGACCCGGAGGAGCAGCCCCGGGGGATGGCTGAGCCAGAGCAGCGGGGCTGCGGGCACTGAGCTCCATCCCCACCGCAGGTGAGCTGGGATCGGGGGCAGCTGCTCAGGCAGGTCCCAAATCCCCCCAGGACCGGGCAGGAGGGAGAGGCGGGACTGCGGGGGAGGACCGGGAGCAGCGGGAGCGGCGCTGACGTGGGCACCGCGCACTTTATCTGCTCCGTGCAGCAGGGGATGAAGGAGGAACAAAGCTGCTCCCAGATAATGAGCAGAGATAAGGAGAAGGGAGAACAATGGCAGGGAGCTCTCCCTGCTCAGCACACGGCAGAAGTCACCGGGTTGGAGCAACCCCCAAAGTCATTCGTGCTACAGAAAGAGTTATTTATGTCAAGTTCCAGCTGAACTCCTGTCCAAGCTGAGCATCCATGACACTCCCTGCTCTCCCAGGAAGGGAGCTGGCTTCCCAGAAGGGTAGAGGAATAAAAATTTAAAAAAAGAATACCAAAGCTTTATGAAAGATCACATTTATTGGTCAGACAGAATGGCTTTGCCCCTTGCACTTTCTGTGTATCCATCACATGGAAAAAGGTAACTTAAAAACCTCAACAGTGAAATTTTGGCCTAAGGGTCATGGGAAACCACCCCAAGCAAAGAAGGAAGAGCAGTAAATGCAGCTCTCTGCAGGGCTGTCTCAGTGACTGCTCAGGGGTGAAGTGCCAGCCTCTCCTGCAGGTTTGGGCACATTCCTGCACCTCTCCCCAGTACTTTACCCTGATTCCATTAACCCAGGAAAAAAGGTGTAAGTTAAAACTTAACCCAAATTTAAACAGAACTGACACAGCTTTGGTTTGCACCAGTAAGTTTACAAGGGCAAATCACAATAAAATCATTTTAAATCAGTAAAAAGATCCATGCAGGACTGGAGCTTTTGTTCCCCAAACTGGTTTTACCTGTCAGTGCTACCTGGGCTTAAGGTGAAGCCTCACTCCTTGTTCCCACCTGAACAGCACCTCCTGCCCCTCCCCTGGTGCTTCCCCACAGCTTTGGGGCTCAGTGCTCAGGGAGGGCACCGTGGCCACTTCATCCCTTCTGTTCCAGGATCAGTTCCCAGCCTGGATGCAAGGGCAGCACTGAAAGCCCTGCAGGTGCTGTGGGAGGACATGATCCAGCCAAGAACACACCTGACAACCTGAGCCAGCCCTTTGTCCCACTGAACAGGGGTCAGCTCACCCTGAAGGGCTCAGGAACAAAACTCCACAGACACATGTACACATACGGTTAGAAAACATTTAATCCTGGATTTTAAAGAATTTAAAAAATAATTTATTCTAAAATAATTTTGATGTGTGTGTGGCCTGCTGAGTTCCCAAGCATCCAGCCTGACCTGGGAACCTTCCCCTCCCTCTCTCCATCCCAGTCCCTCTCCCAGCCCTGTAACCTTTTGTGCATGGTTCTGTTCTGTTCCCAGGCACATCTCAATGCACTCCAAGGAAAACAAGAACAGCAGCTCAACTCCAGGACAGACATTTCAAACATGTGGCTCAGCACATGCTTTTTCCAAGTCCTTGGTGATTTTTTCCCTCCTGGTGTAGGCAAGAACTCCTCAGAGAGCTCCCAGCCTCCCACCCCTTCACTGCCCCACTCTGGCTTCCTGATCAAGAGGGGACCTGCAGCACCTTTCCCACCAGCAGCAGGAATATTTTAGTTCACCCTGCAGTGCTCCTTTCCCTCCTGAGCCTCTCCACTCCCCCAGGCTGGACACCTGGACATGTTCATTCCAGTGGGGCGCTCCAGGGCTGGCACCTCTGTTTGGGACCCCATCCCGGGGCTTTCTGCAGCTTTTGGGTGCTTGTCCCACCTGGATTCTCCCTCTCCGTGGCCCTGGCTGTGCCAGGAGCCCAGGGGTGCCCTAGATGCTGTCGTAGGGCACTGCCAGGCCGATGTTGTAGTTGTACCCTGCCAGCTCATCGTAGGAGGAGCGGCAGATGGGGAGGACGCTGTCCACGGCCAGCTGGTCCACGGAGAACTCGTAGGAATAAATCACCCCTCGGTACCTGTGTGCACAACAAGCACCATCTCACCCCAGGGGAAAGCAAACAGAGGCAGGAACCACTGGAAAAACTGTCTGAACTGAAAAACTGCAAAACTGCAGGAGCAGCATAAAACCCCCCATCCCTCCTGTGCGAGGCTGAGCACTTCCAACAGGGAAAGCTCCCTCCTGCTCCTCCCAGGGACCCAGCAAGCTGGGAAGGGCTGGTGAATCATTCCCTCCAGCCCTGCAGAGACATGACTGTCATCTGCTGAAACATCTCCAGGCTCTCCAGCACGGGGGAAGATAAATACATTGGTATTTGATAGTTCAATTAGCACTAACAGCCATTTGAGATGCAAATACCAAAACCTGCAGCTTAAATGCCAGTAGTTTTCCTTTAGGAGGAGACAGCATTACTAATATTTCTAGCATGGAGAGGGCTGCATTCCCTGGCTGGCTTCAGTGGACTTTATGTTCCCCTGTTGAGAAATAAAAGCTTTTTTTTTGTGCTCAAGCAAATCAAGAGCCAATTCATCGCTTGTTTCATAAACCTTACCCTTAAACTTTTTCTCATTTCATTTTTTTGCTGCTATACCCTATCTGTAAGTGCTCTGGGTGATGACTCAGGTGCTCAGGGTGCTATTTAAAAACAAAGCAGATTGCTGAGGGCTGGATTCTCACTTTCTGTGCAGGCTGGGGTCGTCCTCGGTGATGCTGGAGCCTCGGGGGTTCCTCTCCTCGGGGATGTTGGCAGTGATCAGGCTGTGGGAATTGAACCACACCAGGCGCACTGGATGTCTGCAAAACAACCCAGAGCAGGGGTGAGGCCACCTGCACTGCACTCCCCAAATCCGGGAAGGGAATGGCTTTGGATTAAACACGGAGTGACTGAAATCAGCGCCCTCCCCACGGCCAGAGGCTGGGAACCTGCACTGCTGGCTCCTCCAGCCGGGAGCACATCCCACATCTTCTATCCCCATCTAGTGGGCTCTTCCCAGAACACACGGGAGGCCAGAAAATCCTGCTGGAAAGCTGGGAGAGCAGCGGCTGTGAGGGATGGATGCGGGCTGGGCTGGGCTGGGCTGGCTGCCCCAGGGACTGCAGCACTCCCGGGAAGGGCAGGATGCTTCCCAAAACCAAGGGAAGGACACCCCACACACCCAGCACTGAGCTGGTTTAGAAATCCTCGATAAGGCACCAGCTAAGAACCATGGAATGGGAATGACCCACAGGGATCATGGATCCATCTCCTGTCCCTGCCCAGACCCCCCAACAGCCCCACCCTGGGCATCCCAAAGGCTCCTGGAGCTGTGGCAGCCTCGGGGCCGTGCCCATTCCCTGGGCAGCCTGGGCAGTGCCAGCACCTCTGGGGGAAGAACCTTTCCTGCTCTGCAGCCTGAGCCTGCCCTGGCACAGCTCCAGCCCTTCCCTGGGTGCTGTCCCTGTCCCAGGGCAGGGATCAGAGCTGCCCTCAGGAGGAGCTGCAGCCCCTGAGGTGTCTCTCCTCAGCCTCCTCTGCTCCAGCTGAACATTCCCAGTGCCTTCAGCCCCTCCAGACCCTTCCCCATCCTCGTGTCCCTCCTTTGGACACTCAAGCAGGTGTCCCCTCCTTTCCCTCTCACTGGTAACTGACCCCACAGCCCAGAACAGCACTGTCTGCTCAAGCAGAAGTCACTCCTCTCTCAGATGAGGATGGCTCATCCCCACACCCCAAATGTGTCTCCTGTCACCTCCCTCAGCTCCTGCTCCTGCTTTCCATTCCTGGCACAGGCTGAAGGCAGGGATAAGAGCACACACTTTATCTAGGAAAGCCTTTTGATTGAAGTGATCCCTTCTGATTACTCCATAGATTAAACACTGTTTTCTACATGTTTAATCTAATGGCTTCACTTGGAGTGCATCCCTGAGCTCAGCCCTGCCCTGCCTGCCCTCCTCCTGGAGCAGCACTAATGAGCAGGGAGACAATCAATGCAATATTGTCCTTAATGCATCAGACACATCACAACAGGCTTTATCATTCCCAGGGTCAGCACAGAAAGTGATACCTGCTATTAATCAATGACAACTCCAGCTTGAACTTCCCTGCCTGTAAATACCTCATCTAGCTCCTCTTTGGGGAAGATGCATTAAAACTAATAATAATAAAAGAAATCAGGATTTATATGTTCATTTTATGGGTATCACTCAGACTTACAAGGGGCTACATCTTTGAGTCTTTATCCAGACAAAGCCTGGGAATTGTGCTTTGATCAGGAAATCTTCATTTAGCTGTACAAAATGTCAGCTCCAGGATGCTGATCTCTGCTTGTACTTTCAGTACTGTGCTCCTTGTGCTCAGTACAAATCAGTATTTCAATATTTAAATGAGTTTAAATACTGTGATCCTCACCATTAAGGGAGTGAGTGGATGAGGTGAACAGAAACACAGGGGTTGTGATGGATAAACTGGATGGAGACAGCCAGAACCAGACACTGCCAAAACAGCCAGTCCAGCACTTTAAACCCAAGGTTCCACCACTAAATAGAGGTTGGGGACGGGGCAGGGAGAAGTCACTGACTGAACTCACAGAAAATCCAGGGGGAACTGATGCCTTAAGCTTTAACTTTCATGATTTTCACATTCTGTGCTGCCCAGGGGTGCAGCTCTGAGCTCACACTCAGGGTCACTCAGCTCTGCACAGAGCAGGGACACAAACCAAATCCTTCTCCTGCTGCACACCAAGGACAACACAATTTTCAGTCTCAAAAGCACAAACAAGGGTGGGCTGGAGGGAGGAACAAGGATGGGACCTCACAACCTGAAGTTATAATTGGACAGTTAAATCCCAATGTGCAAATGGACCAAAAGTTATAAAAGTGTGGGATCGCATGACTGGCTGTGCATTTTGTGACCATTTTGTGTCCATTTTGCAACCATTTTGTGTCCATTTTGTGACCATTTTGGGTCCACCTTGGGTGTAGCCCTGGTCAGGCCCTGCCCTGCCCTGCCCAAGGTGGATCCCAGAGGCCTCTCAATAAATCCCTACTTTATTCTCCAGTCTCTGTTCCAGGTCATCCTTCCTTTGACATCAGAACAACTTCCCTGCTCCTCAACACCCACCAAAACACTCAGCTAACAAGAAGAAAGGCCACGACAGCTGAAGGGCACCCTCAGAAACACACAGGGCTCCAGGTGGGGAGGCTGTCCCTGTCCCCAAATCCCACAGAACTCCCCAAACCGACCTCAGTCCCACCTCCCCCTGCAGCCCCACGGCCCGGGCGGTACCTGGCGTGCATCTCCCACAGCTTGGTGCCCATGCGCTGGTCCCACACGCACACCAGGCCCTCGTGCCCGCCGCTCACCACCTTCCACTCGTCCATGCGCGCCGCGGTCACACCCAGCTGGTGCCCATAGAGCGCGCAGACCGCGGCACCGCACCGCGTGTCGAACACCCGCACCCTGTGGGGAGAGAATGGCTCTGAGAACACCCACACCCTGCAGAGAGAACACCCGCACCCTGGGGAGAGAACAGCCCTGAGAACACCCACACACTGCGGGGAGAACAGCCCTGAGAACACCCACACCCTGGGGAGAGAGAATGGCTCTGAGAACACCCACACCCTGAGGAGAGAGAGAGAACAGCCCTGAGAACACCCACACCCTGGGGAGAGAGAATGGCTCTGAGAACACCCGCACCCTGAGGAGAGAGAGAGAACAGCCCTGAGAACACCCACACCCTGCAGGAGAACAGCCCTGAAAACACCCGCACCCTGTGGG
>VXBR01002955.1:331973-418818 GCA_013400215.1 Cisticola juncidis | reverse complement strand
AGAGAGAGAGAGAGAGAGAGAGAGAGAGAGAGAGATGCCTGTTTTCAAATCATCCTTTCGGACAAATAAACGGGTTCACTCGCTGGCAGACAAGGTGCCAGATTTTCTAACATATTGGCATCTGCAGTTTAAGAAAAAAATAATCATGAGGTCTGAGATGGTCACCACTAGCTAAACTGCGAGATTTCATAATCGGTCTTCCCATTTTCCACTACAACTTCTCACATCACATCATCACATCACATCACATCACATCACATCACATCACATCACATCACATCACATCACAATAATTAGTAGCGCGGAATTACCTGTCTGCTTCTTTGGATCTCCTTCAAGTAAAGAACGTAAAAGTCACTTCACCTATTAGCTTGTATAAGTAATAAAGAGGTGGTAACTTGGAGCTATCACATTTTGAAGATTGTGTCACATGCTTTTGCATAAATAAGGGTGTTATAGCCCTGGCGATTACTGGATCAATTCATTTGTGCAACAACTTAGGGCGCCTTTGGTTCTTAGCAGGTATTTGTTCTGGCCCTGGGAACAGTTCTGCACATCTCTAAGGCAGAACATAAACAACAGCCTCCCGATTTCTGGGGAGTCTTTGCACGCGTTTACCGGGGAAAGGCTGATAGTCAGCGTCTTGACTTTGTATCAACCTATTTTGAACGAGATACGGCGGGATTTCTAGGGCTGCAGCATCTCCCTCCGCAGCCAGGACAAGGCGGAGTTGCAGTGGCTCCCGTGCGTAATCTCACTCAAGAGGGGGTCATGGCGTGCGGCTTTTTAGTCTCCCCTCACCCAAAAGGGAGGAATTTGCCCAACTTTCTCAAAGTTTCTCAGCCCTGTGCTTTTCCTAAGTCGCTTTCAAGAGACCCCGAGCACCCTGACAGTCAGCCCCGAGGAATTTCACAGAACTGTCTCGATCCAACTGAGGGACCGCGAGTGGGCGCCCAGACGCTCGGAGGGGCGAGCTGATGGTAACCCGCGCCCGGCGGCTCCAGCCCCGTGACCCATTCCCAGAGCTCCAGGCACCCACTCGGGCCAGTCTCAAGCGGAGCCGAGTGCTCGACAGCCTGGCGGCGAGACGGGCAGCGATCCCTTCCCAGGCAGTCACTGCCGCTCCTACTCGCGGGAGCCCACAGCCCTACCGGCTTGCCGCAGTACGAAAGGAGGGGACACTGAGCTTCGTCAGGCAGCGGACTGACGGGGAAGCCTCCACGCAGGTGGAGTCGGTATTCGACTCCTGCGATATGGGGAGAGGATGGACCTGCTTCTGCCACCCCGAGAGGGAAGCGTTAGTAGCAATACGGACTTTGATACTTTTTCCTCGGCGACTCTCGGCGGCACGGGCGCGACACGGCTGCCCGCGGGACGCGGACCAAGGCAGGGCGACCGGTGCCGCGGAACGTGGCGCGGCCGAAGGCCCAGCACCGCGATACACACAGCGGGAGCCGACTCCTGTCCTTTCGGTGCCGGCGGTGACCCTCCGCCCCGCTTGCACTTGGCGTCACCTCTCAGGCAGGAGGAGAGGGTCGGGCGTGGCCCAAGGGCGTGGGCCGGGGCGCGACAGTGAAAGAACCCGGCCCGCTGAGCGCCGCTTGTTCCCTCCGTCGTTTCCCTTGAACGAGCCGGGCTTTCCGCACCCTTCCCCTCGCACGCCGCCACAACGCAGGGCCACGGGAGAGGGTCCAGCCCCAGCCCCTGCACACAGGTAACCCCCCGCACCTGTGTATAGCCGAAGGGCTAACACCGGGCACCGAGGCAGTAACCCCGGTACTACCGAGCACCCTCGGGCCGGTGGCCCGACCCTGTCAAGTGGCCGGGGCACGGGGCCTTCCCACTCTCCCGGTGTACTCTCTCTCCCTCGTGTGGACTCTTCCCGGCCTCCCTAAACGTTGCCGCCACTATGGCAGCGTGTCGAGTCTCCCTGCAAAGGCCGATCCGTGTAAGTGTATGGGAGAGGGGAATCAGCATTGCTAACTCCATCAATTGTCCTCAGACTCCTCAGCCTGCCTCTGGAAGTGGAAGCGGTTTTCCCAGGTTTTCACGGCCGGGTGTTTTCCTCCGATCTGCACCATATACAGCTGTATAGCTGGAGAACGGGGTGAGAGGTGCAGGGGCATCGCACTGCCAGTGTATCTTCAAGCAAGATGGAGACATGGATGTCTCTGCTACACAACCTGCCTGGGCCCACGGTTGTCGCCCGTTTGTCCTGTACCTGCCCACGCCAGAAGTCGCCGGGGCTTGGCCCGTGCCTGTGTCAGGGAGCTGTCAGCAGCCATGGCACCGGGGCGGTCCACCCCTATACCTTCCCGGTCCCGGGTGCGCTGCGGGGCTCCGCGCCGGAGGACCGGGAGCCTTCCGCCTTGCAGGCTTCCCAGCCCCGCCAAAGGCTGGGAACCGAGAGCCCTGGGAGCATCTCTCGGCGCATTTTCCTGTGATGCGCCCACAGACAAACAAATACTTGCGGACTACTCTGAAGCGTACGAACCAGACCAGACCTCCTGCGGGCCCCGAACGCCTGTAGAAGCCCGGCTTGCTGCGCGCCGATCCCGAGGGGTGCCCCGGCCGAGCCCGCAGCGGCACAGAGGCTCCCGCCCGCCGCTTTCTCCAGCGCTCAGCCCCGCTACGGCCGTGAGAAGGCGAGCGCCGGCTGGGCGGGCGGGACAGGGGGGTCTCGTCGTCACTGACGAGGACGAGAACCAAATAAATCACTTTCTCAATTTTCACCAGGATTATATGGTCCTGTTTTTATAGGCCTGCCCGGCAGCTTGTGTACACACATTTACACCACTTTAGAAAGCTTCGATAGTAAAATCCCAACGAGTTCCCAGCGTCTGTCCACTCCTGAAAGCAAACAGGGGAGTGCAGCGCTGGGCCGGGCCAGCCCGACCCCGCGGGCTGCATTCTTGCTTTAAGTTTTAGCTTTCATATCTTTCATATCGACTCTCCCAGATTCTGTACTGCATTAGTATATAACTCTGAACTTCATATAAAGTGTTAGCAAGTTCTCTTCACAGTTTAGTTAGACAAAACAATCCTTTTCCACCCCAAAAACCAAAGACATTGTTACAGCTTCAGGCCCAGAAAGTATAAACAACAGGGAATTGAGGAGAGCAGACTGGGAGGATGGGACTTCATAACCTGAAGCTGTAATTGGACAATTAACCCCAATACGTAAATGGACCAAAACTTATAAAAGTGTGAAAACATGTGATGCATCATCCATCTTGGGTGTAGCCTCAGCCAGGCTCTTGTACTGCCCAAGGTGTATTCTTTAAAGGGCTTTTATTAAAAACTTACTTTATTGCTTTAACACTGGCTAGCCTCTGTTCTAGGTAGCCTCTCAAGGCATCACCCTGAGCTCCACCACCTCCCCTCTGCTGCCCAACAGCTCTTGGCTTCTCTGTGGCCGTGGGTGGCTTTCAGTTTGGAAAGAGAGAGGAGAGAAAGTCTGAAGTCTATTTATATTAATCTATTTTCGATTAAGTCAATGTACAACGTCTGCACAATGTAGCAGACTCTTCCTCTTAACTTTTCCCTCATTTCTGCCAAGACAATTTACTCACTGCAGCTAAAACAAGCTTCCTGAAGCCTTCACAAAAATTAGAAACAACAGCTAACAAAGAATCAGAATAGGAGGTAGGTTTCACGGGAAACCAGCCATGTAAAGTAACTGTGCAACTGCCAGGCTGGATTTCTCTTTCATATATTTGTTGCTGATGAGTAACACACAGCTCATTTCCACAAGTTCTTAAAGATTTAGTTCAGGCTGCAGCTGGCCATTTGAGTGGGCATGTATAGCAAGATAAAGCCATCAAGTGGCAGTGGGGTGACTTGTCTCTTGGAGATGTCAGTGGGAGCCCTTGGTAGCTTGCCATTCAGTCCCTGCCCCCCAGTCCTGTATAATCAGGGATTTCCTAGGAAGATGGTTAAGGGTCTGAGGAGATCTGTGGTATGTGCCCTCTCATGGGGAATAAGACTCCTACATTTTTTTACTCTCCAAGCACAAAAAGCATAGAATATACAACAGAAACCTTTTGGTGATTCCCATTGCAACACAGAAAAACTATGTTAGTGCCCACAAATTAACAGGTTTCCTTCTGAAATAATTTCCACCAATGCCTGCAAACAGCATCAGTGACTTTTTCTGCCGTTTCCTGTAAATCAAATCACACACAGTCATTATACATTCACAACTCCCCCTAAAAACTTGTGGGTGATGGCTGAAACAAGAAATTGTTTAAAATCTACAAGAAAGACCTGAAGTACAGAGGTGAAAGGCATCAGTAAGTTCCTGCTAGCAGTGAACAATAAGAAGTGTAGGAGGGAAGTCCTCTCATTTTTCCCTCAATGTGACCTGCCATAAGAAAAGTTGCAAGATGAACTGTCTCATTAGACAAGAATCAACTGAGAAGGAAAGCAGATATAAATGGGCCACCTGCAGCAAGAAACTTGTCATGACTCATAGTCTGACACCAGACAAAAGCCATGAGAAACCATGTGTCACTATTCCTGGTGTTCATAAACTTCAGTGTTCAAGATGCCAACGGTGATCATTGGTGACTGTAAGAGATATCAGGGGATACTTGAGATACCCTAGATTTATTAGGGTACCTATATTTATTATTTATTTATCCTAGATTGGATACCCTACCTGTATCCAGAATCCCAGCTCAGCTCTTGACTTATGTCCTCCATAGTTCAACACCCAACAAAATTTTAGTTGCAGAAAGAGGTGAGGGTTTTTTGTGGTTTATGGTTTTTACTTTCTGGCCTCAAGCAGCAGCTAATACAGACAATATTAGGCCCTTTGTTGCCTTTTCTTTCACTAGTTCCTGTTCAGCACAAGTTGAAGTGACCACAATAAATAATTTGTCTCTGGGTCAAGGTCATGATCCTGTGTCAGCCTGAACAAAGCACTGCCTTTGAAGCCAACAGGAGTCTTACACAGGCACAGTTAAGGGATCATGCTACCAGTTTGTAATGCAAACTGGAATGTCCTAGAATGAGAAAACCTTCTCAGATCTGAAGTCATTGTCCTGATACAGGTTATTTGTAAATGGGAAAAAAATATTGGTACCATGCCTGCTGTTCTCTCTATATTCTCATGAGACCTCTGCTCCAGAAAAAGTGCCTAGAAGTTTTTGGGTAATGGCTGCTTTTACGCAGTTTCTATTGTGCTAGAAATGTAAAGTTGTTCAGAGATGCATTTGGTGTTCCTTAGTGCTTTGTAAAAGGTTTTTGTTTGGTTGTTGGTTTTTTTATAAACAATTAAAAATAGCTTCTCCTCTAAAAAGATGCCTTTTCAAAGCACTAGAATAAGCACAAGCAGGGGAAACAGCCTTTGAAAGCAAAATTACTTTGGACAAGTTTTGAATTTCAAACATAGCCTTTGTTTATATTTCACTGACAAAATGCCTCTCAAATATTCTTTGAAAGGTGATTACATTAGGCAGGGGCTATTTTAGCGATTTCACATCTCATAGCACTATTGTATACAGGGATCTGTCCACCCACTTCCCTTGCTGCAGACACAGCTCCTTGAGCCTTTACTCAGCTACCTTTTATCACTTCTAAAACCATGAAGACTTTCCTTCCTTGCAAATTGAAGCCAACCTTTTCTGTATCACCAAGTTTTCTCTAGGACTTCTGGTGGGCTGCAGAATCTCTTTTGGCTTGTTGGTGATGTTCTGTTTGAAGGTTTGTTGCAATACTTTGCTTAGAGTCGGGCAGAAAATACTTTCCTGGTTTAACAAACTTTTAGGATAACAAACCAAATTTCCATTTCAAATATCAAAAGAAAATTGAGATTTTGAGTATTTCATAATTTTAAGGAAAAAAGTAATTTTCACTGCCACTCCTTTCCAAATTACATATCCTTCCTTCTCCATTCTATTTTTCCAGTAATTTAGGAAAGTAGGAAATTTAGGAAAAGAGAACAAAGCTCCTCCTGCAAAGGCACTGCCAAGCCTTGATAAAGCAGCACATCTAATTATTCCTGTGATCAGCTCAGGTGGTGAAAGCTTCAATACCCATTTGAGTTCTAGAGTGACAGGAAAGCTCTTAGTGTTTTTACTTTCTGCATAGCCTTGATACCATTATATTTCAATTTGCTGGCTACACTTGTCCATCTCCACTGCAATAAAAACTAAATTTGTTGACATGTTTGATATTTTTAAATATTCTTTAAATACTTTTAAAACATCTTTATTAAGACAAATTCTGTACCAACTTGGGATCCATCAATGTGGGAAATAACATGCATTTTTAGGAATGTTCCTAGGCCCCACAATGGTCACACACAACACAATGGTCTGTGCCACCAGACATTGAAACTGTTTCTTGGCATGAGTTTGGAGTAAGCCAACAAGCACTGTCTGAAACAGCTCGTGGGCATATCTCCAGAGTATCTGAGGCCAGACCTCAATGTCAGTAGGCAGTTCACCTGAGCCTATCTTGTTTTGGTGGGCAAAACAGTAAAGCAGTGTCAGTGGAGACTGTTGTGGGCAAGTTACAGAACCTCAGTGGCAGAACCATTCTGACACCAGCAGACAGTGCTTCTGCCAGTCCTGCATAAGAAAGGGGAGTAGCACGAGGCAAACATCAGTGCTGGTTTTTGAACTCCAGGCTCCGGACAGTGTGTAAAAAAAATGCACAGTACATTGCCATGCACATAAACTGGCTGAGTATGAACAAAAATGGCCAATCAATGTTGCTGTAATGTGCTTTGGTATAGCTGTACCAAAGCAGATGAAACCAGAGTTTTGCTCTTTGTTGTGCTATCAATATTTAATTCTTCATGTCATTACAACATCTATTCTTTCTCAGGTATGGCAGTTATGTATGTTTAGAGAAAACAGACTACACACCTACTTCAGTAGTCTTGTGAACACAGGTAAAACACCAAAACTTCTATTTTCTATCAGACATAAACAAGACAAGGCTTCACTGGTCTTCATTGCTCTGTCAATGCTCCCACCATTCCGAAATTGCTGGGGACCACTTACATAATCAGACCTTTTTCATTAACTGATCCATTCAAAATTGTCTCAGAGACTTTTGATCTATTATTTCTCCTCTCATACCAGAAGAGACAGACTAGTGTGCATTTTTTGGGCCTGATTTTGAAGGCTGCAGAAACTTTGCTGTGGGTCTTCACCAGATGCAGTTCAGTCTTCATTCTGGTTTATGGTTCATTAGAAGGATTCCAGAATTTGGTGGATGAGGAGGGGGTTGGAGATAAGAGGTGCGAGGTATCTCAGATACTTAAAAGCACAGAGATTCTCAGCAAAGCAAGATATACTAAGAATTAGGAACTACACGTATGACATATTTTTCCTTCCAATGTTATAAAAGAAGATGAAATGCATTCCACACATCCAAATTTGGACCAATTCTTCCCCTCTGGCACAAGTCACTGAAGATGGCAAGCCCACACCAACTGAAATCTGGCCTTAAGATATAAAGAAGGACCTAGTCAGCAGTGATATGAAGGGTTGTATATGCCCCACACAAGAAGAGCCAGAGTGGTCTGGGAAAGATTTACCAAATATGGGTTATGGCTTCGTAGGGATGAAGCGACAAAATGAATAACAGAATTTATCCTCTGAGTTGCAGAAGTGATATTTGACTACTTTCACATGAGCACTTACTTATTAATGTCTGGTGGACTTCAAGCCTTACTAGCTCCTATTTAAAGATATGGTCTAAAGGTTAGTGCACAACCTGGCTGTTTAAAAGCTTGGGCTACAGACATAGTTTTGGTCTAGTCCTCTTTCTACAGAGAGATTTCTTGAGTCGCATTTTAGGAGTGTATTATTGAACCAGGAGAACAAGACTGATAATCCACCAGACATCCTCCTAAGACACAAAAGCACAACTGAGAACCTCTCAAATCACCCCTTGTTTTTTACATCTGTATAAGCAAACATACCTGACCCACTTAGCAATCAGAGAGGATCTGTTTGCTGGAATTTGTAAAGTCTTAACACTGAACTTGCTAAGGCAGCTGTTACCCTTTCCCTGCTTAAGGAGGAGCAAGGTGCCTCCAGAATGGTCACATTTCTGTTCTGCATAAAGGCAGGCTTGAGAAAGACACCAAGGATCCTGCCGTGCTGCTTCCCTGCTCTCTGGCCTCACATGCACCTCATAGGGTCATTTAGTGTGAGAAAGAAAAGAGGCGAGGAGCCGAGTGATTGCCCGAGGCTATGCAGTGGGTCACTGGAAGGTTCCTCAGTCATTACTAATTCCCTGTTCTGTGCATTCTTCCAGGCCAGCCTGCTTCTCAGAGAACACTTCCAAAATACAGGGCAGAATTTAGACTCAGAACATTTTAAATGATTTGCAAACTTTCTGTATTTAGGATCATTTTATACTGTTAGTTGGGACACAAGTATTAGGATTACTATAAAAAGAGACTGACAAAATGTGCAACATATAGAAATTCCCCAGGAAAAATAGCGTGTGCTTATTATCTCTTCTTTCACATATTTTAAATATTTTAAAACTTAATTTGGCCCATTACCTGGTTTGAATCAGTGATCAAGTCAACACGGGAAAGAAGGTTAAAAAACAGGGCTGAATCTTACATGTATCAATGCCAAAAGGCCCGTTCCTACAGTGGCATTAGGAGTAGGTTCTGCACTGTTACACAAGTAACTAAGTAACAATCATTTGCCTTTCAGTGACTTTAGGTCCAGTTGACTGAAGATTTATTGACAATAAATTTAGTAGTATTTCCTTTCCTACATTGACAATTGTTGGTGTAGAGAGCATTCAAACTTTGAATAAGCATTCAATTGACTCCCTTCTCATCTATTCTGTTTCCAAAATCTGGAATTTTTGCAGCCTGATACAAACAAAACCAAACTTGTTGATAAAGTCAACCAGAATTTAGAATAAGGAACATTATGAAAAAAGTTTGGCCCAAACTTTCTGCCTTCTCCTGTATTTTGGGTTACTCCATCAGGCCTCTTTAACTCAATGAGTCATTTCTGTTTAACACAAAAGTACTTTTGCTGTTACTAAACCAAAGGAGTTAATGAGCTGTAGGTGTCACCATCTGCACCCTCTTCTACACAGGGAACAGCAGTAGCCACTATCAAAGAGAAGAGGTTTCAAGCAAAATTTGCTGGCACACTGACTGCTGTGTCCTTCCTTCCCTCACCTCATAAACTACAAAGACACTAAATGATGATTATCACTGCAAAGGAAAATAAAAAAGAAAGGAAAATCAGGTAACCCTGACAAAGATACAAAGTATCAGGAGGGAGGGTGGGGAAGGGCGTCTTCCACACCACAAAGAAACTCCCACTTGTTTACCAGTCTCTACTGCAAGAGGAATAATGTTCAGCTGTGACTGAACTCAGAACACCTGGAGGAACAGAGCCTGGGATCCCAGATTTCAAAAGGGCAGCTCTTTGGCAGACATATGAAGAGTTTTATTCCCCTGGACTATTCAGTAAGGTAGTGAAGCCACTCAGCCACCGTTCAGACAGCACTGTCTCACTGTGGTACCTGACTTGAAGATATCATCAATTTTCTTTTTTGTCCCACTGGCCAAGCTGCAAATCTTGGATAAACTCCCCTGCATTTGCAAATTCCCAGCATGTGTTAACCTTGACTTTAGATGGATGCTATAGTTTTGCTGAATTATTCTCTTGCAGATCTTGCTGCCTTAGGTGTTTGAGACAGTCAGTTTAAACAGGTGGCTATAATTAATTATTCAAAATTATTTTTAGGAATTTGGATTCTTTTTCCTGACAATGCATTTGTTATAAGCATTGTACAGAAAAAAGGCAATTGCATGCTGTTTAGGGTATTTGTGATTAAAAAAACATGCTCCATCTCATTGTAATGTTTCTGTAGGCTGGCATTCTTCGTGAGAAAATTATTTCTTGTAGCTGCTTTGGGTTTATGTCAGTTGTATATTTTAAGAACAATATCCGCTAAAGCAGTTTCATGTGAAAAATGGAAATATACTTACTTCAAGAAAGTATTTATACTCTCATCTTCTCTCCATTCTCAGTGGGTCTTTAACAAATACTTGGTTACTAGTGAAAAAGGTCAAGAGGATTATTTAAAAATAATTAGAAAGTCAACAGATGAAGGTGCTGCAAAGTATTGTTCATACAAGCAACAGTATTAAGAAAAAGGAAGAATAACAGAAGCTAAAATACACATAGAGAAACCATTATTCAGAATGTATAATATACTGTATTCTTGAACTTGTAAAGAAGTGGGGTGAATCTAGCCTTCAGTTTAAAAAAGTCTTGAAAAAGAGAAGACAGTAACCTCCAGTGTGCACATCAGGAGCCATCAAGTTCCCATACAGCTCCTACTCTAGGTAGGAACAATAGGGAAGGGAAAGAGATCCTTGCACTACTGCCCTTTTCCCTGTACTCCCCCAGCCAGATGATGTCTTTGTAGACAAATGCCATTCTAGAAACAACTGTTTATTTGCAATATGCTAGGCATCACTTTTCATTCTGATGTGATTTTTTCAGTTAAAATGTAACCAAATTAAAATCCAAATTATTTAGAAGTGAAGCCAACAGCTACAAACAAACAAACAAAGAGGAAAAATCCCACCAAACAAACCAAGCCAACCCCCCCTTCCCCAAATATTTACTCTTTTATTTCAATATATATCTAATTTGTAATACATTAGGCTAACATTCTCCAAAAGTTTTATTCTATTCTTTAACCACCACAAAAATCTTTTATTCTGACCTTAAGAGCTTCTTTTTCTGCTTGGAGTGTTTGTTTCCTGATTCACAAAATTTATTATTCTCAAGAAGCAATCTGAACTAGCAAGGGCTGAGCTTAAATAGAGCCCCTGACATATGCTATGGTTCTGTGTCTCTATGCAGCAGGAAACCCCAGGTGAAGCTGGTCATGGTCCCTAGACCCTTCTGGCACTCAGGGCCCTGACAATTATTGATCTAGCACTAAAATGTGGAAATAAACTGAAAAGCAAAATTGAGAAAGAATTTTTGGTGTTCTGGAAGCTGTGTATTTTTGCACTCATCGAGTGCATAGAGCAGGTGAGATGTGGAGTACACGTGCATATGCACGTTGTGCTGGGGTCGAAAGGCACTGTGCAATTTATCTTTAGCCTCAGTGTTAATAAATAGACCTGAAGGATTTTCTTTGATAATGTGAACACTGGAACTTCATCCCAACACAAAACAATTATAAATACTATAGAGGCTGACCAATACTATCTGGTCAGTGGTGCATGGTGCACAGTATAATACTGAAAATCTGAGATGAAATCCTGTGTCCCTCATGCAAGATTTGCCACTGCTTTCCATGGAGCTAAGATCTTGCCTCAGGCAAAAGCAAAACTGCAGAGGTTACAATATCTGCTCTTCCACTCCAACTCCCAGAAACAAGACCTGCATGGCAGATGTATTATTATTTATTAATATGCAAACTTGCACAAACCTTATAATCTCAAATGATAACTGAGTGCTTTCCTAGTTGATAAATCACATTTGAAGAGTTTTTCAAATAATATTTAAACTATTTTTCTTTCTGGAGTAAAATGGAATGTCAAAGTATCAAATAGCAATCTAAATAGCAAGAACTGTTCTTTTCAGATACATCGAACACACACAAGCTTCAGCTGGCATAATTTGGTCACTGTTACAAAGAAAAACCTTACTTGGAGTTGTTTAGTGAGTTTGGACTTTCCACCTCAGAAGATGCCTGTATTGATTGATTTATATGGGAAAACAAGATTTCTGAAAGAATTATCTAAAAGAGAGTATTAGGAATTTGTTGTGGCACAGGAGACAGGGATACATAGCATAAGAACTGTGGGATAATCATAAGAAAAATAAAATACATCAGTACAAACAGATTTAATTCACTGCTAATGCTGCATGTAAAAGACAAGTTGACCTTTTGCTTTTCCCTTCTGAAAGATGAAAAATCTACTTGTATATTGTCTTGGCTAGGACCTGACAACAGCTTTACCAAGGCAAAGATGAGGCTTTTGTCCTTGCTGAGCACTGGCCAGCCTGGGACATGCCTGTGTCATGAAATGCAGTCAGGACAGTCTTGTCCTGCTCTCCCTAACCTCATTGAAACTGATTTGTTTTCATCCCAGAACTGCCGGTCAATTGTTTATTGCAAGATCACAAGAAGCCTGACAGTTTTCTCTCATGGACCTACATTTTGCAGAAAACAAAAGCTAGATCTTATAAATGCTCTGGGAAACCAATATTCCTCTGCTGCAAACAGGAACTGGGGGAACGGAGTCAACTAACACTTTCAAGGAGGAGATGAATGCTCTCATCTCATGGCCACACATCCCCTTCTGTTCAGGGATGTAAATCCCACTGACAGCAATGTCCTCTGGAGGACCAGTACAGCAGAATTAGAAGGTCACTGAAACAGATGACTTTTCTCATCATTTTTCACAGTTGCTTTTTTACTTTTTAACCTGGCATCTGTTCTCCCATGTGTGCATACATATAAAGGCCGCTAACTCTAGCTGTTTCTTTAGGCACAGTTATGTGATGGGGATGGAAAAGACCTTTTTGTTGGAGAAAGGGACATCAAGATTTGAAGCACCAAACCTTCTTTTGCTTTCAAATGCCCTGAACTGCTGCAGTTGTGACACAGCCAGACAACCAGCTTAGCTGGCTCATCACATTCCTTCACAGGTGAGAAGGTAATGGCTTAAAAGAGAGAATAAATTTCACAACTTGCAAAGCACCTCTGGATCTTCAATATACTGTGTACATCGTTTGTACACGTTTGTGAGATGGGGGGGCAGGCCTGGGAGAGATATAGAACAAGCAGGAATATAATTAAACCTAAAAACTAATAAGGTGAAAGATCTATAGGAAGCTAATATCACCTTGTAGTTTCTCAAGTTATTTTTAAGGACTGTCTATAATCAGTGAGAATGTGGCATTCACAGTTGTGATACTAATCAGTGGGCTCAGCTACAACATACATCTGGCCTCAGGTTTATATTGATTGAACATCTATTCAATCAATAAAAAAACATAACCCATTCCTTTATTTCATCTAGTCTCAGAGTCTGCTGTCCCACACATTACATCTGAATAAAGTGCACTTTATTCTCTTTGCAGCAGGAATGACTCAGTACACAAAGAATAGTTTGGTTTTACCACCTTTTCCACACTCAGAGCTGTGCTACTGGTGCTGCTGTGCTAACCAGCAGGGACAGATGCTGAATGAGAAATTCTTCTGATAAGAGCTTGTGACAAGCGTTTTCCTCCTAGTTAAATCTTGCAACAAAAGGGGGTGGGGGAGATGGGACCAGCAGGGAGTATTTGCATAGCAGCAAGCACTAGACATCTGTGGCTTTTGGGCCGTGGCACCAGGATTTACAACCTGGGCTGCTTTTGGATTGCATGACAAGGCCCTAAGTTTGGATTTAGACCCAGCAGGCTAATGAGATATGCATGATAATACAAACAGATACAAAAAAAGTTTTTATTGAATTAGGCGAACAGAGTATTAATTTTTTTAACCTTCAGTCCAACTCACTTAAGTGTCCAAAGAGCTTATTCTCTTATAAAACTAAAACACAAAAATAACAGAGGGTGCTTTTACCAAGTATACTTGATCTGAACAAAATGAGAGAAGACATAAAAGAGGAACAGAATAAAGGCTGCTATTCCTCCTCTTTTGTGAATATAGCTTATAGTTTATTATTCATATCAGTTCTGTGCACCTCATGAAATTAAATTAAAGTTGGTAGAATGCAGTGAATGAAGAAGACAACAGCTTCACTTTTCTGTGAAAGTGCACGCATGTACATGCAAGAGTGTACATTCCACACAGGAACCCTCTCAGAGCAGGGGGAGAAGCAAGGGCTGTGAGCAGGGCTGCTACTGGGCAGGGCTCACCCTTGTCCTGACTCTTACTAAAATTTGAGTATCTATTCAGAGCCTGATTCTTTGAGACACTCTTCTTTAATACTGCAGTAAAAATCACAAGCTTGAAGTTCTGAAGTACCCAGAGAAAGCACAGGTAGTGAATAAGGGCAGGTTTCAATCAGGTTCAAGAAAAGGCAGCCATGCCCTTTTTTTAATTTCCAGGAGTTTTGGGTTTATAGCAAAATTTTTAAGGGGCTGCTACTAAAAGCAAGAGAAAAGTACCTTCAATTCTGGAAAACACAATAGGGCAAACAACCCAAGACAATCTGGATTTCAGAATTAAGATGCGTGAAGTATCTCCCTACAGGAACAAACAATGGATAAATATTTTTATGAGAGCACTGCCTATATGGCACTGATTAAGCCCTCCATTTTACATCCCAGTAACAAAGATGTGTTCCAGAGGAAGGTATTCTAGAGACTGCTGTTGAGTCTGCCCTGGAATGCCTGTGTGTAGCAAAGCAAATGATTGCCCTGAGGGGATTTTCCCACTGCTCATAAAAAATGTCACAGCCTAGCCTTGTCCCATCTGTACTGTTCTTTCTCAGGGCAACATCAGTGCAACCCATTTGGAGAAGGCTGTGCTGTAAATAGTGATGTTTAAACGTTACACAGAACAGTGGCAATTTTTTTCCCACTTAAAATGTTAAGAAATGAATATATTAGAAGCAGAGCACAATGTGGTGTTTTACCAATAAAACATAGCAGGGCCAGATCAGCAAAGATTCAGAGTCTGTCTTCATTTGAAGGGAAAGGTTCAGGAAAACAAGGAACTGATGGGAGAAATGATGAAGTGTACTTTGCATATACTCACACCACACAAACCACACAGTTTCTACTAGAATTGTGGCCAGTAACTTTGCCCTGCCTGGCCCACCTTATTTCCTTACTGGAGGTAGGGAGATCTAAGGTTTGGCACAGGAAGTACTTCCAGCAAGAGAGGTCTAGGATATGGTCCAGGCACACCCACTATGTGTGCCCCATAGTTTCTCTGTCACAAACCCCCTTGGATCTAAAGTACAAGAGCAAAATAAGATTGGGCCTGTGATGTCTCTTCATTTCCAGCAAATGCTGGAGTGTAGCTTAAGACTTCCTCTTAGAACAGACTGTAGGATGCAAATTTAGCATGTCTGAAAAAGAGGATAAACTCAAAGCTGTAGAGCAGTCCCAGGATGACACGAGAGGCCAAGATCCTCATCAAGCCTCCCTCATAGACCGAGACACTTAAAATGGGATATGGGAAACCTTGTCCTGACAAAACCTGCCAGGTCTATCTATTGGCTAAAGCATTACTCCTACATATAATAAGGCAGCATGGTTCCCTCCACCACAGAGCCCTGCACTTAGCATACAGAGAAACTCCATGCCCATGCAACTTTCTGATTTGTAGTGGTACTTAACACAACAAGCCAAACATGCCCACAGCTATCAAAGGAACAGCCTACTAGAGCAAAACCGCTATTCTAATATTTACAATTGACTACTTGCTACAATTGCATAGTGGCTGACAAGAGGCTTTGAGGGGTGGCAAGAGCAAGGCAATAGTCATAGGTCAAAATATCTGTAGGGGAGATAATGAGGGATTATTTGTTTTATACTCTTTGACTTAAAAACTTTTACTCCCTCCTTCCTATACAACATAATGCTGTTCATGAATCTTCCCACAGTCATTATCTCAGAGGTTTCCACGGCACTTCTACAAACATTTCCTTATGGTGTGTCCATTTAGATACAAAACTGGTTAAGTGGAATGTGACATACAAAATGGAACTGTGCTTTTGACAAAGTAGAGGTAAGCCCATACCTTTTGCCCCAGTTCACTCAACAAACTTCTTGTTAGTAGGCAAATCAATCTGGACTTGCCAGACTTGGGTCTGTGCAGATGTGAGTCTCCAAGGTAAAAGTTTTTGATTTAGCAATCTAAACCTCAGGGAATACGGAGACTAATATACACACTCTCTCATTCTTGGGGCCCTTTTTGCCTAGTCTGAAATCCCTTTTTATCTCTTACTGTCTGCCTAAGAGGATGGAAATCCCTGTAGAAATAGAAAATGGGCAGAACTGGAAACAATGGACACTGACAAGCACACTATCATTATAGGTATTTATGTGCTGAGCAGCAAATTGATAGTACCTTCATTTGTAACTTTTGCTCATCTGTTCACTATTATTAAATGAGCTCAGAAACCAGAGGAGATTTGAGAGCGACAGAGTGTAATTACACACTTTAGAAGAAGATATTTTTCACTGTGGTTTTAGAACATAACAACCTATTAAAAAAAAAAAACCAAACAAAAAAATGAGCAGAAAGAATGTGAGTATTTCAATTCAGCTACATTGCTGTCCTCAGAGAGCAAACTCATTTAAAAAATCTGCTTTTCACTTTGGTTCTAACTAAATGTACAAACAATGCAAAGGCTACTAAAAGCTTTTCCCTTGAAATACCCAACTCTGCTAACTGTAGAATTTTGAAAATCCTGTATTTAGATAGTGATTTTTTTTGTTGTTGTTGATAAAAAATCTTATTATTTTTAATTTTTTCAAGTGATTTATCTGCCTACATTCATAACATCCATCTGTACAGGAGTTTGTATAGTCTAGCTGTAAAGTTGTTGCATTTTATTTGTTCTACTTGAGCTAGCATCAAAAAGCTAAATATTTTATAACATTGAAATCAGCAATGACAAATAGGTATATTGAGGATGAGGATCAGCAACAATGGATAAGAAGAGATGTGAGGGAAAACTAGCAATCCTATCCATATGACTATGTGAAATTACTAGCTTCAACTTGAAGAGGTTAGTGTCAGAAATGACTTTTTTAGGAAAAATGTAGCATATTGTTATTCTTGGTCCTGTGCAGTGAGGTTTTCGGGTGGCAACTCACCTTTAGTTTGAAGGTTCCATGTCACATGCTGGGCCAGGTTTTACTCTTCACAGGGATCTTGTGTTTCCATGCTGCCACAGAGAGCCAGAGTAATCTGGCTATTGATTTTGCATTCAGAGATCATTCGGCTGTTCCTCCACACACCATGCCTGCACCCTATCCAAAAGTGACAGAAAATACATGTCATTGCGCCTGAAAAAAGCACAGAAGTCCCTGGCCAAGGGAAATTTCACTTTGTGTATTTTCCACTCTCATCGAAAGTTTGTTGTGTTTGTAGGATGTGTCTGCAAAAGCAATGTACTACAGAACTACTTGGAAAATACCAATATTTGCCTCACACCCAGGAAAAAAGAAAGCAGCCTCAAGAAACATAGACTTCCTAAATTGGTTCAGCCAGCACATGAGCATCCTGAAATGACTGTCATTTAACAACCCTCCAGTTACCACAGTCTTTCCTCTGCAACCTCCAGTGCCTCCATTTCAGATCATGCAGCGTCATATTGCTAAGGCTCTGCCATGAGCAGAAGCCTTGACATGGTACCAGTGACCACAAGAAGATGGTAACTGTTTGCCTGGCAAAGATATTTAGCACCTGTCATTTGAATACTTCCTGAATTTGTGCAGGGTCTAATGAGCTAATGCAATGATTTCCATTCAAGGAATAATCAGAACCACATTTCAGGTAATAATTTTTTAGGCAACAAAACCTTCATCCCATTTCTGAAGAATACATGAAAATTCGAATATTTCGAAAGGGAAGGAACTTCTGGGAGGACTTGTGATCTGTGTGTATGGACAATTGTACACAAGTATGGTCCCATTTCTGAGTGAGGCCAAAAGCACTAAGGTTTTGGCCTTTTCTTGGCTATTGCTAATCCACTGCAAATGGAATAGTTCATCTTTTCCCATCTCCTCATCTTTAGAATTCTCCAATCCAATCTGATACCGGTGGCAAACTAACTTAATAAGATGGTGTATATGTATTTCTGGATCAAAATAAAGTAAAACATTAAAAACATTTATTGTGTTGAAATTTTCTATGCCAATTTTCTGCTAAGAAGCAGAGATTCAAAAGGTCAGGGCTCTTGCAGTACAGAGTTAGTGGTATATTAGTTACAGTAATTCAGCCTGAAAATTCCAGGAGAAACAAACACAGTGGAATGCCCTGAATTACAGGAGGCAACCACAGCTTTAATCAGCTCTTGGGAAAAGAGAAACATGCATTTGGTTATTGACAGTTGATAAACTCTGCTATGAGGTTTGAAGAAACAAGGAGTTCTAGGATTTTTTTCTTAAAATAAATAAGCTTTTGTTTTCTTGCTTCCCCCTCACCCGGCCCTGATTACAGGGAATTTTTCCCTCTGCTATACTGATACACTTTTTAAACTGTTCCTGGCATTCAGGATTTTCAGACCCTCACTGACTGTAAAGACTGGGATGAGTATGTGTCTAAGTGATGTCTTGAAATAAAGTCCAGGAAGCAGAAGAGATCCTGAAATGATTGATTCTGTACAATGGAACTGTACTGATTACATAAAGGTCTTAAAACCCAAGGTCTGACTGAAACCTTTAAAAGACCATTCAGTCAAGGATCCTAAGTCAGCTTAATGTGTTTGTTTTCAGGAAACACCCATTTCCGCAATTCCATCACTGAGGAATTTCTCACTGAATTTTTCTCTTTGTAAAATGCCCTGCTTCAAAATGTAAATCATTATTAAAAAATGAAGATAGAGGAGGAAAGGGCATACACTGTTATGGCTTTCTCCACACCATCATTATTATCAATATATTAAGCCAGTACAAAATAATCACCAAAACCAGAAGCGCTGCCTTAATGCGGTATTTCAATATACAGAGCCTGAAATAAGCTTGGAGAGGTACAAATACACGATTCATTTCCAGTGTTTGATTACTCCAGAACTTTAAAGTCAGCATGTTGATGTTACATTAAATTGCTAATTATATCAGAGAATTTCAGAAGGTTGAACAACCTCCTATGACTGTCCAGAGTGAAATATGAGACATCTAAAGCAAACAGGCCAGACTTTATTTATAGGTAGGGGGATTTAAAATGTCGTTATTTTCAAGCCAATAGTGATATTTCTTCCTTTTGCAATTGACTAGTATTTCTGAATGTTTCATCAACATTTCCAGCCTTGTCCAGAAGCATTAGAAACTCATAGACAATACCAGAAAAGTATGTGAATGCCAGAGAATGAAACGAAGAAGAAATTTCCAAATCAAAGAACATCACAAAGCCATGCAAGGATGAAGCCAAGGTAGTTTGACCATCTTTTTTTGATATCATCCTCTGGCAATTAATTTCATAGGAGAAGCTTTTTTTTTTTTTAATGATGTTTCATTGCATTATCTTGCAAAATACCAGTGTATACCATCTGTCAGGTTTTCTCCTCTTTAAGCAATGTTGCCAGAATTTCCTACCAAGTAATTGCCCTCACAAGCAGGTACTGGAATAACATGGGACGAAGAGTTTTGTTGTGTTCCTTTGAAAGACATTTGAGTCAGAGGTTAAAGAAATCACTGCTCCAGAGGCTCTTAAACATGTCATTGTCATAATATAAAAACTGACTTACTAACTTAGATTATTTGGAGAGTTAAGTGCTTGTGTTATTGCAAATTAAACTAATTAGTATCGTTTCCTGACAGCTGCAGTGAGCGATAGCAATTCCATGATATTTTCTTCAGCCGCTCATGTGGGATGAAGAGAAGAGTGGAGACAGCTTTGTGATTTAATGGAATGGGATCAGTTTATCATCGTAAGGGCACATCGTTCTGTTCTTAGCACAACTCTGCTGTTTCCTCTGCTCCCTCTCCGCTCATCAGCTATTATCGCACTATTAACTTATTACATGGAAGCCAGGGAGACAGATGGAAGTTGCTGGGAACTTCACAAATAACCAGACAAAAAACTACACTGGAATTTGCTTGAAGTATTTCCTTCTTTGGGAACTGTTGTAGATCATATTTGCTATCCTTTTAACCAAGATTGTTGCTGCCAGTAGAAGATACAAGAACAAATTTCAATACCATAACTGGTTTAATTGTTATAAAGGCAGAATTGTGAACTAGTGATGACTGAAGTCTCTAGCTTATATGAATAAGTGTGTAAAAAGAGAAAGTTACAGTATTTAATTGGCAGGCATTTAGCAAATCTCTTGCATTTATTATGTGTGGAAAATGTGTACCAATCATGGTGGTAAAACCATTGTGCTTACCGCTGCCCAGAATTTCCATACGATTACGTGAGGAACAATAGCAGACAGTCCCAACAAACTCTAATAAAATCTCATACAGAAAACTAAAAGTAATCTGATCAGTAAGGAAACGTCTAAGATTTCTTTAGAAGAGCCAGAATGAAATAAAACTCTTGTCCATCTCCCACTTCACAGAAGCCCACACAAATGGATAAAATTACTCTGAATTCAATTATTCTGGAATTCTAACTTTCTCGAGACCATTGGGTCGTGCTTGAACTTTTCATTAGATCGCTTTGGTCAGATTTATGGTCTACTTATATTACTAAACTGGCTCCAAAGATTTGCTCTATCTTGGAGCCGTTGGAATAGACTGTAGCTTTGTGGTTCACAGACTGGATTAATGTTTTCAGCTACTAATTAATTGCTGATCACCAGCATGGAAATTGAATTATCTATAATCATATTAAAATATGGGGTTTTGTTCCTCTCCTCTGTGAATCATTTAGAAAGTCTTGATGGAAAGAAATGCATATTTTTGAGACAACACAATACTTAAGTAAAACACTACAAGGATCAGAGAAATAAATCCTCTTCATCATTGCTGAGCAGAGAGTTATGCATAATGCCAGCTATCTATCGTCCTAGTATGGTCACTCTTAGAACAGGGTCTTAGTATCTTCCACTTTTCATCTATTTATTTTCAGATCACTCCACAAAATAGAGAATTTTTATGGTTTCTGGTGACCCTTTGTCAAGGGAAGAAGTAAAGAACAAGTAAGAAATCCTCAAGTCAGCACTGGAAATATGTGAGGCAAGAGAGAGTTAAAGCTGCTTCCTCCATGGGCCAAATTTGTATCTGTAACCACATAATTTTTCATATCTATAATCAAAATGGCAAGAACAAAGTCTATCAAGGGATAAGTGGCTCTAGGTGCAGTTTCCAACTCAGGGAATGGTTTCAGGGACCTTACACATTCCAAACCAGGAAGAATCTTCCATGACCTCTTAGGAAACACTGCTTTCCCAGCATCTTAACACTTCCAGTCATTATTTTTCCATTAGGATTGATTCCCATCAGTTATTATTTTCTTTATGTTTAACCAGTGTACAGGGCTACTGTGCCATTCTAGCTGCTCTGCATCACTGAAAAGGAAAGATACTGTTCATCCCACACCCACCAGGCTTCTTTCTGCCACTGCTCTTGACCACACAGACTTTTCTCTTTCTTGGCCAAGGACCCTTTGGTGAACTCCTTGGTGAGCTAATTCACCTTGCTGACTCGGCACAAAACTATTTCCCTATATTTTTTCCTTTAAAAAATGCATTTCCAACCACTGTCACACAATCCAACCCTTCACTTGAGATGCTATGTTCATTGCCATGAGATCTGATGGCTTGCATTCCCACAAAAATAGTTGAATTCATTTTTGCAGGAAATTCCCTTTGAAAGACAAGAAGCTTGTGCTGTTACACCAGATCTTAATAGATAACATCACTAGAATTTTACTGGCTAACAGAAACCTTTTCATCATCTCAATGATAAGGCTGACTGAAAATACCAGTTATTTTCAAGTGAAGATCTTTATAGGAGTAAAGAAAATAATAAGTGAAAAAAAAAGAATTTTCTCAGGATAGTACAGTTCTTCTCTCTGCATAAATTGCTACAGGGTAGCTTGAAAAATGCCTGTTCCTTTCCTTCATGAATTAAAGGATTGGTTCAATTAAAGCAAAAGAATTTTTGATACAACAGCTACACCTACATGGAAGCCTTCAGAATTAATTCAAAAATGAAAGGACTTCAAAATATTCCTTAGTACTGCCCTGATGTTATTTCAGAATCTCTGTTGCATTATAAAAGACATTTGGTCAAAGGCACAGGGAAGGTAAAAGTGAATAAAAAGGAGCTATTGTTACTAGGACCGATATATACAATTTTCAGATACACCAAATGGGAGAGGTTACACACTTTCAAATTTGTAATTGTTTAATTGAGTGGTCCAGCTATGACCAGTCTAGTAATAATCAGCACATTCTAAACTTAATTATTTTAACTGAATATTTATGGTCTTTAGACAACTCTTAAGAAAAACACTATGTCTCAAAAAGAGGAGATATAAAACATGCAGTGTAAAAATATATTGTATGTTGTCATCTAGTAAAGCTGTTTCTTTGTGAAGCTCTTGCTCAATTTGTCAGCCAGGACACAAACCAGGAATACATTCAGCCTTGGAGCAAACAGAGCTTTAATATTAGAGATGGGTGAACTTCTAATGTTGTGATTTTGAGAAGTTGTTATGATTCATTTTCATGGCTGACCCAACTACATGGCAGTGGGATCTTCTTTTCTTGTGTTTTAAAAGACATGCACTGTGGTTTTTTTTTATTCTGTAAAACCACATTTAAATACCTATATCAAAACTTCTCCTCAGTTAGAGACACCATGAAAGCAGAGATGGGAATACATTATGTCCTCTAGAACAATGTCCATTAGGCAAAAGGTAGAATCAAAGGCAAGTAATAACAAAACAGTTTTACAATCAGCCAGGTAGAAGCAAGTCTGGATTCTAACTGAGTTTGCCTTCATTGTTTCCAGCAACAGGACTCTTAACTTCCCTGTCATCAAACTTTACCCAAGGTCAAGTGACACATCCCTGTTGAACTTAAGGCACTGTCAGTAACAGAGACTTTCCCCAACAAGCTCCTCCCTACTGAAACAGTGACAACAGCTGTGAAGTTTAACCAAATGCTCCTGCTGTAGGCAAAGCCTACCCAACTCTGCTTTCTGTTTTTGTCTCCTCACAGGTCCTGAGAACTGTGCCTGTGTGTCCAGTTTGGTTTAGAAATCTAATAACTTGTTTGTAGTTTGCTACTTGGGCCAATTAAGATTTTTAGTGAGCAGTAAACACACCTCAGTGTTTCCAGACAGCAGATAGGAAGTTAACATCAAAATCAGCTGAGACTTTTGCTCACAGAAATTTAGTATAATGCTTTTAAAATGTATGTCAGAAGCAAAAGTAGTCTGATTTTAATTTAAATTCAATTTTTAAAAATACATTTTTATGAACTATTGGCTCATATAGTTCTAGATGTCTTAAATTATTATGAGCTTTAGGAAGTAATATTTCAACATGATACATCATGGGAAAGCATTCACTGAGGGTCTCTAGCTTTCAAAACTGTTTAGTCATTTTGAGTATCTGAAAGGAGACTGATTGTATTCTGGTTTAGTATCTATCATCAGAGAAGCAAACTTGCTTAAGACATCTCAAGACAGTCTTTTGCAAATCTGATTTCCAAAAGTTCTTGAAGATTACTGAATTTATATCCTAGATGTAGACAGGGACTGAAAGCATACAATAATTACTTTGAGATTCCATGAAAATTTAGACAGAGCAATCCTTCATAGGATCTTTGAGGGGTGTAATCTGAAGACAGCAGGCTCAAAATTATTGAAGTGAGGTGAACATGATGTTTCTTTATGGACTGGAAGAAATAAACAGAATTGGGTTTCTTTACCAGAAGTACATTGCCATTTCTTTCTTACAAGATAAATTAAAATAAAGAAGTCAGCTATTGACTTCTTAGGTTACAGGGGTTACCACAATAACAAAACAAAGCTCACACTGCTGATCTATTCCAGGGGTTATGGCCAGTCCTGTCTGGAACAATAGCCACAGCAGAACCCACAGAGCACAGCAAGGATGTGCCACTAAAAAAATACAGCTTTGCAGAACTTGTGTTTCAGTGGCAGACATTCCTGAGATGTATAGTTCCCTCAGACAGATATGGTCTATTACTCAATTAACACATCTTTAAACTGAGAAGACAGGCTCTTGGCAAGGGGCACTTGCATTGTGTTTTAAAGAGATAAAATAGTTGCTTGCCTTGTTATAGAAAAATTCTCAGCAGTGGGAGTGTGCCCTTCTCCCAGCTGACAGCATCTCTCCACCAGGGTGCTGCTCCAGCAGCTCCAGCACCGAGGGCTCCCCAGAAGTACAGACCATGCCTTGCAGAGCCCTGACACAACTGTGCACAAGACTGCAGTGTTGCAGCAGTGCACTGCAAGAGCCAGAAAGCCTCAGTGCCTATCAGCTGCAGCAAATGCCATCCACTCTCCATCTGCTTTCTTACCAGCAGGCAACACTGCCCCTTCAGAGAGATATACAAGGCTTTGCCACAGACTCTTCCTTCATCTGAGTGAGGAGCATGTGTCAAAAGCTCATCCAACAAGGCTGGCTTGGCACATCTTGCTTTTACTTTAAGGATCAGAACGTACTTCACGTCATCTCCACAGCTTAAAGCAGCACTGGTAGCATACACTAAAAGCATATGTCAGCATTCAAGAAAGGAAGGAGGGACAAAAAGGAAAGTCACAGTAATGAAGCTTCTGCCTATTAGTCATCCCAGTCACTAATTTAGAAATAAGTAAACAGTTGACCAGAGAATTACATGTGGTTGTCTGATTCTTAGTGAGCATCCTGGGGCCAAAGACTCCTTTACCATCAGAAAGAGCCTTCAGAATCCCCTCCAGGGGAGTGTACTTCTGTTAGGCCCCACAGAAAACTTCCTTTTGGAAGACCTTCATTTAACATCCTGGATTCCAGACAAGAATAGAACTTCCTCAGTCACTTCTTATTCCTTACATCTTTGCTTATATCTTCCACTGGAGGAAACCGGACCTGCAGGTTACTGCTTTGATGTCAACACTGTGAAGTAGGCAAGCCTCAGCCCAAACACAGTCTGTGGCCTCCATGAAATGCCATCTGTGGCTCCCAGGGAACCACAATCCTGTCATTGCAGCACAGGCAAGTCAGTTTGGCAGCAATGGTCTGGTTTTGCTTGGAGATTGCAGGTATGTGGACTAATCACCAAGCTCCACAAACTGAGATCAGCATCTTAAGGTTCCCTTTTATTTTGGTCTTGGGGTCGGAAGCCAGTCCTGCAGGCTTCCTTTCAAACCGACAGCCACATGCTCTCTCTCTTCTCCAATTCTCTCCTCTCTCAGGCAGGAGATATTGATCAATGACCTTTGATCAAAGATGATTGACCAACAGGCTTTCTGACTGGGCTGGAATGGGATCTTCAGCACCTTTTTCCACTGTGAAGCCAAAAAGGCTGAGGCAATTGCCATGGATCTAGAACTACATATGAATGTACTCTTCGATGCATCACACCTTCTCTCATAGAAGATTTCCAACTGCTTCCTATTTTATCTTAATCTCCTAGAACTTCTAAATATTTTTGCTGTTAGCTAACTTGCATCTTTTTTAATACAAATGGAGAAGTAGTAGTCCACCCTTCTAATCTCTAGCTTCGAATTATTTGGCATGCACTTAGAACATAAAAGGATGTACCCATAGGAGACCTTGGCTTCTTATTGCGCTAAGTACACTCCTCTCTAATACAGTGACTTGGAAATGGGATCATGGATTAAGACTAAAGACTATAAATATAAAACCTCCAGGCTGGACAGCAATGTCTGCTTTTGCCTACATAGTAGACATGGAGGGGTTTTGAAGGCAGGAGATTAAGTGCTAATTATCAGTACTATCAGTGAATACAATGTCTATTTCTAAAACTGTTAGCTATTTATTTAGGCACACAGACCCACAAAGGGCTACTGCTCATAGGCAAACAAATCTACTGTAATCTTTGCCCTATAAATGCTTTCTACATCATCAACCTGTGTATTTCTTTGTCCTAATAGCCACTATCAAGCCAAGTGCAAAAATTCATGTAGTTACTTTACAGTGAAGTGTTTTGTTCAAAAAACTCAAAAAAATTGCATCTGTTTTTTTATTAAGAAAATCTAGGTTTGCATACATACTATTCCTATACATGGCTGTTTTTGAAATGAGAATCCTTCTGCACAAAAGCTACTTTTCTGTGCAACATTTGGTCAAAAATCCAGAGTATAAAAATTCCTGATGTTCCAACAAACTCCACCAAGCAGATTAATTTTAAATTCTATTCCAATAGGAATATTCTCTAACCAATCTTCAGTCTGTCAAAAAGACAAACTTCTACCAATGTCTTTCTTCTAAGAATCTATAATCTTAAATATCAGAGTTAAAAGAACCAGAAAAGAACAGATTTCTTCTAGATTTATGAAACTGATTCTCTATCTGCTGTCTACTCAATTTCCTTATTTAAAGAGTTCAAGGTCTTGGAATCAGGTGACCAGTCTGTTCTCTTCCTTTCAGTGCTCTAATACTTACATACCATTCTACTATTCTAGAAGAGTTAGTGAATGTGGTGAGAAGGGCAGGTATTTAGGACTGTGATCTTCATTAGCCATCTCTTGGCTTTCATGTTAGTTACACTCTGCTTATTGGACTTCAATTTGCTATTTTAATGATTTAAATAATAATAAATGCTCTGAGAAGTGGAAGAAACTAAAAAGATAATTGCAGGGGTATTCTCTGATACTATTCCTACTCGATCACATGGGATTCGTTAACCATTTGTTCTCCTAGTGCCTCCAGACATCAGAATTGGCAGCTAATACAGGAGAAGTGCAGTTTGCTCTGGAAGTGTAGCCCACTAATGTTCAAACAGCCAACTTAGAAAATGCAGGGTTGTTTTTAGAACAACAACAGCAATAATAACTGTTCAGAAATGCAGCCATGCAAACTGATTAAAACCATGCTAGTCCTGGATTAGTGAGATTTGACTCTAGTAAAACCGCTCTTTGCTGTGGCAGACAGTGCTCCTTTTTGTATGTTACTGCTTCAGTACAGCACCAAGCCTTGGGCAGACACCGTCCAGGCAGTGAGGAGGGGTGGCTGCTGCAGGACTCTGCAGTGTAAGGCAGATTACTGTGATTTGCCACCATGCAATCCACAGATATGATTGCACCTCATTTCAGAGCTAAGTGGAACCGTCTGCCCTTTGTGTTCCATCAAAAGCCATGCATTGACTCTCAAATTACATCTGCATTTACCATCTAAAACATGAAAGGAGGCTTGTGTTTTCCAGCAGTATCTTCACTCTTTGTGCACCAGTTTCAGTAACCCACCTGCTCTGGTGTGCACAGCAGTTCTCTTCTTCTCCCACAGACAAGATGATGGGATTTGTTTCAGTCCAAGAGTCTATTCTACCCTTTTCCCTGTTGGGCAGTTCCAGGCTCTCAGGCTCCAGCTCTGGCCAGACCTGTAAAAATACAGGTTTCTGAATTGTGGAATAAATCCCCTGCCAATGTGAAAAGCCTTGGAGTCACTATGTAACTTCTTCCTTTAAAACAAAGATTATGTATTAGGAGAGCTGTATTTCCCAGGTACCATTACTAGCTGTGTAACAAAGAAGGATAGCTGTAATGCCTAGCTGAAGTGAGTTTCCCTCGTAAACAATACCTTGTATCCCCGTAGGATGAGGCAAATACCTGCTGTCAAACCTCACAAATGAAAACTTAAATAAAAAGAGCCTTATCACTGAATTTTTTTAGATGGGAACAGAGATTAAAGAATGTTTTCAGTTCACCTAGGAATTCTGCAGTGGAACAAAATGGACATAGATCTCCTGAATCCTACCTGAGCAACTTAACCACAAAGCTCTTTTTCTGTTTAAGCAATCAGAAGCAGCTGAACCAGCATGACTTTTTATCCTTTTACAAACTAACTAAAGTGCTTGTATAAGATCAAATATTTTCTGGTGAATGAGATACCATTTCTGAGGACCCCTCTGCCATGTTGTTTTGTAGAGTTTTAATCAGTTTGATGCCAGCAGCGGTAAGATTTACCCCTACCCAGAACACCACAGAGCTCAATCCCAGAATCCATGGATCTGTGAGTGACGTTTGAAAGGCTGTAGACAGTATTTTCTATTCCTAGCATCACTGAGCAGAGCCTGCAGGAGACTGTGGCTTCCTTGGATTGACAGCTGATAGCTGCCAAGGAGAACAAACACCAGGTATAGATTTTCCTATTTCTCATACAAGTCTCTCACCAAGTGAAGGATGCTTAGAAGGTGGGAGGAAGGGGAGAGAGCGCGGTGCAGAAAATAAAAACAGCAGCACAATCCCACTAATCATATGTCTGAAGATAGCATCATTTGAAACAATGAAAACAGACAGGATAACACCAGCTCTACTCATTTCCTTTTCCCAGAACATCTTCCCCTTGGAATACATGAGTCACCTGGACTAAGTGTCAGGTCTGATTGCTGTTACAGGTGGTGTTAGAACATATGCCACAGCAGAATCAGGGTTGGAAGCGACCTTAAAGATCATCTAGTTCCAACTCCCCTGTCTTGGGCAGGGACACTTTCAACTAGAGCAGGTTGCCCGAAGCCTCATTCGATTTGGCCTTGAGCACTTTTAGGGACAACCCTGTGGGGCATCCACAACTTCTCTGGACAACCTGCACCAGTGCCTCACCATCCTTACAGTAAAAAATTGTCTCCTAATATCTAATATAAAACTAGTGTCTTTCAGAAGCCATTTCCCCTTGTCCTGTCACTACATGGTCATGTAAAAAAGTCCCTCTCCAGCTCTCTTGTAGGCTCCCTTCGGGTGCTGGAAGGCTGCAATTAGGTCACCCCTAAGCCTCCTCTCCTCCAGGCTGAACAAACCAAACTCAGCCTTTCTACAAAGGAGAGATGCTCCATTCCTCTAATCATCTTGGTGGCCTCCTCTGGACTCACTCTAACAGTTTGATATCCTTCCTGTGATGTAGGATTCCAGGTAGCACCTCAGGAGTAGCTACTATGATAGACAATTTCGTAACAGTTTACAATTTTAAAAAAAGCACTCATTTTTAAATCCAACAAAGAAAGCCAAAATTTCTAAAACCGGAGTTTTTGTACCATTGCCAGACTAATTTCTAGTCTTCCCAGTAACATGTCAATCACTAGGAATCCTCATGGCTTAGCATATTGAAAAACACCTCATGGCTGCTTAGTAAAAACCCACAGCCTGGGCAATCTAATCAAGGAACTGGCATGTCCTTCATTTAGTGCCAGCTTCCACCCGCAGGGGTCAGCCGTGCAGACATGGAATGTGTGAGTCAGCGCACATACAATAACAAGCAATGTTCAAAACAGCACATGCTCATGTGTGAACTGTGTGTGTGAACTCTCCATCCCAGTATGCTCACTGCTACAGTTTTTATTCCTTTTTGTTCATCATCATGAAGCAACAACCTCTAGTGTTTCAGCCCAAGAAATAGTGCAGTCTCCTCCCCACATCAAAGAGACCTCTAATATCAGTGCCTTGCAAAACAGGACATCGACTGCTATCCAGAACTACTTAAAAACAAACTGAAAACAAAACTCAAAGCCTCCTCATCACTACACAACTGCAAATGTTTTTGTCCTGCATGTCAAACAAGCTTAGTTTTGACATAGACTTCTAAAGTTTCGGCTGGCTTGGCAATCAACACCCCTGTCTCACAAGCTTCTTAATATCCTAAAATTCCAGAGCTGAACGGCAAGAAATGATTTGATGAGGAATGATGGATTAATTCATCTCACATATCTGTTTAAGGAAATGACAGGAATGAAATAATTTAAAGCTATAAGTCTTTGCATATCGTTCTTCTGAAAGACTCTTTGTATCAAATGCTATGAATCCATGTTACTCTGCCACCAGTGAGGCTTTTGCAATGCAGCAGTGGCAGCAAATAACATATAATAACCTGTGGTGAAGTGTCATGAACAATTAATTTGATACTAAACACATTTCCAACAAGTAATTGACAGAGATATTTTCTAGGTGTTAGAATATTTTTCTGTCACTGAATTGGTATCACAAGAGTCTCATGCCCTCCAGCACGAAGAAATGTCTGCAGTATCTGCAACCAAGGGGATTTTTTTTTTAAATAATGGTTTTGGCACCTTCTCCTGTGCCTCCTATTCAGCTAGTGGCTCTAGCACAAGTTTACAAACCCAGAGGCAGGCTGGATGCTAGGAGAAAATTGCCACTCCTCCGAGGGAGCAATTGGAGGTCTGTCAGACCAGCTAGGGGCAATGCAGAAAATTTTCCAGGAAGCCACAGACACTTTTGTTTCTCTGTAGCCTTTTAGCTGTCTGGCAAGCACTAGAAATTCTTGCTTGCATCGGCCCTAAAGGGGACTGGCCTATGCTACCACCCTGTAAAGAATGCTCTGGGGTCCCAAGGCCATCACAACACCACATGCAGGCCATGTGCTCTGGTGGCAGCCGTCTCCACTCCATGCAGATATTTTAACTTGCCATTTTCAAAGCAGCTGGGCCAGTACTAGCAAACTTGGAGGGGGCCACACTTATCCCTGAGGGACCAGCTGCAGAAGGAATTCAATGAGCAAACTCATGCTTCTGCTATTACAGCTGAGAACATGGCAGAGGTGCTTCCTTACCTCCTTACAGTGGCTGTGATCATCGTTTAGGCAGTCACACAGTACCTGCTCCCGCTCATCTTTGTGGTGGATTAGAAATGTAAGGGGTTTGTTTTAACATAGTAACAAAGCCACACAATACGGCTCTACATCAAGACATTTGAGAATCACGTTCATCACATATTGTTTAAAGAGATAGATAATTCTCTTCTGAAATGCTGGTTTCTGTCTACAACAACACTAATAGAATACTTATTAAAAAAGCAGGTCTTACAAACTTTGGAAAAAGGGTAGAGAACAAGCAAAGTGCTGTGTATTTGCATTCATACTGAGATCTTTGGGTATTAAACATGCTATATTTTTTTTCCCAAATATCAACTGGTGCATTCTTAGATACATTCAACCTTGTCCAGAGATTTGGACAGAAACAAGCAAGCATATGGTATGTCCCACAGAAATTTATATTTTTATTTTTGTGCAGAAGTACAAGTTTTTATGCAATTAAAAAGATTGTTTCCATACTTTCACATCTGTACCTCAAATAATCTATGCAAAGTCAGAGGGTAGATGGGAGTCTGATGGAATTATCTCTATGTATGGAGGACCCAGGACCATTGAGAATATAGTGCACTGTTCTGGGAAAGAGGGAATATCAGGAAATGCATCTTATTTTATCATCAAGATCTGCTTGCATTGGTTAAGGGTGCCTACATACCTAAGTACTAGATATATGAGAAGTAGGAGTTTGGAGTTGATATTGATGCAGTGATCAACATAGATACAGTCACAGGACAGTCCTCCTCTCCACGTTTTGGACTTCTGGAAAGGGATCACCACCATGAAGACTAGGAAGGCCCTCATTACCAATGGAATACACACAAGGAATAACATTTATGTACGTATAATTCTTAACATGTCCGTGTTTTGGGATCATTTCTCTGAAGTGCTCTCTTCAATCGTCCATGTTTCAACCATGATTATCCTGAGCCACAGGAGTTCATGTTTGGAATGTGCCCTTTGGCTGTCACACTATTTACTGCCTTGGGTAATGAGCTCCACTTTTTTTATTCCAGGTGGACTTTCCAAAGCAAGACATAGTAGATCAAGGCAAAATTTTTTATGGAAAGTGTATGAAGTGAGTTTATTGTTTCAGTTTTGTGGTGGCCAATCTGAAAGATTTTAAGTTTCTTCTGATTTGGCATAAAGGTTGTGACACTCAGAATCACACCAGATGCATCACACTATGAACCCATCTATTTCAGATCTCTAAAATCCACGAATTAGTTGAAAAAAGAAAGTTATTTCAAATATTCCAAAATTAAAGAGCAATGTTCATACTGAAATACTGAGCTGAAGAGTCAGTCACAGAAGCCAACCTGTGACAGAATAGTAGGAAAACCCCAACATGACTATATCCAGACATCTTAAACACAAGTTTGGCTGGCAGTCTGGAAAATACTAGGTTTAAATGCCAGTATTTGCACTTGATAGTACACTAAATGCATAAATCCTTTAACATGATACTTTGCTTGAGTCAGAATTCTATGCCTATAAAGCTATTAACACTAAACCACAAATGTCCTAGGAGTTTAAGAGATGGAAACTGAGTTACTGACATGTTATTGGGGTTTTATGGAAGCAGGTACATTACAGAAAACCATTGGAAAAGAATTAATTTTTAAAATACTGTTTTGTTAATGATGTATCATCCAGATACAAAAACTGTTTATCATTTGCTTTTAAGGCACTTTGGTTATCATACATGTGGCTGTTAATGATTTTTATGATGAAATAAAGACTTGCTCTCAACACAGAGTAATAGGAAAAGTTCAAATATGGAAAATATTTTTTGTGTTACTTGAAGAATCAGTTTTCTCAGGATTTTCACTTCCACTTTTTAGGGGAAACCAAAGTATCCAATTTTTCTTTTTTATTTATTTCATTTTTTGCCCCTTAAAAGGTTTTGATATTCTGTACTCACTTGTACTCACAGAAAAACAAGGATTTTTTCCCCTCTAAACCCACATCTCTTTGGTAAAAAAATAGACATTTAACAGAAACTGAAAATTCTTGTTAAGAAAAAATAGACCATACTAGGTTTAAAAATCTTTTGGCAAGAAACTTCTACTCCTAGAAGCTTATTGATCGTTTATTTGTGAAGAATTTGCTGTCTGAGAGCTGCCAGCAATTTGTAGTGTGCTTCATTGCATAAAGAGTATCTCAGCACACTCCAGCAGTAATTTCTGCCTCAAGCTGAGTACTTTAGCACTGAGAGATCATTTTGAGGTTTCTGATATGTTTTACCTCTTTGCATCCCAAGAGTAATGGACAAGAAGAGCACTGGAATAAACAGATAAGCCTATTTACCTAAAGAAATGATGATGGCTCTTCACAATAGCAGATTTCAAACTCCTCTTTAGAAAGAAGGTGAATTCTTTTCCAACACAAGACAGTGACATGTCCTTGTTGAACTGATTACTGCATCTAACACATTAGTTCACATAACAAAGAAAAGGCCATTGTATTAGTCAGTACCAGCAAACACCTTTTGAGTATGGTCTGATATTTGGCTTCAACCTCAGACACTGGAGAACTTTGCTCCTCTCTCCTGCACCATGACTCCCTGGGCAGTGCACATGGGACAGTGGTTTTCAGTGACCTGCACTAATTGTGCTCTGCCCATGAGAGCATACCTTAGAAGAGGCTGTGCATCTGCACTGCACCCCTGAGGAAACAAAATCCTAACTACACAAAAACGAGGAGTCAAATTTATTAATGTGTCCCTTGATGTTTGTGACTTATTGTGTGTGCTGGTGCATTTCCATGGAGAGGGTAGAGGGTAAATCAGTTCCACTGCATATGGATTGCAGCAACTAATAGCATATTCAGGCAGGCCCTCATTTTCCTCAGTGAACATGCAATAGGACAGGCTCCAGCAAATAATCTGTAGAAAAACATCATTTTCCCCAGAGCATTTTGTCATGTTACCCAGGTTCTACTCCCAAGTTTAGATAATTATTTTCTCTTTTCCATACTTCATCTTCATATTCAAATCGCTTACTTCACTCTAGTGCTGAATCAGTGTTTTGCAAGAAACATGGGACTTATTGTTGCCAGAACTTCCCTCAGAACAAGGAGAGTGTCCAGGCAAATGAAAATAAGTTTACTGCATAAGGGGCATATAGTACAGAAAAAAAATTGTCAGTCTATTATTTTTGTATATTTCCACTACACCATAACTCTGTGCCAAACTGAGTCTATTTCTCCCTAAAACCAAATTAAAGTATCCTTTGCTGGATGGCATGATTTCTTGGTGGTTTTTATAGGCAGCCACAGGAAAATTAAGTTATGTGAATTTTAGTCAGAATGTCTTGTTTCAGGTTCAACAAAACTGGGAAGTGATTAATCCTCTTCTAAAATATTCCAGATGAGACCTGATGCATAAAAAACACAGTTCCAAAGTGGTTATTCTCCAGCAGGGCAGTTCCTTGTCTAAAGGCTGAAACTGTACAGGCAGCAGTGAATAAAGCAGATAGATTTTTCAGTTCCAATAGAACAGTATGTTAATAAAAGATTTCACTTCATGAGTTTCCTAAAGATGTGACAACAGCAGACACTGAAATCATCATATTTTACTGAACTTCATGATAAGCTGAAGTAGTAATGAAATACCTAGAGGCGAGGGCTACACAAAGTAACCATGAGGAACATAGGCCATGAATCCAGAGAATCCTCTTCTTGAGCACTATATCATGAAACCTCTTTGAACACCTCCTTTCAGTGCATGCCCAGCATTAGGGTTTCCCTTCAGTGTGGAAAAAACGCACAAGTGTCTCTGCCATTGTCTCTAAATGCAAACATCAAAGTAAATCGTCATGCAGGCCAACAGAGCAGGAGGGAGGGAGGTTATGGCTACACAGAGTGCCCACTGTGCCTCCCTCCAGTTACCTTGCCACCAGCCTGCATTCCTGAGCTTCTCCTGCTGCACAGCACCAGGGGTGTATTTGCAGCTCACAAGGCCATATTTCTGGTCCTCAGAGCTAACTTGCTATAGCTACACAATGCTGCATTGTGTCATGTAGACATAACTCACATTTCTGGTAATGCAACTCAGTCCTAGTTCATTGATCATGGTGCTCACAACAATCGAATTATGAAGAGGAAACCTAACAAGGCTCCAAAAGTCACAGACTGAAACACAGCTCAGATATACAGTTGTAATCCTTGTTCTCAGCACTGTGCATTAGCATGGCTTCATGCGGGATCCAGGCACTACTGATCAGCAAGAAAGTTCGGCCAGGCCAGTCAGGCAAAACGGAATTAGAAAGCAGACTGCCATCTGTGTGCTGAAAATATTCCTCACCTTTCCAAAGGTCTCATAATGCACATTCTGAAGGAAAGAACAGATCTTTTGGAAAGATCTTATTGAAAGAAATCCTTGGCATCTTCATTTTCACTTGCATGTAGAATATACTGTTTTGTAATCTGAATCTGTTAAAAATGCATAATTGAAACAAATCATTCATTTTTTTTCCAAAGGAAGGAAGGACGAAAGAAAACACTAATACTTTGCTTTCAAAGCTTTGACATTGACTTGGCATTCTGCTGTAGTTAATGATAGCTCTACAAAGAAACAAGTTACTGTCTTATGTGGGAAAGCATATTTGTGGCTGAGAAAGTGCTGCAAAAATTGCAGAGAGCTTTGATAATTTTATACCACATTTTCACCCCTGTTTTTACAGCCAATTCATTTAGTTAAAAGTCATGTTTTCTTCTGCTTATTTTTTCATTTCATATCTCCCAATTAAATGTTTTAGTTCTGGGCTGAATATAATTTTGTGTGATGAAAGGTACCAAGACACAATTAGAGCTATAACACTTTGTGAAATTTAATTCCTTCAGCTCATACCATGTAAGGGTTCTTGAATCAAAACTCAGGTTGCTTTTAAGTCTCCACTCTCTCCTAACCCAATCAGGCCTTGATCACTACGTAAATGCCTTTATCACAGCCACGCTTTCTAAAAAATCAGTTTTGCACTAGCACATCAAAGTTCCCTTGAGATCCAAAAGAGGGTGTCTGGCTGAAGTTCAGACACATCTTGTTCTATAATGTTTCATTCCACTTCACTGCAGACTTTATCCTAGCAGGAGCTAATGAAAAGACAAGATTCCATCTCCTGTGTTTTGGGAAGAAAGATCCCAAGTGATTTTGCATCTGATTCCAGCCTCTGCAGTTTCTCAGAATTTTTTCTTCTGATTTCAGACAGTTTTCTGAGTTCTCAATCTATTTCTAGAAAAAGACAATAGATTATTTTGTCCTCCATTGCTTCAGCATTTGAGACCTCTTGACAGAAAACAAATAGTAAAGGCCAGTCCTTAAATCATCCAAACGTTTTGAGAGGAACAGGTAAAAGTTGATCATAAGCCTCTTGATTTTTGTTGTGTTTCAAATGCCATTGTGTTGTTGCTATGGCTGCATTTCCTGTCAGAATGACTTTTAGTTTTAAACAAGTTACGGTTTAATTCATATTTCCTAGGATTCTCTATTTCTCTGAACTTCATCAGAACATGCAAAATGAAAGCTTTTAAAACTTAGCTTAAGAGACAATGGTTCTCCACTCTCTAACAAGGGCTTCTTTTCTCCACTGTATAAGCTACTAAAGTTAAATAAATATTAAAAAAAAAAACCACCCAAGCAAAACATTTAAAGGGCTCTTTCTTTTTTTTTCCTCTTAGATTATATGTAATTATTTGATTCATTTCACAATTACAGCCTTGCCTTCAGGCTGGGTAAGACTTTTTTTTTAAATATAAGGAACAAAACCACAGCTTTTTGCTTTCTTTACTTTAAAATCTTGCCTTTCCACAGGCCAAGCCTTCTATAAGGGAGAATAAATATTGCTTGGACTATGGGGGTGGGGAAACTGGACCTTGCTCTCTCTTCTGCAGTGACCAGTTTAAAGTTAGCTGTTTAAATTTTTGGCTCAACCTCTAACCGTATTTTTTGCCTCAGTTTAGTAGATACTGACAGAAGAAATCCAGCTGAAAGAGTCCATTAGAACTGTTCAGTTGTGCATCCCTCTTCCTGTGCTAGTGTGAAGGGTATGACCCCCTGTCCAAGGGGAATGACAAGCTTAGTGCTGAGCGCTGCTGCTGCTCAAGTGACCCTATCTTTTTTTGGGTAACAGTAATTGGATTCTTCATCTTTTTTCTTTGTCATCAGGAGTTGCTACTGAAGTCCAGACTTTCAAACATAAAGAGCTGATGCAGGGATTGCCTCTCTCTCATGGAATTTAAACCTGCATCAGGTCTGTGCAGCCTCCAAACTAAGGAGCACAAAACTGCTGGTGCATTTTCAGGTAATCTGGCAGGCAGGAAAGAGCTCAACACACATGCTTTCAGAAGCAAAGCCCACACCATCTTCCATTCACTCTTCTCATCTCCAGCAGATTACATCCAGAAGCTGGGCTTGGGATATGACATATTTTAATGCAGAATCACTGAGGTATGATCTCCAGTGTGATTAGCACAGCTCAGCCTTAGTTGGAATAGATTATTTCTATTAGTCTACAACTGATCTTGGAACACAAGTATTACATCTGATTTTAATGAAACACAATACTTGGTTGTTTCCAGTCAGCTAATGAAACAGTTGAACCTTCTCATGACTTGCTGTAATTATACCAAAGGCTGTGCATTATCATGAACAACGCCAGCCTTTCTATGAAATGTAAAGTTAATCCTCCATTGCTTGTGTATTGACATGTTTGGAAGTGTAAACAGAGGAGTGAAAAGAAATCAGTGCTACCCTGGTGAAATGTGAACACATCTGGCACAGAAGCTTTCACACAATACGCTGTGGCAGACTCTTGGTTACATGTAACTTTATGTCAACAGGAAAAGTCACTTTAAAATAAGTTTTGTTCATGTTAGTCTCAAGCATATATACAAGTTAATCACATTTTAGAAGATCATGTTAAAGTATTGGTAAAAAACCAGAAGTGCATTATGAGGAAAAAAAATCAAGGTGGAGACATTACCAAGGCATTTCTTGCTTTCAACAGCTTTTTCAAAGACTCGGGCAAGATCCCGTACTTTCAAAACTAAGAGCTATTTCCATTGGCTTGTTTGTTGGCTTCTGTAAAACAGCTTGGTGGTCCCGGGACAACTCTTACTGGACTAATGTTCTTCACACAAAAGCCACTACTCTAACTGGCATGAACTATAATTGGCATTAACTGTTCCCTGCTTTGGCAGCCTCATCTGAGAAACCAAAAATCAAATCCACAATGTAGATTGAATTGCCCTTAATGGCCCCTCCACACTAGGGTTAAGGGCATATTGAGGATGAGGAAATGCTTATGTTTATTGAGGCAGGCAGAGAACTGCACTTTCTTTGCCTGTCTAGTCTGCAGAGACATTAAGGTGATCAATCTGAGTGATCAATCAAAAGACAGAGCACCAACAGATGCTCTTTGGAAAAATGGGGCATTTTAGTGGCAAGAATCAGGAAACCTCTCTCTCCCACTGAGCTCCAAGGTGGTCTTCATCATATCAATCTCTGTGCCTTCGGGCATACATACACCTGTTTTAAAATAGCATCTCTCTGGCAAAATATCCACAAATGGAAAGGGCTCTTTAAATACCAGCAAACTCTAGTACATGGTTTCTCAAAATTCAGAAATCTTATTACTCTTGGGGCAGGGGTGTGGGAATAGGAAGCATCGTCCTGTGGAAAGTTACCCTGCCCTGTTCCTGGTTACAAAGCAGTAACAATTTGAAAGGGTTCACTTTTTTCCCATTTCATTTTTTTTGCCTGTGAGCAAAAGAATCTGTGCAGGTCTTCTCCATATATTTATTTAAAGACATCCCTCCCCCTGCCACCAAGGGCCCACAGATCAAAGGCTGATAAGCATAAGCACAGACCTGCAATAAACCCCTTACTGACAGATAGAGCAGGAGTGAAAGACTGATCAGACTGCATTCTGGCCAAAGACTGCAGCTAAGTCTTTTGTAGCCACACTGATGGCTGATAGCCACTGCTACCAATGGCTCACTTTATACAATAAGAAAACTAACTGTGGAAAGTATTTTAAAACCACAGCGACTTTCTCCTTCCTGCTGAGTTAGGGAGGAACTACACATATTCTGTGGCACCACGGAAGCAGTACAAAACCATTCTGCCCAAAAAAATGACCTCCATATTAGCCTAAGTCCACTGATTGCACATAGGCCCAAGGTCATAAAATGTTGACCCTAGATTCTGGAGGGTTTCCAGTGAGAACAAACAGCCTGTACTCTCAGCTCTTTTTCCACACAGATAAACAGTTCTATACTAGTATTTAGTAAGATTTTAACCACAGCTTCATAACTATATCCTTGCCTTTAAAAAACCCTACATTTTTCAACAACAGCACAGTTAAGAACTACTCCTTCAAATGAGTTAAGAGCATTAGCAGATGGAAAATCCAAATGCTGTTACAAAAGATAAAGGCAAGGTTCATGCATGCTTGCATCAGAAATTTGAATATATGGCTTTGCTCAGTCTTATTATGCCTTCATACCCAATATCATTCAGAAAATACTTGTAAATGCAGTATGAACAGCTGTCCATCTTGCTTGCCCTATATTTTCACACAGACAAACGTACATATTAACTCCCCAGCCACTAAGTCTAACTACTAATTTCAAATGCAAGCAAACCAGCTGTTGTCAACTCTTCATTTGTACGGCCACGTCACCAAGGATCTCAAAGCATGAGACCACTGTTGTGTTAGGTTTTGAACTGGTACAGAATAAAACAAAAACCTGCTTCAAGGAATTTCAAGGATGTAGCCATGCACATTCAAAACTTCCTAACCTCCCAGGCTCACAACAAAAAAACAATTACTGATAAGCTAACAGCAATAGCCAGTATTTAAGGCAGAAACCATAAGCTTCCATAGATGTAACCTTGTGGCTGTTTTTTAAGGTCAGTTAACCAACTCCTATTTAAATCAAAGTCACCAGCACAGCTCTATATGCCAAGCTGGATAACCTTTCACTGCTGCTGGCTGTCTCCTGTTGTGTCATCCCCTTTGGAAATAAAAATGGAAGTTGGTTTAGAATAGATCATCTCCCTCTACTGTTAGTGTTTGGGGGTAAAATAGGTAATTCTGAAGGAATTAGCTTCATAATATTACAGGGATCAGAGAACTACAAACAGAAGGAAACTTGTAAATATTGTTGATCTATCAGCACTTAGGATTGCCCTCCTCACCATTAAGTTCACAATTCCCCTTCCCTATAATAGGGGACATTAGTTAAAGTACTCCAGTAATTTGTTTTATATTCTGTCTTAGAAGAACATGAAATTTTCAAAGTAGAATTCTCTCAAAATTTGAAGTCCCTAAAAACATCCCCAAACAAATAACTAGCTTTTGACCTAGTCTTTCTTAAGCCATAATTATTTTTCTTTTGGGATTAGGAATGCTTCCTTTTCCTCCTCTGACCTATTTTATGGTACTTGTTTAGTTGGGTTTTTTTGATAAATACACTGTAGAAATAAAAACACAGATTTATAATAAAAGGACATACATTTAGTTCATAAAACTAGTACAAAAATGGCAAGCCTCTCATGACACCCCGCAGACACTGGTCTACATAATTATGGGTGTTTAGATTAAGCTTTCTGCAGCAGCAAAGTACAAAAGCTGCCATCTCACTGTTGGTACACAGCTTCTAACACACAACACATCACAAATAATGATGGCTGATACTCCTTGTCAGCAGTGGCAGACAAGAGTTTCTACTTTTGACTTCTAGTGCTTGTGGCTGTGAAGTTCAGCCTTTGCAAGTGTTATCTTCCTACAGAGGAAACAAAGCAACATAAGACTACTGCTCCTTTGGGATTCACCTTTCTCTAGCCAGATTGATATAGGCCACTTCAAGTTTAATTAAAACTTGAAGTGGCCTAAAATGAACTTCTGGAGCTTTTTAGTATAAAGTGAATTAAAACATCTTAAGAAACTTTGTACCAGAAAACTGGTAAATTTTTAATGAGGGGAAGAATAGTGGCACTTCTGTATGAAGGAATGATTCTGGTTGCATTATCTGGTAGTTTTAAGAGCTGCAGGAGTAAATTTGCTCTTTGACAGCATCTCTCAAAAGCCTGATCATTGCTTGTTCAAAGTTCTTTTTTTGACTGATCAGTCCTGCTCCTGGTAAGGAGTGACAGAATGGGTGAGGTTGGAAGGCACCTCAGGGTGGTGAGGTTCATCACCTAGTCCAACACTGCTTCTCAAAGCAGGTTGCCTAGGATCTTTTCCTGAGACAGAAATACTGCCTCTTTTACTGCTGTTAGAATGAACCCCAGGATTCCAACAAGAAAAGAAGAAAGATTTTGTAAGCCTTAACCTTAACCTAAGCTCTCTTTATGAATCTGTGAGTTGGGAAAATGACTGTCCTTTTCCACTCATTCTGCTGCAAGTCAATACTTTGATGTCCACTCTAAACACAGAGAGCACTACTGATAACACAAACTGTGTCAAAGCTGTTAGCATGAAATCAATAAACCTCCTTATGCTTAAGGCCGTGACAGACACAGAAGTCAAGTGGATAAAGCTGAGCACTCAGAAGCCTGTTGATTAACATTCTGTTCCCAGTTCATATCAAGTTACTTTAAAAAAAATATGCTGCACTGTAGAGTGTTTTTGACATCCTGTGAATAAAATGGTCCTCAGTCCCATTCAGACACACAGGAATTCACAGCAGCTCATGAAGTGCTGTTAAAACTACTTGCACCCCTGAAATCATGATGCATGTGCCAATTTTTTAAACTGTGCTTATTATCAGATTATACAAAATTACATTCAGAGAAAATTATACTTCATTAGTTAATTCAGCATAAATGATGGCAAACTGCTCAGGAAGATAATTCCCAAAGAAAGCTATGGTTGTTATAGTGCAAAAAGCCAATCCAGCCCATCTTCAGCAAGAATTAGAATAAACCTAGAAAAGTTCTGTTTTCACAAATGTGGATACTTTTTACATCCAATTTATTTGCTCGTATCTTATTTATTAGGCTGTTTCACCAAAGATGCATTATAGTGTCAAAGTACCAAAATTTAATGACCCCTTAGAGAACTGTAACTGATTGGTGATAACCTCGTGCAGCATCTCCTCATATATGATCTACTTGAAAAGCAATGCTGTAGCCAAAAATCTAATACCAATTATAAACAGAGAAGTTACCATTAACAAGACAAACACTTCAGAAAGTTAACAACAAGGGGAGATACTTACAGCAGTTATTACGAACTTTTCATCAGACAATACTGGCTTTCTAAAACAATTTGTAAGGAATCTCTATTCCTCACATTTTCATTAACCTAGACTCTATGCACTTAAACTGTGTGCTAAGCAAGCAGTTGTGGGAAGGGTCTGGTTAGGTCAAAGTAGGCTAGCTAGGTTTTTTTTTTCCCTCTAGTTTTTAGTTATTTCCTTGAGTACTAAAGAAAGCACAGCAGCTGCTCTTGAAAGAAAGATCCAGAGGCCTTTTGTCTGCAAGTGGGTTTTCAAGAGACAGAGAAGTTTGACCTTTTTTTAGGACAAAAAAACCCGAAGAGACTGATTTTAGAATTCAAGTCAGCAGCCGACAGAAATAGTTAGTGATAGGTACTGAACAGTAAACTGATTACATTTCCTAATCTGGAAAGTGCTTCCATGTTAATTCCTCCTGCTTTGCTGTGAACGGGAGAAATGGAAAGCTACTTCCAAATTTCATAACCTACCACTTTTTCTAAACATGCTTATGCACAGCCTCAGAATGGAGCATACAAAGCGGTTTTGAAAATTATTAACTTCCTGCATCCTAAAAAAATGTAGCTGAGTGACAAGCAGGCAATTTTCTAAAAACTCTACTTTAACTGAGAATGGTCAAATTAAATAATAGAATAATAAAAGTTAAACACAAATAAATATGCCAGTTGTGAAACAAGAGTACATGAGACAAGTTTGCAGGGTCCTCTGACTGACAAGGAACTCATCTAAGTTGAAATTAAAGCATGATAAATCATGATAAATGATCTTTTTTTCACTATTTTATATAGACTCATTCACACAGTACTAGCCTTATACCATTCAGTATGTATACAGCAATGATACATTACATCTTCCCCTGATAAAATATTTTGAAGAGGATTTTATTTGTAAAATAAATCATCCATAAAGGTACAAAAAAAAAAATCTGACAGCCTGCTTGCTCCTTTGCTTTAATAGGATTATTTTTTGTGAGTAGGGATAATTTTCAGTGTCAAATGATGAGTAGCCTTGTTGGATAATCACAGAATTACCTTTATAGCAGCTATATGTATTATCGTGTACTTAAAAAAGCTCAAGCTAGTTATTATTTTTTAGCCAAGAAACAGCAATGTTCTTTTAATAGGTAATTTCATCAGGTTAGGAGAGTCTGTTGTGAAGTGATTATATCATCTCCAGGGTTCATCACACAAGTTCCTCATGCTAGAAAGTGTTTTGATACCCACATTTAATAAATACGCATCATGACTCATCATAAAGTTCAGTTGGGAGATAGCTACAATAGGTCAGGATATGCTGGCCTAAGGGTCTCAACTAATTGTTTAAAGCTGTGGACAGAAATGGGGTGATTTAATTAAAAGTTTGAATGAGAAATTTCAGATGACTAAGGTCTGATCCTGAAATAAAGTTCATATTGACTTAGTGCATACCCTTTCTTCAAGATGATGAATTTGCAACATATTTTCCAGGGACTACAGCACAAAAGAAACACAGCAGGAATCCAATGGCTGGACTAAAAAGAAGCCATTACTATTACTATCCTCTAAGCAAGAGAGCTTATTGTACTACAATAGTGACACAAATAGTGTGTTTGAATAGTTCCTGTTTCTGTAATTGATTACTGATAATGTATTATTGAATTCTGTAGCTGCAAAGGGTTGTGAATTACTGCTTAAAAAACAGCACAGTGTGTGAAGCCAAAGATGGAATGACAACATTGCCACCACCAGCACATCACATTTTGAAGGCCAATACAAACCCTCACGGTTGTGAGGGTGTCCCAGTGCTAAGTGCCCAGTAGTCACAGGATTAAGTTAGGTATAGTCAATAGAAGGACCAGTGATGAAGGACAATAAAAATGAGTGCAAAAAAGTGCTGAAAATTGGCATGTCACTCATAAAATCCCACTCTTGTAGAAGCTTCTCTTAGCCAGGGCAATTTTCTCTACTTCAAAGGTAGAGAAGAAAAACCCACTTGTGGCAGTCATAAGACCACTCAGAAACACCAGTATTTCTGAATGAGTTAGGCAGCCAAGTGCTATCCCAGCAGTATATGGGAAAAGGAACAAATTACATTATCTTACGAGATCTTCTCAAAGCAAGGTAAACCAAATGGCTGCCACAAGAAGACCTCCTTAGAGCTTTTGATTGTCATTGTAGAATCAGAAGAGTTCAGGCCTAATAGAACAGCAGGTAGGATGCTAAAAGCAGAGAGGTGGTTTTTGCTCAAGCAGTGTGAAGAGGAAGGGAAGAAAGAAATGTGGTGTGTACTTTCCTGCAACCTTAAGTGGACTAGTGCACTAGCAGTCTAAACCAACGGAGTAAATTCTGAGCCAGGAAATACCTTGAGTAGCCTACCTAATAGAAATTTGCTGTTAACTACTCCTTTTTTGTTTACAGCAAATAGTGACACATGTTAGGAGATTTCAATCACAGCACAACAAATGTCTCAAACAGTGGTTGCAGGTTCATCCATTACCACTCTCCTGCACCGTTGTTTGTTGCATACCATAAGGAAGGTAATCCCATAAGGACAAACCAAGGGCTGATTTTTAAAATTTAATTCATAGTTTAAAATCTACTGCTTTCTGATTTTTTTTTTCCATCTCCTTTCTCATACAACCTTTAAAAGATTTGTAGACTTGTCTCCCCAACACACTTAATCATTGCCTAGAAAGTTTATTACATAGTTGTTAACTTCCAATGTTTCTAGTAGTCAGCTGGAATTTAATTATAGCAACTATCCAAATAAATCTGATTCTGAAGATTAAATAACAGCTACTCTTAAGTAAATAACATTTGAATATCCTCCCCCTTTCTCTGTCATACATAAGCATTACTTGGAATACTAACAACCTTGCAAAACATGTCATTTCCTAGCAGCTTGGTCTCACTAGATAGTGCTGTAGCAGCCATTTGTTTTATTAGAATCCTAGGATCATTTGGGCTGGAAAGGTCTTCAGGAGGTCTCTAACCCAATCTCCTGCTCAAAGCAGGCCTAGATATGATGAAATCAGATCTAGCTGGGATAGATTCACAATCACCCATTTTTTAAATCATGATGCCTGGAGCTTTGACACGGGGCAGCAACGAGGTGATTAATGGCTGATGGCAGTGAGCATTGTGCCTTTAAGCAGAGTGGGTGTTCTAATTCCAACCAGCATGGACTAAGGAAACTGGTGTTATAGAATGATCATTTGGGGTTAATGTATGATATTTGGAACATCTGAAACCTGTTATTTTTCCTAGCTGAGGTTTATCCTGAAGCTTCATAAACTTTCCATTTTAAATTACAGAGCTTCCTTTTTTAACGATAATACACTTTTATCTTAAAATGGTGTGTGCCTTTTAATCATTCCAAAGTATTTACTTTAATTAGGTTTTTAAAACCCTGCAGAAGACAGCACTGTTCCTAATTTTGGCTGTGAGAGTTTCCTCTGCATTCAGCTAGCAGCAGTTCCTAATACCCCTGCTGAACTTCAGCCAAACAGAGCATTTGAGGCAAAGCAAGATGGCATGAATTCAAAAAAGAATACTTGTTTTCATGAAAACACTGGTCCAGCTTCATGGCATTAGCTATAATCCACTGGTTTAATAGAAGAAAAGAGTTTTCATCTTTCTTTCTCTATAGACATGCAGCATGTGGCATTCTTAGAGTGTCAATGTTTTCCTTGGTTTTCACATGCATCATTAAAGATTTGAAGTTCAGAAATCCTGAGCATCTCCAACTTAGCAAAAACCCCTGGGAGCTGAAAACACTTACACAATTTTGGTTCAAATTCTATGTCTAACCAGAAAGAAAGAAAGAAAGAAAGAAAGAAAGAAAGAAAGAAAGAAAGAAAGAAAGAAAGAAAGAAAAAAGAAAAAAAAAGGGGGGGGGGGGTTGGAGAATAAAAAAGGTTTTTTATCTGGGGTTGCTGGAACTTCTTGCCTGAGGCTATACTAGCTTCCTACCTGAGACTACAACAGCAGTAAAAACAAGACAACTAAGATTTCAACCGAGGTTATCAGTTAAATTACAGATTATTGAGCAGCTCAAAGCAGGCAGTATCCCAAGATAAAAACCAAGATGCCTTCTTTCTCGGGCATTTTATATCAAGGTAGTTAATGTGGCTGAGCCAGCCTGAGTTAGCATAAGCTACAGCAAATTTTACAAGTGTTAGACTTTTCTGTTCAAGCACTCACCAAAGTTCTGCCCCTTTTCTGGTGTGGGGTCTTGCAAACAAAGTGGGAGAGAGACTATGAATTGAGTTAATTTCTGCATCACTTTCTTACTGAACCTGAGGTTCTCATACTGGACTAACTGCTAGCCGCAACCAGAGGTATGGAGATGACCATGAGGAGGTGAGGGACTGAAGTTCTCCTATTCATTCTGAAGAAACATTCTAGCGAAGGAAAACTACTACTGCTTTTTCTTCAGGATAATTTTCAGTGGGCCAGAATAACTGGAAAACATTAACTCCTGCAGAGCCATTTTGTAAGGTTTTTCCATCAGTCCAGATGTACAAGCAGAAAGTCTCTCCATCTGCAGATTCTCTCTGATATAAACAAAAGAGAATGTTGTTCCCTCCAGTTCTTTTTGGGAGTATTGTAAGGATATCAACACAGTGAGGCCGATTGGCTCTTACCCTTCTCCCACTCAATGCATCTGAAACTTCACAGGTTTTGCAAGCAGTTTTCTTGTCAACTGGACTGAGGAACAGAGTTGTCAGTGTTCAAAAGCACATGGATGAGGGAGTAGTTGCTTTGGCTGGGTTATAGACCTTGGCCCTCAAAAGGAGAAAATGGGAATCAAAATACCTTAATTTAAGGACCAACTTAATTTAAGGGTCACAGAGTAATTGTGTTTCCCTGGAATGCTACTGCCTGAAAAATAAAGATGCTTGTAATGTAGATTCCTGGGTTTTAGATTGCCCTATATTCAATGGTATGTAAGATTTCTGCTTTAGCATTAGTCTCTTTTTCACTTAGTCTTTGTTCTTGTCTGTGCTCTTAGATGTCAGTTCTGCACAGGAATAATGAGGCTAATCAACCTCACAGATATATGCTAGCCTAGTGACATTTAAGAATTCCAGAAAGTGAATCATATTATTTATTAATCTGGCCTCTAGTCCTAATTTAGTCTCAGAACAATAGACTCTGGTTTCCCACCTAAAAAGAGCTAACGTAGCCCTTAGATGATGACTTAAAGTAGATTTGTAACTGAAGGGTAAGAAACATCCAAATAAATCACACATTCTGAAAATGCCAACCTGACTTTTTTTTCCAAGTTTTGCTGAGTTGGGGCTAAACATGCTCTCACTTCCACTAGTGCAAAGCCTGAGTTTGCACCAGTTTAAGCAATATAAGGACACTGAATTTTATACACATTATTTACTTCAGCATGTCATCATGGAATTACTGAAATACATAATGCTTGCTATGTGCTTAAGCATCCTGCCAGTGCAAGTCCTAAATAAAGCTGCATGCCACTAAGATCATTGCAGACTTTTAAACAGATTCAACCTGGTAAGCTGCAAAAATCAATTCATTCTGATTACTTTTTGTATTACATAGATATGCTTCTCTTGCAGTGTACAAACACCTGAAACTAAATACCTTACCAGTAATATCATTTATAATAATTCCTTTTGAAACTGGTGCAGCACTTCACTTTTGTCCACATGCAAAGCACAGATGAGGAAGACTTATTTGCCAGTGACAGTACCTTCAAACTAATTTAATTCACATCAACAATACAAAGCCAGAGACAATCATTGAAAAAATACTGCCATCATGTTTTCTTTTGTGTTTTTTTTTTCAAAATTTAGAGCAGCTCTGAGTTACTCAATGGAAAGTAAACAAATAGAAGATGCTGACAACAGTGCAGAAAGAGGCTGAGCAGAGAGTTCTTTAGTTTTGTTCTATGCTTTTGAGAATTATCAACAGACGATTCTCAGCTGTGGAAATTAAATTCTTTTTGTTATTTATTATGTAAGTAATCTCAGATTGGTCTTCAAAGTACTCTTTCAGATATTTCTTTCCCTTTTGATCTTTCCTGGAGAAGGCAACTGAAACTAGAATTGGGTTCTCTCTACAAAAAGAATTCACAGAATTTTGCAGGACAAAAGTCATGGTTTAGGGGCCTTACAACATCTTCACTTCTTCCTTGTTGGCATTTATAGGAACTAAACTGCGTTCACAAGAATATTGCTTGAAAACAACAAGAGCAGGAATGCTCAAGTCATTCCAGGGTTCAGCAGGTAAATGGTCAGGAAGAGGGAATCCTGCCACATGCCTTAAGTTAAGTTATGAGGTACACCATAAATTTTAGCTACTTCTAAGAGTAGTCATCCCAGGAAATTAACAAGTCATTCACAGGATGGAACACATTTTAAAAAAATCAATCAGGGAAGTTCAAGTAATTAAAATAGTAAAGTCTGCTCTTGGAAACTTCAAGCTATAGTTACAGCAACTGATGTTTCATTTGTTCCAACTGAAGCAGGAAAATTCAAAAGGTAAAATGTCATTTGCAGAGTTCTTTTCGTAGGATCCTTGACAACTAGAAAATTTTCATAACCCCAGTGATTTCAGAGAACTCCTAGACTTATCTTTCTTACACAGAACCACACAGATTCAGACCAACTAATCACCTGATCTTACACAGTAGTTGATTTGCTGCCAATTTTTATTGTGCTTTTATGAATAACATATAAGCACCTTGAGTTACAAGTAGGCACTATTTGTTACACTGAAATAAATAGAAGTAATAAGAGCAATTTGGCACTTCTACTATGAAGTAGTATATAATTATAAGTCATTGGGAAATTCTAAGAGAAGCAATTTGGAACAAATGTTGGTTAAACTAATGTTTAATATTTAGACTGCTGGGTCAACAGAAAGTTACAAAAGTCGTTTATGGTAACTAATTGAAGCCTATGAAAAATATATTTATACTCAGTGGTGCTCCCCTTTTTCATCTAATGGGTTTACTTATCTATGGATTCACTATTTGATCAGTGCATCTGGCTCCACAGGCTTCATGGTTTGCCAGCCACAACCTACTAATAAGCACCCTGCTGCCTGTTTGCTAAACAGATCAGTGCTGGCAGGCACCCAAAAATCTAGCCTTTGAAACTTGGAGCTTTTTTGACTTGCCCAACCTATTGTGTGGCAAGAAAGACAATAAACTATGAACCTCATAAATGCTGAGCAATTAAACATAAGTTAGTAATACAGTTGTGGTAACAGAGACTGCTTACCTCAATCCAATATATGCCTCAGTTGTTCTTTGTGTCATTCCTGCTAAATGCCAACCATAAGCAGTTTGCTCAATCCCTAATGGTTGAGATTTCCTTGTAAACAAGATGGTGGCCACCTACTAAGGGAACTCCATAATCCAAGTAGCAACAGGATTTTGCTTTCAGCAAAAATTCTGCTTTTATGTTCAGCAACAAAAGCATTCACTCCAGCTCCCAACCCTCACGTTCTAGCACACTTGAGAGAACTTCCATTGCAGATTGAAGTTCAACCCCATGAGCTGAAAACTACCCTTTGTTTCTCTAGAAAAAACATGATTTACTTATGGAAATGTTTTCAGAATCAACAGCTTTCCTTTAAAACTGATGAGCATCAAATCAGCGTGGTTAATGACTCATTCCAATTTGAGAACAGATCACAGAAGAATCTGACTGCTCTAAGCACCCAGGAATGAAATCTTCATTTCTGCATGAATCAGTTCTGCTTTGGTCTGACCATTACATATTCTAATTAAAACGGAAAAAAGAAAGAAAAGAAAAGAAAAGAAAAGAAAAGAAAAGAAAAGAAAAGAAAAGAAAAGAAAAGAAAAGAAAAGAAAAGAAAAGAAAAGAAAAGAAAAGAAATTATCCTCAGATGACTCGTGACTTCAAATTTGGTTAGGGAAAAGCACTCATGTAAAAAGTTAATTCATCCTTTTCAAGACTTCAACTCAATAATAGTTGTTGTGATCTGTGAAGTAAATTCAGCATAGGTATTTTTGAGGAACTGCTAGAGGACAGAAATGGCAGGAAGATCTTCCTGAATTGATATCTTTCTAAATATATGTTGTGCTTGATTGAAAAAAAAAAAAAAAAGGGAAGAACAAAATACAGGAGAAAGGGAAGCCTTCAGTATGTAAAAGCTCAGTATCTACACCATTAAAGTTATTACTTTTCAGCTGGATATTGGGTTAGATATTTTTCTTATATTTATGAACTATATTGAACTATATTTGGAGCCCAGATAACACCTTTGGAAGGAGGAGGGAGCCACACTGTGAGCTTGTTATTTTAAACAAACCTTGCTATTTTAAACAAAAGCTGTTGAAAATTCTGCTCTCTTCAGACAGGACCAATAAGACATGCTCTTTGCAAAAAAAGCAATTGTTCTTAATCCAGTCCAAAGTTTCCCTTTGAAGCTAAACAACTACATTTTTAAAATACAAAGGCAAACTAAATTCTATTCATAACTAGAAGACCCATTGACCTGATTTTTCTAATTAAATTACTAAAATATTGTCAGCATCTGTTTATTGAGCGTGGCCATAGAAAAGACCTCTATCACAGCAGACATTTATTTAATACATTCTTTCTCTGTCCTGGGCTTGTAGGCTTCTGTATACAACAGTGCACATAGCAAACATGTCACTCTAGGATGAGAGGCCATTTCGTTTCAGCAATGTCCCTCTATGGGAAAGAAAGGGGTATAAATGTTAGGGCACAGGTATTTTCTCCTGGCTTATACTGCAAATCCTATTAGCCAAAAAGTTAAAATGAGTTGCTCATTTATATGCATCCCCAAAGTACACATCGTCTGGGGAGCTCCTGGACTGGAATAGAAGATGATTATGTCTGTGTGTGTTGGCAGAACAACAGTTTATCACATCAGCTTACAGCTCCACAGAGATCGTTCATTCTACCATTTCAAATGCTAACCCAGAGAGGCCCCTGCAGGGACGGGGAGGGTGGTGCATATCCCGGATCACTCCACTTCAGTGCCTCCTTTAAAAAGGTCAAAAGTGCCATTTACAGAGGAGGTTTTTTGGGTATACACATTACTGCTAAAAACAGGACAGAAGCTATCCAACAACTAATAACCAGTTCTAGCTAGTACTGATCTTGGTTGGATACAAACTTGTAACATACAGGGGAAATAACACCGTGCAGTGTCAACACCCAGAGACCTTGGACCCTCCCTGAAATCTCTGAGGTTTAGATACTGCTGATCTAAGTTTTCTTCACAGTACTAGTATCCTTATTTTGATAGAAAGCAAAATTATCTGTAATGCCTTCATGTCTCACACAAAGCAATCTATCCATAATGTTAATTGCTTGGATTTTACTTTGCCAGCCGTCCAGTCACTAGAGAAAAACAAGTAATCAATTTCTTTATTTGAAAGCCAGAAGCATATAATGTTTATTAATAGAGAGCACGGTTTACATAGATTTTACTGTTATTGACCATAAAATGTTGTATACTATAAGCAAGGGTAAAATTTCTAACTAATTAGCCTGTGAAGATCATATTTAATGGAGTATATAAACTTAGACTCTTTACAAATCTTTAGGGTCTTATTCATTAAGAGCATGCACATGTAGTCTTTATGCTGAAACAGGGTTTTGATACAATGCAAGGTTAAATAATTCACCTTGAGATTCACAAAATAGAAGAGCTTCCATGTTCCTGTTCTTTTAGCCTGTAAGAAACGAATCAAGTGAAATATGATGCATCTTCCTTCACCAAGGAACTCTAAATACATCTAGGGAAAAAAAGTTGCAATCACCGAGATACTTTAAAAATGTTGTCAGCAGGAAAAAAAAATAGTGTTTGCAATAACCACTTTTATCTGCTGGCGCCCTGATTCAGAATACAAGAGTTAGTCTTGTTAACTCTTACAAGGAAAGCCCCTGCACATGTTGTCCTGGATCATCTATTGCCACTGTGCAGGCTGACAGCCTGCCTGTACTGATGACCTAACTCTCCTCTCAGCAAAACACTCCAGCATACACAGAAGCATCACCACTGACATCCATGGAACTTGTGCATAAATTTGCAAGCATGTTGTTTAAATAAAATCATGTGGTAAAATGACTAAATCTGACACGATCCCATTCCATTGGGACACAATTTGGTCATGGGCAGCTAGGTGAGGAATGGCCAACCTAACAATTCTGCACTCAGTGCAGTCCTTGGACAGTCAAAACTGAGCAAATTCCCTTAAACCTTAGGCTGTAATATAATTACACAAGTACTTGCCCATTTTAGTCCAAATCTTGCATCTGACTCTATCCTATATCCAAAGCAACTAGATCCATCAACAACTGATGTCCTTGAGTTGTCCTGTTAGCTGAGATCCTTGGGACCAGTGTGTCATCACCTGTGTCAATATCTGGTTTTTATAAGCTGTGACTTCAGTAGCATTTCAGTCACAAAATGCTCAGAGTTTTGATCCTTTTTTTCATTTTGTTCCTTTTTTATTTCAAAATACCTGTAAATAGAAGGCTGTAGGTGTCATAATAGGTAAGTTGTGGTAACCAATATTCTGAGAAATGTGTTACTACTGGAAGACAACAAATATGTTATTGCAGAGATACTATAATGCTCAAATATTTGTGAAATAAGGATTTTATTTGTTATAATATCAGAATACAAACAAAATTTTGGTTTTAAACTTATCAACTATATTAGTGTCACCTTCTGAAGCCTCTCCCACTTATGTTGAAATCCTTAAATTAAATGTGTTCCCACTTGTTAAGGTTGATGCTGCCCTCTTCTGAACATAACAGATCATGACATTCACTACCCAGAAACTTCAGGACACTGAGAAAGACGGTGATTAGTTACACAGCAATGTCCAAATAAGAAAAAAAACCCAAACTTTTCCTTTTTAATCTCACATAACTCAAATTTAGTCAGAGGTTATTAGAAAGGACTAGGCTAAGAAACTATTTTTAGTCCAATTTGCTGTTGGAATGTCAGTCAAACTTTGAAAAATCCAGAATCTGAGTTTCTCCTTCAGCCAAGAATTTAAACTGAAGCAGACTTGTATGAATGTGAATCATAATTGAGGATGCCTCATTCAAACTTGTAGAGGATTCTTTTCCGACCCCAAACAGACACTATTCCTTCTTTAGTGGTCCTTTGACCACTCAAAGCAGACCATTGCATTTTTAGAAGTAATCCTTAATGTCTGTCATTCTTCCCTAAAAAGGTACTATGGCGATTCTATTTCTGTGCTCACACTCTCCAAGGGTTTGATTTGAGTTTCATATGCAAACTAATAATATTCCAAAATCACCAGGGTTCCTATGCCCTGGGCTATACAGTCTGGGAGCTATTCATAAATCATACAAATATTTTTATTCTGGTGGGCTCAGCCCCATAATAATCCCAACAATTACTGATCTCTATGGAGCAGTTTCATCACAGCAAGCACTTGGAGGAGCAGACCTCTACACTGCCAGCAATGGAATACTGTATTTTTAGGGCAGTAAAACAGTGAAGTGCAGTTCACACAACCAAATGCCTGCCCACACCAGTCAAGCTAAAGAGAAAATAGTCTTGCTTAAAATGCTCTTATTTTACTAGTGCTAAGCTATTATCATGTTAAATGTGTTAATACCCTGTTTGCCCCACATCACAAAATTGGCTCTTAAGCAATGCAGTATGTCAGCATTTTCTACTGTTCTACATTAATTTAAAAATGAAACTTTACTTCTAATTGTGTTTACTATTTTCCCTAATTAAATACTATTTCAGGATGAAGAATTATCTGCTTCCTTTAGGTTATAAATTCATCATGACATATGTAGTAATAACTGATATAAACTCTTGAAGTCCACTCCAATGCTAACCAGCACTAAAATTAAACAGAGTAAAGTTTGCTTTTGGGGATTAAAAAAAAAGACAAAAAAGACGGAATCATTACAATTTTTTGAGGCTAACAACAGCATTACGTGCATTCAAATAGTAAACCATCTGCAGCCAGAAATTTGTTGAAATAACACAGAAGGGAATTGCTTACCAAAAGAAATGGAGCAGAGATCTGAAATTGTTTAACTATCTGATGTGAGAAATAAATGAAGGCGAGAGTGATTTCTCTAATTCTTTACCCATGGAGTTAAATGTGGGACCACACAGACTGCCATAATAAAAGCCACCTGATACCTGGCCTAAGGCCCTGATTATTAATATATTAAATCTCTTTGCCCAAGCAGTAACTTTGTAATAAAGACAGTACATCACTGGAAGTCAACAGGGCTGACCCATTAATCAGAGTACATGGATGTGTCTGCAATTTTGCACATATAGCCTTAACAAAAATGCCACAATTGGCTCAGAGTCCATTTATTTCCTGTTATAATATCTCCTATTATAAGTCTCAACAGGCCTGACAGATCACTGTTAATATTCAAGACTCTGATTTGCAAGCCACCTACAGTGTTTGATGCCTAGTTTTGATTCATCTCAATAGGATTTGAATTCAATACTTTAAGTAGCATTGGAAGTCTCAGCCCAAAGCTCTGGCCTCATTTTGGGCCCATTTGAAACTTGAATCTGCTCCAAAAAGACCCTGATTGAGATTTATAATTAATCCTACTACAGGAGTCAAATTACACCCACAGTTTCTCAAGCAGTTCCCTATAGTTCTTCAAGTTCATCAAATCAGGTCTTTAAACTGATGGTGAATTATTTAACCACCACATCAGAGCCAGCACATCACAGGGGCTTCAGTAGTTTCTGTTTGTGTTCTGAATACACCCACAGCAGCTGTGAAAGTGTGAATAATGATTTCCATAGAGACTTTCTTTGCCTTCCTGTACTAAGCAAAAGCTGGAAGAATGCAAACAAACTGGGTGTTCTATGATTTGCACGTCTCAACTTTCAGAATGATAACAATCTCCATTGGAAGAACTGCTTCACCTGGGAATGCCATGATCTTACAAGTCCCTGTGAGGAGCCACACTGAGCACCTGAAAAGCAATCAGGTCAAAGTAACCACTTGGCACTCTACAGTGAACAGAATTTTCCATGAAAAGAGCAATGTCAGTCAACATTTTCAAAATACATTTTTGTCCATCATGTTTTAGTATCATAAAAATTACTTGATGTAGAAGTGCTACTTTTTTCATATATTACAAAATATACAGATGAAAATGGAATAAATTTGCTCCAAAAATGTTCATTCACTGCTAACAGAACTCAAAAGCTGAAATTTATTCATAACTGCTTTGCAAACATACTTTAAAAGCCTACTGTAGTTAAGGAATAACATATAAAATTAAGAAACTTTAAAGTAATGAGAACACAAAGTGAAAACAGTGCAAAATTTTAGCAAACATATTTTAGAAGTTGTGAAGTCAACTTTGAAATACATTAATACAAGAACATGTTAAAAACATTGATTCATTTTTGTTTCATACTCTGTTGACCAGATAGTCTGAGGAAAATGGTAGGTAGCCTACAGCAGCTTTGGAATTCACTGGTTTGGATTAATGGTCTGTTTGGCAAAAACTCCCCAAGGCAAACAATGTAACATCTTCAACCTATTGATTGCAGAGAATGTAACCAGCAAAACTAGTTCATGGGAGCTACATAAATATTATTCCATTTTGCTTGTGCTGCAGGCAGACATAAGGCAAGTTGATAAAAGGTACAAACACTAAAGGTGAGGCTTTGGCTGTACAGAGATGAAGAGCCAGTTTCATCAATGACTGCAATGAAGACAAGATTTCCTCAAGACAATATGTAAATCTTATCATCATCTCTGGTCCTTTTGCCATAAAGACCTAGATCCCAAAATGAGCAATGAAAAATACATCTTTTGTCCTCACCACCCCACTTGTGTGAAAATAACTTTATAAAAGTCATTTTACAAAGTCATAAAAAGGAAGCCTCCTGAGGCTCCCAAAGCTATTCCCCCCTCCACCAGTATCTGTCAGTCCTTCTCCCTACCTCCTTGTTTTTATGAAGGCAGACTGGTGGTAGGAGTCAGGAAATTTATCACTTCCTTTCATGGCAAAAAAGTTCTGTCTCCAGTCCCCTCACTGCCTGACAAGTTTTCAAAGAAGTGTTGCTAGAGGCAGGAATACTTTAAAAAAGCCCAGCAGATTTCCAAAGTCAGCTTTAAAAGTGTCCTTTAAGAGCTTCCCTGAGGTGTTTATGGCTTATATTGCTCAATTAGCTATTTTACATTGCAGTATTTTCTTCAAAAGCAATCTTTGACTAATTGTAAATTCTTAGAAATAAGTTTCACTTTTAAAAGTCCTATTTTTACAGCTGCAATAAAGTCCTCTAGGGCACATATTAGAGGCCATAATGGCACATGACTGGACTTCAACACTCGCCCCATCATCACGATGGGTGTCTCCATCTAACTAGCTGTACCTAGTAACAAGCTGATGTTAGCACCTGTTCTCACAAAATGGATTTTAATAGAAATGGGGCCCAGCTGAATGCATCTGGGGAAGTTCAGTTCTAAGGGTTGGCTGAGCCCCTCATAAATATGGGAAGGTTCTATATAATCTCGGTGTGCGCAGATCCCAGGGTTCAGTGGTTTTGTCACTGAACTTCAGTTAACAAACTGCTTGAATGACCAGCCCAAAGCACATTTCATTGTCCATATACACTGAACAGGTAAACACGAATGCCATAAAACTGGAGGTAGCTGAAGTCCTGAATCTTTAAAGGCAGTCAGCTCCAGCACCTATCTCTTGGGATAAATGCTTCCAGGTTGAGTTTAGTTTTGAAAGAATTCTTTTGGTTTTCTATATGGTGCTTTTACTTGACTGTAATAGAATATCACTATAACAGAAGAACTAAAAATTTATAATGTCTGAATTAGAAAGTAACATTTTCCCTATAGTCACTTGTGTTACAACAACAGGCAAATATATATTGCAGGAGACTTAAGTTCATCTGAAACAGTCTAAATTAGTTTGCATAAAGAGAATTTTTCCACCTTCCTTTTTCTACTCACATAAATAAACATTACAGTTACGATCACAGAGAGCTAAAGATTTGTCTTGCCTGAAATTACTTCCTAATTCTTCCACATTGCTCTATTTGGAGTATCAACAGATCATTTCTGCTTATGCCTGTTGGTTTCTGTTTTGAGGTGCATGTTTTGTGCTACTCAGACTATCCTTCATAAGCTCTTCTCACTGAGCTTACATGAATGAGAAGTCAACATCCTTCAGCCTGAGCTGCATGGCAGAACTGGGGCACCCATTCAGTACAGCAGGCAAACACATCCTGAACTTTAAAGCCAAGGGCACTCACACTGACACAGCTCAACTGTTCCCACAGTTTCACCTTGCTCTGTGTATTGATAAAGTCAGATTTGTGCTATATCTCTGCTTATCAGCTGATGCTGCATAAACACCTGAGCTCTCTAAGTGACATCTGCTATCAGAGTGAAATTAAATATTTATCTAATTCAGTTATAAACATTCAGAATACAACTCTACCTATTAAATTAAAATTAATAAACCCACATTCATTATACGGCAAATTTCCCAGTAAGACCACAAATAATTTGATTAATAGTACTGCAGCACAGTAAAGTATTTACATGATAAAATATTAACACCTTTCTAAAGAAAAAAGAAAACATGGAAATGAGGCAAGCCATAAACTATATCTAAAGTCTAGGATTCATGATAACCCCCAAAACCAGTGTGTGCAAAGCCAGAGCACTGCAACTGAGAGATGAACACAAAACCTGAAATGTCCAGAGCTTTACACTAGCCTATCGTAGTTCCCTTCATAAAATCCCTCTTTTCATGAAGTGTGTGACTCACATTAAGAAAAATTGTGAATCACTCACTAATAATAAACCAATTCCCCAAAATCCAAACTTTTAAAAAGTTTAGTGCTGAAGAGGCAAGTTGTGAATTTCACAGTTAAGTATATATATTTATGCAAGCCTCCCCAGCAATGTTCTATGATGTTCTTTTCTGTAGCAGAGAGGATTAATTGCCATCAGACCATGCACTGTGGTCTGGAAGAAGACAAAATAAATAATCAAGATCCTTGCTCCTCCTTCTCTTGAAAACTCACAAGTGAAGAGCTGGGGTTGCTGAACCACAAGAACAGAGCAACACAATGACCCAAACACTCACACCCCAACAGAACAAAGTCATGCTTTGCTTCTCAGCTCAGGTTAACCTGCATAGATCCAACAGAGTAGAAAAAGCTGACATTGATTTTTGCCAGCTGAAAATCTGCTCTGAACCATAAAGTGGCTTGAGAACATGGCTGAATATCAGATGCCTTCCATTTAAGGTACCTATCATTGTCCAGCTAAGCTCTTAATAAGAAAGCTCTATTCCTTGAGTAACTAAACACACTGTTTTATAAAACTGATATATACAGTGGTTGCCCAATGCATAAGCTTTGTGTTTGGAGAGATCTAAATATATTAGCCAATTTAATATCAATGGGCAAAAAGCATGGACTCTCCCTGAAGGTAAAGAACACCTTCTTAATGAAAAAAAACTTGCAATAATCTTAGATCCATCTTCAATTTAGACCTTGTATTTTCCCCTGTTGTCAGAGTTTCAATCACCTTTGCTATGAGCTCTGGGTTTCAATTTACAGAGCTTTAGCCCTAGGCGCCTCATCAGCATCTTCAGGTCCACCGGGACATGCATTCCAAAATACTGAGCAATTGGAAGAACAAATCAAAATTAACAAATATTGAGTGACAAACAAAACAGACCAGTTGCTCAAGGAAATGGGGGGGCTTCCTAAAAACTTAAGAATGCCGTGTAAATCCAAAACCATAGAGGCCAGAACAGTCTGAAGATGTTGACAAGAAACTGTCCCTAAGAGAGAATGTCTACCAGTTAATTCTGATAAGCAGCCTACAAGGCTACAGGGAAAACTAAAAAAACTAAAAAACAAATGCATTCAGATGTAGGCATCAAAATCATAGGTATGCAGAGATTCTATGCATTTCTGTAGCTTTTATTATTACAACATGCCACATAAAGTGCAGATAATATGCATTACAGTGGGAAACAAGTAAACAAGAACCACTAAGGCTCCTGCAAACAAAGGTGAGTAGATCTCAGCTGGCTTTTCTCTGCCAGCAGCCTTCTTGAAACAAAGGTGAACGCCTGTAGGTAAAGCCTTACTTTCCCAGTTTGATGTTTCACTCCTTGTTAACCTGTTTTCCAATCCAGCATACCAGTCCAAGCACTCAGAGAATTTGCAGTGTGCTCCTTCTTGGCACTGACTGCACGTGGCAACTGAAAAGCTTGTAGTCAGTGAATTTTGCAGCTGATCTGGTAGCAGTGGGCAAAAACCTACTGTCCAGATGGACACTAAATTTGCATTATTTATAATGTTTCAAAAGTGAATAAACCTACATGAAAGTGACTTTCAGGGACTTCTTTTTATTTATTTTTATAAAATAAATCTTTAAGTATTTATTTTTATTTATTTAGGGACTTTTTTTTGATAGTTCTAAAGCGATTTTCTTTCAAGCAATGCTTAGATGCTGAAAGCTTTACTGGCCCTTAGGAAAACAGTTCTACAGCTCTTGATCAGTGTTAACCCTTATATAACACACGTGTGGAAGAACAGGTAAACCCCATACTATTCACGGATGACTTACAAATTAATAGATCCATTTATAACTACAGTGCTTGTTTTCAACAGCATATACTGTACAAGAATCTGGCCTGCTGAAGTCCTCCTACTTGCAGTATGAGAGAATGGAGAAGAAACAGGCTACAATTTGTAGTTTTTGAATTAAAAATTAAACAGTCCCTAGCCATTAGGACAGGCATCCTGATTTTGGTTGTGAGAGAGTTAATTTTCTTCTTAGCTGGCACAGAGCTGTATTGAACTCAGTGACAGTGTATTGACAATAGCACTGATCACACACTGATGTTTCCAGGTAGTGATTACCCAAATCAAGGACACTTCTGTTCCCCACGCTCTGCCTGTGAGGAGATGTGTGAGAAGCTGGGGGGAGATTGGCTGAGACAGCTGACTGGCCAGAGGGATATTCCATATCATGGAACACCATGCCTGGTATAGAAATTGTGGGGGTTCGCCAAGAGGGTCTGATTGCTGCTCAGGGATGGGCTGGGCATCAGCCAGCAGGTGGTAAGCATGTCTGCTGAGTGTCACTTTTTTCTTTTGGATTTTATTCTTCTCTCTCTCCTTTTCATTGCAATTATTATTATCATTAGAACAGTTAAGTTTTGTTGTTGTTCCAGCTATTAAACTTTACGTAGCCCACAAGTTGTACATTTTTCCTGATTCACCTCCCGTGGTGGGTGGCCACTGCTTGCCCAGTACTTCGTTGCCAGCTGAGGTTAAACCCCCAGCGGCCAGCGCCTGCTGTGACAGGCGGTGCTACATTGTACCAGGCAGCACCAATACATTTCCTATAGTGTCCCCATCTCCCAGCCTTTATCACACAGATGCTAAGACCCACGATGTCCTTTGCTCTTCAAAATTCATTGAAAACAGTAATGCTTTATGCTGAGAGTCCTTCAGCTGCTCAAAATTGGGACAAAAACAAAATATGGTAATGGAGAATGATCAGGCACATCCTTTTTCTGAACAACCTGAACAGAGACTAATATTTGAAACCAATAGCCTTTAAAAAGAAGGTCATATTCATTTCTGTCTTTAGATCTCAGCATTTCAGGACTATCATTATTCAATCAATTTTATAAATACAGGCTTTCAAAAATCTGAACTAAAACTCTCTGAAAACAGATCACTGGGAGATCACTTTTGTTGCTACAGAATAACAAATCAAGATTTCCTTAGGCCCAAGTAGTAGAATAACCAAACACTTTTTTCTTTCTGAAGCTATGGTCAGATCAGGCCATTGATACCTCTTCAGTCCCTTCTCAATACCAGCTATGAGTACATCATCATTTGTATCATTTTTATTCTCTCTTCACTCTGCTGGGGAGATAAAGAACACTAATAAGACTTTCAAGCATGTGAACCAGCCGTGTAGAGTAAAACTCCCTAGTATTTTGACAGCATAAGCAGCCCATGGCATTTTAGCACTCCAAGGTTGCTTGCCTTACAAATTACTCATTCCTACATTCCACATCATTAAACACCTGATTTTGTTCACTGAAAAGAGCACAAGCTTCGCTGGGAGAAAAATTATTAAATCAGCCATGACAGTTTTGCTCATTGACTATAAAGAGTGCCAGTCACAAGTCCAACAGGATATAGTTGAACAACACCTCTCAAGTAGTGGCTGTTAATCACAGTTTAAATAGCTGTTCAATGCAGATGACAGTTCCAGTCTAACAATAAGGCACTTCAGAGGCACATGGTGCTGAAGGCACTGCTCTCTGTAGCATATCACTACTGATTCTACAGCCAGCAACAGCTATTTCTATCTTCACATTACTGGACTGTGCAGTAGCACAGAAAAATACTTGAAAATGCCTAATAATTATGGTACTGTGCATTGAAGGATGCAACACTAGCTTGCTATTTCCATTTGCAAAAATAATGCTATAAATACAAAATATGTACCGAAAAGCACAACTTAATTACAGTAGCACAAAGGAAGGACCGAGGAGATTTTAAGAATCCATTAAAACCAGACATTCCAAATTAAGAATTTGCACCAAGTTTCTAACCCTTCCAAGACACTCAAGTGCATGGCCAAAAGCCACCTGCTGATAACTGCTATTTCTTTGAGATATATGGCTTTGGATCACACCTCAAAATGCAGACTCCAGGAGGCTTCCCCTTAAAACAAAGTTTTACCTTCATACACAGAAGGGCATTGCAGTCTAACGGGAGTCAAGGCAAACCCCTCAAAAACACCAAGTCTCCCATTCTACTGTTATACCATTACTGAGAAATTCCTGTAAAAACACATTGTCATCATGGGAGATGTGCAACAGTGGTTGCTGCTCTCAAGCTATGAATTTGTAATGTTTCTTTACAAAATGAAAAATATTTTTAAAGTTTAGTGTATGGAGTAAGAGCAACTGAAAAACTGATCCAAAATTTGAATTGTGAACAAAAGCATAGGACAAGCAAAGCGTGAAAAATTAGGAAAAGAAAGAGCCCTAGAGACAAGTGTAGTCTCAATAACCATTAACTTCATGATTCTGAAGAGAAAACAAATGTTTCCTGAGATGGCAGCTGAAACAAGGTTTGTATAGCTCAAGGAAGCTACTTCCTGTTGTTTGCCCACTCCTTTGTTCTGAAAAGCAGGACTTGGTCCTACCTCTGAAAGGATATTAAAGCAATAGAATTTTTGGTGGTGGTTTGTTGTTGTTGTTGTTGCATTTTCCAAACTATTTTTTGCCTCTGTCCTATTAATTGAAGCATTATTTGGAAACAATTCAGTGTTCATTTTCACTTCCAATGCACTGACTATTGATGTTCTCTCTACAATGCAGTGATAAATTGTTATCACTTGAATACAAAAAACACAATGTAAGATCACAAGTAGTTCTGAATGCTCCTTTAGTAATTCAGAAGTTACTACATAAGATTATTATATGAGATATTTCTTGGAGCTTGCGTTTCTGCACAAGAGTTACTTTGTGAGCAACAACCCAAGCATTTGGCATGACATCAAACTGAAGACAAGGTCCTCAGCCAGTATAACATGTCTCATCTCCATCAGCTTTGTGCTACAGCATCAGCTGCTCTTTGACAGTCTGTATAAATAGAGGAGTACATGATTTCTCATTTGGATTATGAAAACTATACTGGATGACTGCAGAGACATTGTCTTATATTTCAAAATTAAACTGTAAGCAGAGTTTACACATAAAAATGCCCTTACTGTAAATGCATCAATTGTCACTCTCTTAACACATGGTTTACATCTGGCACAGCAATACAAAAGTGTTTACAAAATGGATTGGAGCCAACAGATGGCTCCTCCAAGCCATCAGTATCAGAACCATCCTCAGTTCCCACTCCTTCCCAGAAAAAGTCTGGGAAAACAGATTGGGATGATGCCTAAGTACATACACATGGTGATTTATATCTGGTTTTGTATGTATGTGCATAGATAGGCACTTGTGTAAGTCTATGTACAATCATGTACACATGAGCAATATACAGTGCTCAGGTATCTGGGCTCTTCAGCTGTCTAGGACCCTCCCCAAACCAACCTTATGCAAAGAATTTTTCTCTGTTCAGCAGAGATTTTTATTAAAAGAATGTTATTTTGATAAGATGTCTCGTAACTACATCTTCTGATTTCTGCTAACAGGGTATTCCACTTTTACAGACCAGCTTTGCCTGCCAGGGCAGAGACTGCAACACCAGCTATGCTTAGGCCGAACTGGGGGAGGCTGCTAAGCCATTCTCTGAAAGAGATCAGCAAGAGGCACTTCTGAGATGCAAGGCAAATGCAGAGGCCACATGACAGAAACACAGTTTTGAGCTGGTGACTGCCACTTCCCATGCTTCAGAAAAGAATTTCTCTCGGGCATTGCCATGGGGAAATTTCTTCATTCTGACAGAAAAGAGCAGCTTTTATTCTTAAAAAAAAAATCAGTATTTGAATTTCCCCCTTTTTTTTTGTGCTGATCATCACTCTTAATGCTAGAAAAGAAGCATGTGCCTTATTTGTAAAGCAAATATTGTCAGACATGACTTGTTTAGATAACTACTCGCATGTTTCCAGCTGGAGCCCATTTCTCTCCTAAATGCCATCAATAAAAACAGGACCCATGTGATTCTTGCTAGAGTAATGTACACAGGGTTCTCTAGAAATTGTGCCTTGTTTGTTTATTTTTGTATCGCTGATATTTACAACACTACACATCTGTACCATAAGCCTCAAGAAAAACACTGAGTGTGCACTGCAGATAACTTTTACAGATAAAATGCATATTAACTCCAAAAAGCCCAACAGCAAACAAGTTTAGAAATAGGTAAGTGTGCAGAGTTTCCATTTCAGACCTTACAAATTTTTATTTTTAACCTTATTTTTCTATTTTTTAACCTTACAAAGGTCAACTACACCACCCCAACAGACTTTTGCTTCTTTAGCTTAGTCTCCAAGATTCCCAGCTGCAGCTGAAAGCCTTGCAAGAAGGCCCTCCAAAGGCAAAACATGGTGCCCTTCTCTACCTGTTTTCTCAGGCAGGGGGGGTGGGAGGCATGTGATACTCTCTTGCTTAGAATTTGAGGTTTGTACAAGTTATCCTTCCTCCTAAACACATCATCCATGAAAAACATCTTTCCTACTCTATTGCCCAATTGACATGACTAACAGCAAAGGCCCATACCTGGAAATATTTGAGCCAGAAACCACAAAAGCCACTTATGTCAAGCTCCTGAGATTCAAAACAGGAAATAATAATAATTAAAAAATCTTTTCTGCCTGGCTCAGGAAAAGAGCAAAGTACAACCATTTTTCCAGAGCCAAAAAGGGGTTCACAGACATGCCAGGATATACAGGCCATTATCAGTGACTATGGAAATCAGAGGAACTTCCATCTGAAGTTCATCCATTCCAAACCCAGATGTAGGTCAGAGATATGACAAGGAAGCCTCTTTCCCACACAGGCTCTCGCTTCATTGAGAAAAAAAATTCTAAATTAAAATCCAAAATTAAGTACTTCCTATTTTCCAGAAGACACCAGGCTATGACTAACACAGAGTAGCTTACTAGAAAACAAGATTAGAGTTCTGTTATTTGTAAAGATACAATCTCTCAACCAAAAACCTACAGGATGCAAAACTGAACAGAGTAGCTTACTAGAAAACAAGATTAGAGTTCTGTTATTTGTAAAGATACAATCTCTCAACCAAAAACCTATAGGATGCAAAACTGAACAATCCATTCATGTTTTGAGGAGCATCATAGACAACTGCTAAACAGAACTGAATACACAGTAAATTACTGAAAAACCTAATAGTGTTTTCCTACCATACAAGATTGGAAAGGTTTTGCATTAAATATATTTTCTAACAAAAGTCATCATTAATCACCTTATGAATACAAAAAGAAGAAGTTATTTTCTTACTTCCATTTTGGGATTTGTCTTGCTAATGAGGCAAAGACCCCAGAAAGGTTTTCTTTCAGTTCTCAACTTTGACAGAAATTTCATGAATGGCCTTTAGGAAAAGCTCTAATTTTAACTGGGAATCAATTGTAACTAGAATTTTTCTCATTGGATGGATTTCCATTGGAGAATAAGATTCATAAAAACAATTTCCTCAAACATATTGTATATGCAACAAAGCTCTGCTGTAACACGGGCAACTCTCCTGCCAGTTCACCTGGCAAGAATGGAATCTTCAGAATCAGTTTTGCTATGAGGATCTGTTTATGCAAGGAGATTTTACAAGATGTCTCACAGGAACTGAAGACAGCTGTCTGCTCCACTTCAGTAACAAGAAAAAAACAAAGTGTATTTTCAGGGCTTTCACAAATATTAATTTTTTAGAATTTCTTCTGTGCAAAGCTTTATAATTTCTCTTTTTTTTTTCCCTTCCAAAAAACATAACTTCCTGCAGCTTCCTGAAATTCTTGGGGATTTTTCCATGGGACAAAACATCTGAATTCCCACTAACTCTCCTTTCTTTGGGCCATGCTCAGTTGTAGCATGTGTCCCATTCATGCCACAGTGACTGTCCATATAACACAGGGCTCCATGTCTCCATGAAAAAGGGTGCATGACTCAGGATAGGAGATGGCTTGAACTAAGGAAGCCTTTTTCCCTCTTGGTCACTGCAGCAGAAATACTGAATTTCTGAGACATTATCACTCTCCCCCTCCCTCCGTCTCTCAGATAATTTTAAAACACTCCAGGAGAGAAGTTATCTTTTATTCTGTGCTAATTTTTAGCCTCTGGGAAAAGCTACAATAAGCAAAGATCTTAGCCGAGCCTTGTTAGTAAATTGTTCCCAAGTTCATACTTGGTAGAATCAACAGTAAAGGGGGGGCGGGGGGAAGGCCTATCAATTAATATTTTTAAGTAGAAATACAGCTTAGAAGTATTGACAAATGAAGCCATACTGAGGGACAATGTTAAAAGTACAGGAACAGATCCCCAAGTTGTTAGAGATCTTTGGAAATCACTGGCCCTGCCCTGTGCTGTCCAACAATCTAAGCAGACAGAAAGGATCCAAATAATATGCAAATTAAAAAGTTCCTACAGTTTAACACATTTAGGGCAAGGAAACAAGAAATCAAGAATTTCTGAATCTATTCTCTAACAAGCCAGGAAAATAAGAATAAATATGGAATACTGGCTTGTTATTTTAAATCATAAACAGAATTAAGACTTAAGAAAGCAATATCATAGAACTCTGATTTAATTGCTATGGCAGCTTGCAGAGAAGTTTTACAGAGTGGTTGTAGTAGTTCTCTAACCTAGCAAAAATGTGCCGAACAATAAAAATTTAAAGAGAATTAGTCATTTCAATAAATTGTATCAACTTATCTAAGAGTAGTATAATATGTAATGTGAATTTATTATTACATCCACATCATATTGAAGCACTTGAAGCTATTAATTTAGTGACATGGGACTGGAGAGAGGACCTTTTAAATTACAGGTTCAATCTATGGCAGATTTTATCTTAGCCTATTTGAATTCATCAAGTTCTCAAATAAAATTAGCAGGGTTTCCCGACTCCCACTACTCTAACAATGCCTTTCCAAAGCCTCACTCTAATGGTAGTTCGTAGCCTTCTGCAAAGTACCTGACAGAACTTACTTGTCTCTATATTGTCCTTTTGCTCTTTACCAACATTTTCCATCAGTTGAAATAACTTTTCCCCTTTGGTATTTATTCCATTTCTAGTTTCTCCATATAGAAAGCTATCACACACTCTCTTCATTTTCACTTTGTTGTACTAAACAAGCCATTAATAACTTGTAAGAAAATAAATACAAACATACATAAAAATATATATACACTACACACATACAAAAAATGTAACAAATGTAAGTGTACATTCACACACGTACATAATTATGAAGGAATGGGATTGGGTCAGATCAGATTATATAAATAAAGAAAAATATGATTTTACAAATACAACAAATGCAGTTTTATAGATTTTCCATTGCTTGGGTGGAGATAAAAGTCAATCAATTGGAATGAAAAGGCACATAGCATTATATAGCACATATACATTTTATGTATAACTGTCATAGGAATAATTCAAACATGTTTGGGACAGGGAATTATGTTTAGTAGTAGCTAGAACTCAAACTACTTCAGCAAAAGGTGATTGCAGGAAAAGTTTAAACCCGATTCCTGTCCTGAAAATGAGGGATCTCTTCTTTGTACCCCTGCCCATTGCAATGGAACAGTAATTCTCGTAGCCACAGAACAGAAGCAAATTTCAAGATCAAGTTGTTCAGTACCATTTAACAGAAGTCAAAGTTTTAATGATAAATTTGCTCTTACACATTTTAAGGGCATCACTTAACACTAAGTGGATTCCTCTCAATATGAGAAATGGGAAACAAGATTCTACCTTCTCAATCTATGACAGTTACTTCTTTTCAGATTACCACATACTTTCTTATTCATCCACATTTGAAACTAAAGACAGTTTTAAAAATCATTCATTATTTTCAAGTCTCTTGTGAAAAACTTGGTGGTTTTTAATTGTTTTGTCTCCAAAGCCACTAGTTTTCTCCTGCAAAAATAACACACAGCAATTCAAGTAAATGCAAGTCTTAGTTTTCTACAATGTCATTTTAACCTTTACATACTGTCCTTCTCTGTGCAATGTAACATTTTTTTTATTCTGTGAGATACAGGTCAACAATGAGCAAGGTTTCAGCTCACTTTTCAAATTCACTCTAGGTTGCAACTGGACTGACTTGCAAGAGTGTTTCAGACATATTTAAAGATGGGGTTTACTGCATTGTCATCCATAAAAGCACAGAGTAGTTGATACTGGCATGAAAGTAGTCAACAGTCTCCAACCAATCACAGTGAAAATCAAGAGCAGAGCTATTCCCTTAACTAACAGGTATTCAATTCAGTGGGCTCCAGTGAACTAGACAGTTTCGTATTTGATTGGCGTTACACCAATTTTAATTACTTAGAAGGATATTGAAACAATATAGCAAATGAAAGTACAGTGCACAATGCCTGTAGAATATCATGTATGTTTGTTTTCATCTCACCCTCAGCAAATATAAATTTAAAAACAGAACTTCTATTTGTTTTTATGGTTTTGGGAGTTCAAGAAAAATTTAATTTTCCTGGTGAGGAGTAATTAGATTATTAAGGTGACAGAGTGAAACACATGCCTTCAATACACTCTGACCTGCTATAGCAAAATGAAATAGTTGCAGCATTAAATTGAACTGTCAGTTATTGTATGCATTTACTGAAAACTGATTTTGAAGTGATTTATCTGTGTCACCTTATGGTATCACCATACCATCTTCTCAGGTGGCTGTTGATTACACAAATGACTCAAAAATTGGTCATATCACTGTTTTCACATGATGAAAGAAACTCCTCACTTATGCTACAAGCTCTAATTCCTCCATCTCCTTCTATACCAGGATCAGCCAGTTCACTCTTTCTAAAGATAGTACATCAGTTCAGAGAGAACTACGCACATAAACAGTTGGTTAGAAATAGAGTAAGGGAGAGAGAAATGATTGGAATGATCAGATGGTTGAAACGAGAGTATAATTCCCTCTGAGCAGCAGCATTGCTTCTTGTCAGCTCAAGCAGTTTGTGGGATTACAAAGTTACTTTGAAAGCTGAAGACGTTTTTAGTACTTTGAGAAGCCACAAAAGCCTTGTTCAAACAAATGTAACCGATTAACAGCATGGCTATATACTTTGGGAGAGCGAATGTCCTTCTGGCAGTAATTGTTTGTAATTAGAAAACCTGTCCATCTGATAATTACTATCCAGTTATCTGATCTTGGACACAATTATACAAAGCCAATGTCCAGGTTTCAGCACACAACTGGGGATTCCAATTCATATACTTAGACTGATTAACTGGCATGAATCCCATCAGCCCCACTGCCAAGGTTACCTCAGTGAAACCTACTTCATCATGAGCGGTTCACTGTGTTCCATCCAATAACTCAAATTATATCAGCATCTTCTTAGTCAGAAACCAAACATTAAAAATTGAAAAGCTCTCAGGTCTACAATTTAAATGGCCACCTTATTTAAAGTGTCATGGGCTTTGAACCCTCAATGACTGCAAAATGTGCATGATATGAAAAATAACACTAATGCAAACCTAATGTTGCCCTTGCACAGTTCCTTGAGGGATACAATGTGAAATAGTCCAAGAATAAAGAAACCTACATTTAAATTTCATTAAAAATTAAGCATCATAACAGAACCAACAGCAAAACAGCATTAACTAAAGGCAGCATTTCTGAGCATATGATGAAGTATAGTTTTCACTGAAGGAGGCATACTTGAATATTTGTATACATACCCATATGTTTTGTATTTATACATACACATAAACCCAAAAGTTCTACTTATATTATACCATATATTTCATTGTCTTAAAAATTACAAAGAATGCAGCCTTGCTTATGGGAAACGTTGAGAAGCTGCATCATGCTTTATTTTTACATTGCATCACAGAAATATATATTTATATACAGTATATATTTACTACTGGTAGTCACTAACATACATCCTATAACTAGTAACAGCATCCTCAGGGAAGCAATAAGGTTTGTGTTAGTCATGTAGTTGAGCAAACAGATTACTACAATAATACAGATTATTTCCCTGTATGAACAGCAGTTAAAACTATAAATAGGGTAATGTAATTTTTTTTAAAAAAGAAAAAAACATAAAATTTTACAAACATTACATTTTCGATTGTCACAAGAGTTGCTGGAACATTATTCTACAGTTACAGAATTTGTTCCAACTGCGTGAAGGAACTGATTCACTACTACACTATGAAGAACTTAAGGTGAACAGAAGGTTACATTTAAATCAGTTTAGAAATAGTTATGAGTATTAAAGTATTATGGTGGTTGAGATTAACAAAAAACACCTCCTAACTCAGCATTCAGTATCCTACACACAGCACTGTTTTCTGTTTCAATTCACAGAAATTCTCTCAATGCTTTTCAACATGTGGTAACATTAAAAAAAATAACAGAAAATATTTGATGTGACCATTTTACTGCACAACATTGAAGTTTTTAGAAGCAAACTTTATATTTACTTCTAATACACAAATTGCACAAAGCCATAAGGTTTACTTTTTATTTCAGCAAACAGACTCACACCTCAAACACAGAACACAAAACCATTTTAAGCTGATATTGAGAAGAGTTAGGAAACTTTTTTTTTTTTTTTTCCCGCTGAAGGCTTAACAGCTTTGCATCCCTCTGGAAATCCTTGTGGATTTTAAATTTGGTGTTTTACCTTGAGACAAAGAGTGTAGATTTGCTGGGAAACGGGTAGGACTCGGTCCACTGTGCCCAATGTAAGCAGGAGAGAGGCTTTCCCTAAAACAGGAAGTCTGATTTCCACATGCTGCAGGCTTCCACCTTTTGCCAGCAGGTGGCAAGGAGACAGACAGGGAAAGGCAGGATTGCTAAGTGCGACTCACCTGAGGAGCCAGCTGCCTCCTTCTGATGTAATGAAGGGAAGGGCAGCTCCGTAAATGCTGAGACCCCGGAATAATGACATTTTTTAGATTTACTAAATGCTGAGAAGCTGAAAGTAATTACAGTTGCACATAGCTCTACAAACCAATTTATAAAATGACAGCCAAAGCAAGCAAGCTTTTCGTACAGCAGTCTGCATTGTGATTGAAGTTGCATGCTACTCATCTTCCCACACATCCAGTTAAGTGCTCAGTGCTACTCAGCTCCACAAAAGACCCAACAAATGAGCAAAATGAGAAGGAGAAAACCCTAATTTTTAGGCTCTTAATGAAGCCAAACATATGCAAAAGTATTTCAAAGTCTGTCCTAATATTCATTTACAAAGATATAAATGAGGAGGCATTGAAGTCAATTGAATTACAGAAGTGGAACAAGGACAGGTAAATAAAACACAGAAGACAAAATAGAAGGCAAAGTTCAAGTTAAATGAAAAAATTATCAAAGAATCCTTGCTGAACTTGTCTAAATGCTTACTCCTAGAATGTGGAATTTTATATGAAAACCATGTTCATGGGCTCCTACTTTAAGTAAAACATAAGAAAGGATTAATTGTCATTGTAAAGGAAAGTATCTGTTCTAAAAGAAAAACAAAACAAAACCCCTCTTGCTACTGAAAACTTCAAGATAATTCTTACTAATAATTTTGGGGAATTATTTCAATAAAAAATTCAAAAATACAAAGTTTCTGGTCTAGAGGATTATCTCCCCATCTATTCTTCCACTTCCCAGAACCCCAGTGTACTGTACCAAAAGACTAACTCTAAGATTCCTGCTACCAGCATTGTCCTGTAAGGTACAACTAATTGAGCTCTCAAACCCAAAAAAGCCTTTACAAAAAGTAAATTATATTGGGTTTCAGATGCTTTTGTCAGATCTTATCTGCAAATAGAATGGAAGAACAAAGACAGGGTGAATTGATGCACCTCCCTCCAAGTAGATGCTAAAGAGCTACTTTAGATGCTAAAGTATATCCTACTTTGTACTGAATAAGTCAGGCAGCTCAGTGAGAAACAACACTGTGAGTAGTGACCCAGGTCTGATCTCACAGCACAAATCTGTAAAGCAGAAATCATTCAAGTTGCACTGCTGTAACATTGGAAACAGCTCTACAATGCCGCTGTGCATAACAATGTGCAATGTGTGGATGAGACTTAGATATCTACAAAAGAAAAGAAAGGTTCCGAAGAGAAATTCTGAAGGACCTTTAAAAGGAATAACAATAAAAGGAATGCCTATACACAAGATCTATTATATCCAGGCCTCTTACTACAATTCAGCATTAAAATAAAATGTTTAAGCTGGGCGTATATTCTTGTTCCATTCCTTTCTCTTAGAAAAACTTTTAATTCTTGCAGTTCAAGCTAGATGCACTAGCATCACAGCCCATAGTACTCAAAGTAACCAACATATAGAATACAAACATGACTGACATTCCTCATGCTCCTCAAACCCTTGATTTCCTCCATAATGCTCAAGCATTGTTTGCAGTGCAGTATGGTAAACAATTTGCTGCAACAACAGCAAATGGAGCCATGTTTAATTCAGATATTGTCATTACATTTCCTTTAATCTCTGCAAAAGTGCTCCAACTCTTGGTCTAATCCACATGAACTATTCTTATCATTTCATAAAGCACAGGGCTCTCTGCCCAGTGCTTATCCTCTCTTTGTTCCTTACTCCACAAACCTCAAAATTAGTAATCAGAGTAATAGGTAGAGTTGTAAAGCTGGGTGCATCTGATCCTATGCCAATAAGATGCAAGTGAGAAACAAAAAAACCTTTCCTGAAGGAGAAGAAATTATGTTATGTTATATGGAATACACAGTAATCCTTTCTATCACAAAACTTTCTGCTTCAAGCTGTGTTAGCAAATACTACTACAGACAGAGTTCAATATCAAAATACAGTAAAATTTCAAGCAAAATCCAGTACCATATGAAAATGAGTTTGCTTTCATCCACATATGGAAGAAAAGAAGTTTGCAGCAGTTTGCCATGTTCTCAGACAACAAAGAGGCACAGTAATTGCTTGTATCACCAGACCTCATTGGGAAGGTCATCATGAGATAGACTTTGCATTCTCTCCTGCTTGGACATACATGTCAGAATGTATCCATCTATTTGAATAAAATTGAAACATTAGTCTAATTTGGTTTTTAAACATCGATTAAATAGGGAAAAATTCTTTCTGCAAGACAGGTAAAAATTTAGGCCTGTGGTTACGGCTTCTGCAGATGATGTATGTATTTTAGTATTTCTTCCTTTTTAGAAATTATCCCACTGATATCAAATTGCAAGCTGTATATAAATTTAGACTTTCTTTTTTTTTAGTTAGTCCATTGCTATACACTTTACTGAAATTTTCTTTGCTTTGAAGAGTATGAAGTCAGTGAAACAGTGATGACTTTGAGTGAGACACAGAATGGTGATCTGCTTGGCACTGCTCATCCTGCAGTGGTCTACAAAAGCATGAGTACTGTTAGCTCCACGTGAAGTCAGGAGGAACTGAGGACATTCCACACCTTTCATATCTGAACTTGGTGTTATCAGGCAGTTCTCCAGTGCCAGATGTGAAGATGCATAAGACATAGATGTAACAGACTGCATAACACCAAGATTTATACCATGTGCCACAACAGTAATATTTTAATCTTAAATCAATACTAAACTGAAAAGTTCAGATTAAATTATTACAATCCACAGATTTTCTATGGACAGAAAATAGTTTAGGACAGAAAAACAAATTTTTTGCATAAAAAACCACTGCAGCACACCTTAATGTGGAGACAAATGAAAATCTGTTTTACTTTTTCACCCACAAATATTAGCTCAAATTTGTCTCAGACTGTCAGTCATGGTCATCGCTTATAGATACTTAGCTGTAATTTCAATTTTCAGCAAGTAATTAACAGGGAACTTTATAAGTATAAAGAACTATTTATAGATAATTTAAGAACCAAACATTTATTGAGGAAACTTTAATCAAACTAAATGAAAGTCATTCAGTCTGAAAAAGGAAATACATTGAATGACCTAAACACCCAATCAAAAATATCAGCTCAGAATCTGAGTTGTCAAATGCATTTGCCCATATGCAAAATACTTACCATAAACAAATGCCCGTAGCTATTTGATTAACAGTTCTGAATACTAAGCTATAGAAAGTAAATTGCTCAAAACATGGCAAGAGAGGGAATGGCTAAATTCCTTTCTCAAAATTGCAGCTTTGCCATCTGTGTATCTTGATTATTATTCTTTTTCGTCTTCTTTCAGCAAAATTTGGGAGCTCCAAATTGCTCAGTACAAATTTAATCGAGTCCTTTTCAGTGAAAGATGCTATAGATGTTCTAGAACTTCTAAAGTTTGAGCCATACCATGCTGCAACAGACAGAATAGCTCCTCCCGTGGTTATAACATTGGTGTGTTTTCTGTGAGAGGTCCCGTAGCAGCTCAAACTCAGCTGCTGCTGCCCCACACATTTCTCCATCCCAAGAAACATACTCAATTCTAATGGAGAAAACTAACCAACAAAAGAGGGACTAATCTTGAGCAAAATGAGGCCCTAATGACACAAAGGCCAGAAGCACTAGCAGGAAAGGGTAAAATAATGGAGACAAGAGCACAGGACTACACCAGCTTTAACTTATGTATTGCTAAGGAACCGCATCCTGCAGTAGAAACTGCAAAAATAGAAACAATTTTTGGTGACTTGAATTCTGACAATGCAGCTTTAGAGAAAACCACATGGGTCAGGGTACTGAGAAAAGTACTGGAACAGTTAACAGCATATACTGAGGGTGAGGGTAACCACTCCCTTTGCTTTTCTTTGTATATTTGATTAAGCTAGGGAATAAGAGGGTAAAAGCCAGGCTCTGCTTCCTTTACTGAAGAGGCAGAAAAGCTTAAGTACTCAGGAGATAACAGCAACAAATTATGCTTCTGGTCAGGTTAGTTTTAGAAGAGATGAATAACCAATTAACCAACTATGCTCCAAGAAAAAATTGAAAGATGACAGAAATTAACATATCCTTCAAACAAGACAACTTTTATGCATGAAGTAGATTCAGAAAATGTAACACTACCAGAAGGGACCAGCTCTTTAACAAATTATATTATTAGAAATGTAGGAGTTGTACATCAAATGTAATCAATAAAAATCTCCTCTGCTCTTCCGTCACACTTCAATATCATTTCCTCTGAGAATCCAACCATCCTGCACGTTACTTCTAGAATAAGAATGTCTGACACAAAATGCATCCAGCCCTTGAAGTTAGGGTGATATAACTCTTGAGATCAGCCAAGTGGTAACATCTATGACAATACTCAAAGTCTCCCTGTAAGCTGTTCATATGAATTATGCTGCTTTTCACTCACTTCATCCCAAGTTGTCAAAAAGCACATATCAGCCTTTGTTCATCTGTGTTAGCTTGTTAACTATTAAACACATGGAGATGAAAACCATGAAGTACATGAAGCTGCATAATATTGTTCAAGGCAGCACTTTTCTAAAAAGCATGATTTCACTAAGAGGTTTATTTGTCCTGAGAAGATTATATTTGCCTCAATGAATTTTGAATTCTGAAGTAAAACTTAGATTCCATAACTTAGATCCATTTTACAACCCTAGATTTCCAATTTTTCAGACGCTTTTTCACAGACCAGTTTTGGAGCAAACATATCATGCTCTATGAGAAGTGCCTGAGTTACCAGACAATAAGTAATATTTGGAAATCCTCCTCCTCAATTAATGCTAGTTAAGTGCTCAAGATGACTCCTGAACTTTAAAATTCTTGGTCTACAATTTTGTCATGAGACCCACATTTTTTGTGGCTTCTTCCACAGTGGCTATCCAAGTTTACAGTGGAAAATATGAGTAATGGCTACATTTAAACAGAATGGACTTCGGGAAAAATACTTATGTCAGATCTGACAAAACAAAAACAAACTACAAGTTAAATCAGGTTAGGAAACATGTATCTTACTTTAATCTTTATGTGGTTCTGATTTCAAACAACCAGACAAGTTTAAAAAAAAAAAGAGTTAGTATCTGTGGCACAGAAACAACACTGAAGCAGGTGAGATCAGCTGTTGTGAAATGTAAGGAATTGGAGTGCCCCACAGGAGGTACAGCATCACAGAGATCAGCATGAGTGGGATCAGTGAACTCTGTGCCTGTGCTGTGGCATGCACTAGCTTTGTCAGATATCAAGGTATGGTGGGAGGTTTGCTACATGGCTGCTATAAGGACAAGCTGCACTTGGTTTTTATTTGTCTGATGAACACTTGCTAAAAAGTGGCTGCAAAGTGATGTGTTTAACATCAAAATAAGCATAACAAGTACACAACAATAGGTTAAACATTCACAACCAAAAGAAAGTAAAGTAATTAATAGCGGGAGTACTAAAAAGCATAACAGGTACTCAAAGGAAAAGTCAGCAGAATTCCCAGCCATGCTGCAAATTGTATTTTTGTACTACTGGAATCGATACCTACAAATTCAATTAGTCTGAAAGTTTGCTGTACGGATGAAAACAGAGTCATCTTTAATAGTACTTCCATAGAAAATGTAATTTGGGTCATTGTATCCTTGCTAATACAGCAACCAGTTCACCTGACTAACTAATCCCTCTCTGGTTTAGAGGACTACTAAAGACAGGATTATTTATAACAAGTTTTTTTTACAGTATATTCAAGAACATCTCCTGCAATAGCCAAATGACAGCAACACAACAGAGTTTTGAAACAAAACTATATTCTTGCATGTAATCCTAGGCAAATAAGACCTTTTGAAAGAACTTCAGGTCATACGGGGCCTACTTTCACAGATATTCATCTAGAACACAAAGCTTAATTTTTAGACAGCAACTTGAATTTGCTGTGCAGCAGAGAATTCAGTACTGCTACATAAACTGTAACTAACAAAGCTTCACAAACATCTTCAAAAAGCATGGATTTAAGGCAGTCTGACAAGCTTACATTCCACAAAGGAAATCATCAGTGGAGCTTATTTGAAGAAGTTGCAAGATATGATCTCCTGCTTTAGACACCTAGAAGAAATACTGAATTTCTTACAAAGCTCTTACAACAACTCTTCCTGGCCACTGACCCCAATTCCAAGACACAAAACCAATTATGGTTAGTCAAGGCATTCTATTCCTGGTAAGAGCAACAAAAAAATCCTTTTAATATACATACATTTCCATTTTGTTAACTTGCAGTGATCTCCATTTTCTTCTGAAGTATAAGTATTGATAAGAAATGCAAAAATTCTCCTTTAGATTTAACTTGCCATCTTTTTTATCTACCCCATTTCTCTTCCTCTCAGAAAACAAAAAAGAAAACTCTAAAGAGTTAGGTTACTTACAAGAGGAAAGCTCATTGTAGGAAAAATATATACCCAGCAATTCAGTTCTGTTGACTGCCTCAGTCACTGGTGAGAGCACCATTCTGTAGACTGATCTGGAAAGAATGATTAAAAAAAGAGGGACACAGTCAGGAATTTAAATGCTCTTGACTACTGACACACTTTGCAAATCTATCTTGAGAAGGTCAGTTAACTTCACTGTGTGAATTTCCAAAAGGATATATTAAGTTCATCCATCTTTAAATAAGATTTTCATCTCACATCTTCAAAGCTGTTCCAAAACGAACTGTGCTTTCATTTGTTACTAAAGCCAAAAGATTGTCAGATGGGGCAGGTAAATTGTGATATTCCATGACAATATGTGACACTATTCTCTAATTAAACCATTGGAATAAAACACAGTAATTAACATGAAATTATTCTAGATTCACACAGTTCATTTGTGCTTCCATGAACACAGCAATTTAGGACTATTTATGTTCATACACTTCACAATTCAATACAGGAAAGCTTTCAATGCCAAGATTTAAAATCCATATGTTTAAGATATATGATCATACATATATGCATCTTATAAAGTGAGATGGAAATTTCTTTCCTTTACCTAGTGCCTTTCATTAAGGCACACAAAGCTTGCAGTTCTTCAGAGTGATTCCAGCAAGTGCCATCCAAGCAGTCTTCTTTCCATGGTCAGGGGTCAATTCTTTAAAGTGTATCTCTGCTGACTGAGGACAGACACATGGGAGCTATTTTCAAGAATACAGTATTGAAAATGTTCAGTCTTCATGCAAAGTCAGTGCATTAATCTTAAAACTTTCCAGGCCATACATATGTTCAATTTTTACATTGTGGGCAAAAAGGGATCTTCCACAGATCCTTCACACCACCTGTCCTGCTGCCTTGGATAGCACTTACTATCTCCTCTTTTGAAGCCAGCTCCTGAGTGTCCATAGCCATACTGCACCTCATACGTATGAGTGGCTCCAATACCTATAATGATTAGAAAAACAGTTTGGTCAGACCAAAAATCTTCACCAGTTCTACCTTTTCTTGTATCTTTATTAAAAAAAAATGAAGAGCAGTTTCTAGCTTTTCCAAACTTATCCTGTTGGGAACCCATCTGACGTTAAGAGTTTTTGGGCTGATACTGCATCCACTTGCCCCATTAGTATTTACATTCAGTTTATATTACTTTCTCAAAATTCCTTGTCTCCAGGTGACTTCTTAATCACAAATATCCAACCAACATGTACAGGCATCATTTCTTTTACTTTGTTATTCCTTCTGTTCCTTTATTGCGGTGTGTAAAAATGGAGGCCTTTTGCACACACAAAGGTCTTTACTGAAAACAGACAAGATGTCCTTCATTAGTCCCCTTTTATTCACCCACATCAGACTTATTGTCCCTGTTAGAAAGTAACACCTAAATAATAATTCATGTTCCAAAGATGGGCCTCTTGGCCTTCCTGTTGAGTGTTCTCTATAAAAGAGTAAGAAAAATGAGCTGATTTCAGAAAGACTAAACTTTCCACTACTCAAAAATGGAGCCTAAGAGATAGCTACACAAATTCCTTTCAGCAGCAAGTAATGATTGGCATAACTTTTCTTTGGGCAAGAGCAATAAAACTGATGTATCATTACATTTTAGAGTGATGAAAACTGAATCCATGCTCAAGATTCTAGCTCAAAAACTTTGAAATACAATTAATGAACACTTCTATCTCCAAGTCAACAATGCCTGTTGCTCAAGAATAAAATGTTAAAGTTCAGTCTGCTGGACTCAGCTTCACACTGCAGAAAAAAAGCAACTATTCCTATGGCTTTGGGACAACACCACATTTAACAAAATTTTCCTAGCTGCATATAAAATGAAAACATCTTGCTTGTAACATTCTTTTTAGCAAACACTTTAACAAGAGTCTCCAAATTATAATCAAGCTTCTAACTGAAACAATGCTAATTCCATTTATATGAAAAATGGGATAATCCAACCAATTCTAATTGTTCTGTTGTTCACTGCCAACTACATCAAATTCATATTCTTAGTTAAATATATTAAAAAATAACTTAAAATATTTTCAGCTGTTTACATTATCAATCCAAACCAAAAGACTAGTATATTAGAAGACCAGAGTTTAAGATGAGAGACAAACAGAGTGGAGTTATATAGACCCAAAAGCATACACTGAATTTTAATTTGTTCAGTAGTACAATTTGCATATACTTGGAACCTCAGGTGACAGCATTCCTGATTTATTTGCCACAATTCTATTGATAAAGATCTGTGGTCCTGCATGGCATGCAATCCTCCCTAGGTTTAGGTGATATTTTTTTTGTTCTGAGCAGTGGTTTGATCAGAGGTCCTTGTTGGATATTCCTTAAGCACTCCCTGGCACTTAACTCCTACTAGGCCCAATTCTATTCTTTTTCTACAAATGACATCTGGCCAAGATCTACAACAGAACCTTTCATGTAATTGTTCTTATTTTTTTCAGCATATAAACATTTTTGTCTCTATTGCTTTGCAAAGAATAAATGTCTTTATATGAGTTTACTTATGCTGACATTCAGCACCTCTCAATCCTTGGAATATGGAAGAAGAAATAATTATTACATGATTCTAGTGATCCACCAGAGACTGATAAATCACAATAATGGTTTTTAATAACTGACCAGCAATCCAAAGCCAGAATGACCTATGTACATTTTTCAAGTTTTAAAGCTTATCACTACAAATGTGCCTTAAAATGCCAGGAGAAGAATCCTATTATGACAAACTTAATCCATGCTCCAAAGGGCTGACGATCCACTCATCATTTGTCTGTTCATGAAAAACACAAGTGGTTGTAATTCAGACTGACACAATTCTGATCTCTGCCCTAATGCTTGGCCTACTCACTCCTAATAAATCCCACCGAGAGAACCCAAAAACTGTTTGCAAATAAGCAACAGTCTGCAAAACAATCAATTTTAGTTAGGCATTCAGTAGTGAAGTCCTACTCATTTTCTTATAGATAAAGTAAACACAAAGCTTCAGGTGTCCCTGGCAATCCTGCCATTTAAAAAAGGCAAGAAAACAGGACAAACCCCCCTCGCCACTGCAAACCATCCGGCTGGTGATCCTGATAGCTACAGAGTACAGTTAACTGATAGTGATGTAAACTCCTTATGCCAGCTTGCTTAAGCACAGAAGCACAAATGCACATAATTAAGATCTGATGTTTGCTTTTTCCTCCGAACACAAATGCAGTATTTGTGTTTGAGCACTGGCAGTAACAACAGTGAACTATGCTATTAATGTCTGATTTAAAAATGTTTGTGGCAGAATCCTGTCTAGAGAAGCAAAAATAAAATGTATTCAGACAAAGCAACAGTGAAAAGTACATTAAGAAAATTAAAAGCAGTGATCACAGAAGAAAATCATGTATTCTCCTCTTAGAAAGTTATTTATGTATAACATTTCTTAAAATGGATCCAAACACTGCCATTCTCAATAAAAACTAAATTTCTGAGAAGATATATTTTTAAAGTATATGTGAATCCTTGTTTTATTAAAAGGAAGAAATATAGTCCAGTACCCTTCTTGCTTATTTTCCTCAAGCATATTTCAGTTTAAATAAATTGGTACTACGTGGTCCAAGAATTTGGAAGCATTTATGGCTTCCTTTATGAACTCAGGTTTAAGAATATATATCTTTAAAAAAGTCACAGAACTGAGGCTTCTTAAGTTCTGTAAGGGACACAATGAAAACTGTTTGGAGCCTAAAGAAGCATTTCATGCTAAACGGAGGCATCCATTTGCTAGACAGTCTCCCAAAATGATCTCTGGCTCTAAGTCAGTATCTGAAGGTGCATCCTTTAACAGAGGACCCACGGATTTCAGCTGTCTGTTGCAAGTGGCTACAGCAGGACCATACAAAATTGATCTCTCGCCTACTCCCGTGGAAGTGTTCTGTGGTGATTGCTAATGCTGTATAAAACCAGTCTTGCAGCTTAGTCTTTGTTGTGAGATATGCACACAGAAATATTCTGGTGATTGTTGTTCTGAACTTTTAAGGCCATACAAGGCTGAACACAGCCAGACAAGAGGCTTTGAAAAACCATGATCCAGGTAGGCAGAAAACATCCACCCTGTTAGCATCTCACTGTGTGGGGGTTTTTGCAGCCACTTCTGCCAAAGCATCCTGCCAAAGTTTGTCAATTCATATTGCTATCAGTCACATTGGTTCCACTGATAGATTTAACAAAAACAAGTTTCCCAAGGTGAAACCAAATAAATCTTGATAATTAGTTAAGAAGAGGTTTTTGGCTTGGTGTGAAGGGATTTTTTTAATGCCTGTTTGATTTGTGGTTTTAGCTGGTTCTTTTTCCTCAGAAAAACACAAAAGGGCAAACCCACACCAGCTACAAACACTGAATGTCACTGGGTATTCTGAAGATGGACTTTTATTCCAAATGCAGCTGAGTGAAGTCTGGATAGAGACCTCCTAACAGAACAAAACACCATTCTGCACATACATCACAAGGCCTTAGAACAACAAGTAAGAAGATTAGAGAAGTTTTGTATTACAGGTAGATTTCCTGGACATCAGACAAGAGAGAAATAAGCCTCATCTTCTAATTACAGAAGTTCCTTTGGGGACAAAGGTTCAAAACTCTTTAGGAACATTAAAAAAAATAGTTACCTTCTTAGAATATCAAAAGGACCTTCATTAATTAAAACAGATTGTTACAGGCACCACCTGGAGATGTACTTACCACTTCTACTCGACTATTTTTGTGCTCTAGAGGAAGATAGAAGTTTGCGATTTCTTGTATATAGTAAATAGTAAAACCTCCAATTCTCCATATTGCACAAGCATATATATAATTTTCTGCCTGCACTTAAAAACAAGTCTTTTGATTCAGTTGAACCACAGGTTCAGCTGATTAAGCAGGTCCTTAAATTAATCAGCAGGTGCTGATTAATAATAATTTAAATTAGGGATACCTTTACTTACAGCCTTATATGTATTACATGTGCTAAAATCTTCCAAGTCTATCTGCAAATAAAAGGGATATTTCTCATCCACATGAATCCACTATGACAGGATTATTTGCATTAAGAGCAAGGAAGAATTGACTGATACTGTAAAGTAACAAACATTGCCTGTTACAAACTTTCCATTTTCATTACATTCGAGAAAAAATGAAGCTGAAACATCTGTATGCACTGGATGTCATATGGCTAAGTCTGTCCCTTATTTCATATAAACATATTCTACTTGAATAATATTTTTCTTAGATCAGCATCCCATAAATGAATGAGCTAGCTCAGAGTCCTGAGCTTGTGCAGTGCTCTTCCTAAGAGGACACAGTTCTCTGACAAACGAGTAATTTCAAGTTGAGGACCTACTTGCCTACTATTTGTGTAATGTATCACGCAAGCAGCACCTCAAAACACTTTTGGAAGGAAAAACTAGAGTGGATGTGGTATAAAGTCCAGAAACCCATGGTGCAAAGATACTATCTTTGGCTAAAATCTGATCTTATTTTTGTGCATGCAGCAATCCAAGTTAAAAAAAGGAATGGCAGAAGTTAGTCTTATGCTGAATACATTGCAATACACCCAATCCACAAAGCCAGAATATTCTAAAGAAAAGAAGAAAGAAGGAAATTGGGATACAAGCACACAAAAGCCAAGATTTCAAAATTTCACTGCCAAACCTCAGACTGCAGAAATTATCAGGGGGCTGACTTTTGTCCAATTCTTTAAGCAGAAAAAACCCCTTTTATTATGCCCCTTGGGTCACTGTGCATTCTTTTAAATCCCAAGCAGATTTCCTAATTTATATTGACTTACATCAGGTGACACAGAGTTTTTTTAAGTCCCAAGTTTCTTGTGCACCTAGACAAACTACAAAGCACAGAAACTGTCACTGAAGTATGTGTTCCATGAACAGCAGAAGCACTGATGGTTTTGGGGGGAACTCCTGCCCTTTGGTCCCTTTTTTTTTTAATTAAAGTAATTCCAGCCCTTTCTACCCACCTTGTCTTCTGGGCACAGGAGCAGGACAGAGACAGCACATGCAGGCTCCGGTGTGCAGAGCCACCACACTGAATTTTCGGCCTATTATTTTTAAACATGCTGTATAAAAGCTGAATTCCCCCCAGCTTCCTTCAGTAGAGGCATTCATTGAATCATCCTAATCTATTAATTCAGCGCTTTTCCCAATCCTTCCTGATTATTTGCTCTGCAGGTCTTACTCTTCACTTACAGCAGCCAGCAGAGACATTGAAAATGACTGATAGAAAGATATTACAAAGGTAGACAGAATCAAGATTAAACAAAACAAATTTCCACAGGGAAACAGAAAAGAGGAAAAGACATTTTAAGCAGTACAGTAGTTCCAAATACTTTATACCTTCTGGTTTTTTAGCATTAAAAAAAACAAAAGTGAGATCCTATAGCCTGTGTTTTAGCAGCTTTTCCACACAGCTGACATAAAAGAAACATGGATTTACTTTTCAAGCTGAAAAGCTTTTATTCTCACTTTCATACAACTCAGTAAATTGCCCAGAGAGTGATTTATTCTCCGCTATGATCTTCTGAATATCTTATACCCACACAAAAGATGGATGCTGGCAGGCAGAGCTGTCAGTAGGAATTTCAGCAGAAGTAAATTGTTTAGTACTTACAGTGCAGCATAATAGCTGTGATTTCATTTGAACTGTTGCCATTAATAAAACTACAAGCCAAGACCTAGGCATTCATTACTGTGCAGCCGCTGGGAATTTCTCTGTGCACACTTCACCACAGATGCAGGTAGCTCAGTCCTGGAAGTGTTACTGTATCTGAAAGAATGATAAGCCAGGCCTGGCACTTTCTCTCACTAGTGAAAGACACAGGTTGCATATCAACTGCTAAGGAGTTTCCCATCAGTATTTAACAGGTGTTTTCACAGCTATTCCGATCCTCTGCCAAAATGCAAACTAGCAATTTCAATGCACATGCATTGAAAAAAGTTTAGGAAAAAAGAAAACCAAAATACAATGTATAGATCTGCAAATATGTGTATCTGTACAATGCACATTATTTAGGCAGGAAGCATGTTTTTCTGCAGCATGTTGTCCTGAAATATTACAGCTGCTACATATGAACAGGTAGAAATTCAAATACATTAAATACTAGGCTAAAGATATCACATCAGCGGTTCTTCACCTAGACTTTTGATGAAGCACCTATTAAAATGTTTTTGTTTAAGTGCTATGATTAAAACAAACTACTGATTATTTTCTTGGCCTAAGAAAATGTATACAAACAGAATTCTATTCTATGCTGTATATATGCCCTGAATGGGAGCTCAGGATTAGCATATGGGCGATAAAGGCAATGAAACATCAACTTCAGAAAAGGGGCTTTGAGTGTAGTAAAGACGACTTTTGCTGTGGTACCCTTCCTACTCAGAAACTGCAGATTTGGCTGCCTCTGACAGGTTAAATTAACGAACCACCCTGCAGGCAGCCCCAGAGCTCTGTATGGAAACTCAGAGACTGAAGAGGTGAATAGGCCATTAGTTCTCTCCAGGGGAATTAGTTTTTATGTGTATGCCTCTCATCGCTGCTAATCAACCATGATACATATTCTTTCTGCCAAACTCTCTGAGATGTATGGGTAGACATCTGCCAAGTCTGAAAAAATATTATACACTTCATTTTCCTGTCCAAGTTACAGAAAGAGGGAAAAAGGATCAGTGAACATCACACGCAGGACAGGCTGTTTTACTGGCAACTCAGAGGTCAGCTTACGATCGATCTGGTATATGAAAACTGTGAGGGCTGCTGTGGGGAATGAACAGCAGATGTGGTAAGAGAAGCAGCATGTAAAAAAGAAATGGTCTTCCCTTTTGCAATAATAGAGAATATAGCAATTAAAGATTAAAGAAATAGAATGGAGACATGAGGCATCACAGAAAAAAGGACAAACATGAAGGTTAACAAAGGCCTCTCAAAAATACAGTATTTTGTGCCTCCACTGGGTGATGTGTGTAAGAACTAATACACTCAATTATTGAATCTACTTACACATTGCAATAGCCACATGACAAAGACTGGAAGCAAACTCAGAGCAATCAGTCTCCATTAAAATTTATAGTAGGGTATAGAAGATTTCTTGGAACTTCTTGAGAGTAGGAATAAATTGGTGCTTTGTATTTTGAGTGGGAAAACCAGGTCATGTACACCATTATTTCCTATAATCAAAAGAAAGTCATTTCAAATGTTGTTCATGGTGTGTGTCTGAATTCTGACTAAGACGTGGACTAATTTCCATGCTCTCCCTTAAGGCTCATGTAGCATTTTGTATGAAGATGAAAGCCTGTGTAGGACCTTATATATTAGTTACAATGGCCTGGTACCAGTTGCATCATGAGCAGACTATGGTTAAATGAGTATTTCTGGGCAGAAGTACCAGCATCCCCTTTGGTTACCACAGCTGTCCCCACAGGGTGAGTAATGCCTGTAAACCCTTCTGGGCAAGCCAATCTCTCATCTGCAGAAATCACTGGAGAGAATATAGGCCATAAGAAAAGAGCACAGATGGCTTTTTCACTGTACTGACAGTAATTATTCATGTTTCTCAACAATAATTACTAACATGAAAACTTTCTTTTGCCCATCCACTTCTCTTCAGTGGATCCCCACTTCTTCACCAGGTATCAATAATCATAATAGAGCTGTGCCTGTGCAAGCAAACCTTAGCAATCAAGGTCCAAATATCCAGATTTTCAGAGCACAAACATTATGCTCTGTTTCTGTAGCATTTTTTAAAAATTATCAGCTTCATATGACAAAAGCAGAGCACTAGTTTCTTCTTATGTGTGTGCATTTAGTAGATCTTACCTAGTATTTCTTCAGCACAGTACCCAACAGGGAACAGAAGTGAGAAGGCTCCATTAGCCCACCTAATTTTTAGTGTCAGCATGGACCTGAACTGCTCAAAACTGGACTGAGAAAGTCTGTCTGCATGAACTGAAATAAACAGCTGAACGAAGGAACCAGATTTTTTCCTAAATAATTTTGCTTCATTAGCAGAGGCATTGTGAAAGTTTCCACTCGGATCATAGCCTTAGGGCATGCTCACAGAGTAAATCTAGAAAACATTCAACAACAATATCTCAAAAATTCAAACCAGGAGAAAGAGGATGTGCTTGGGAAAATTCCAAAATAAACACCTGAATGTTTCTGGCTGCTCTGATAAGGACTTTTCAAATCGCGCCGCACAGCGCCATCTTCTGGTGATCAAAAATCGGATTTTTTCCTAGTCTTTGAGAAGTAAGTTCGAACCATATCAAAGATAATTTTCATACAAAAAATCAGTAGTGTTAAGCTTTAAAGAAAGCTACTTTAATTAAAAACCTATAAAACTTTAATCACAAAAAAAATTAATCTCTGCTATTCCTATAAACATGCAAAGTAAAAAAAAAAAAGCTTTAAAATGTCTTTCTCTTTTAATCAAGAGGGCCACACATAAGCCTTGTTCTGATTTCTGCAACTGAAGAAAAATATGTATTCCTTATACACCAGACAGTGAAATCTCAGGTATGTATCACAACACAAGTTCCTTCTGTGCTTCTGTGGGGACCCTCAACGACAGGGAGCAGCTGCACTCCCTGGAAGAGCACTTGGAGGAGCTCTGGAATGCAAGAACTGTTGGCCTCTAGTATGAGCCCAAAGACAAACTCGATGTGCGAACAGACCATGAGCACAGCACAGCTCCAACCGAACCTCCACGGGCAGTCCACGAAAATATGCACACCTGAACTCACACTTCAAAAATTAAGCCACATTATTCTGCTGGTTTAACTTGTGGAATTTTCCAACAAGAAGAAACCAGTCAATAGTTTGATTACTTGACTAAGCAATTAACATTCAATTAACTCTCTTTTCTTGAGTGGCTCAGCTAACGGGAGACAGGATTGGTATTTGGTAGTTTTCTAGGTTTCCGTTCAAGTGTTTTTAAGTAGAATAGGAAAATAAAATAAAGGAATAAATATGTGAAATGTCAAAATTCTAGGAAAAGGAACTGAGAATGCCTAGAAGTAAACTAAAGTCTCTGTTTTCTTGCTTTGTCATGTAAAATAGAGTTCTCACCAGTACGCGTAAAAGCTTTTCTTCCAATGCAGCAGAACTGGCGTAACCAAAGCCACTATTCCATTCCAAAGTTACCTTTTTTTTTCTTTTTTTT